>CP136868.1:1944615-1984615 GCA_033000465.1 Sciaenops ocellatus | reverse complement strand
GGAAAACCACTAACAGCTAACAGCTAACTGCTAACAGCTAACAGGAAAACCACTAACAGCTAACTGCTAACAGCTAACAGGAAAACCACTAACAGCTAACAGCTAACTGCTAACAGCTAACAGGAAAACCACTAACAGCTAACAGCTAACTGCTAACATTTGAAACTCCGTCATGTTTGTGAACAGACTCGATGTCAATGAACTGAAACAGAGAAGACGGAGGAGGAGGAGGTGGTGGAGTAGGAAGAGGAGGAGGAGGTGGAGGAGGAAGAGGAGAAAGAGGAGGAGGAGGAGGAGGAGGAGGAGGTGGTGGAGTAGGAAGAGGAGAAAGAGGAGGAGGAGGAGGTGGAGGAGGAGTAGGAGGGGGTGGAGGTGGAGGAGGAGGTGGAGGAGGAGGAGAAAGAGGAGGAGGAGGAGGTGGAGGAGGAGGAGGAGGTGGAGGAGGAGGAGAAAGAGGAGAAAGAGGAAGAGGAGGAGAAAGAGGAGGAGGAGGTGGAGGAGGAGGAGGAGGAGGTGGAGGAGGAGGAGAAAGAGGAGAAGGAGGAGGAGGTGGAGGAGGAAGAGGAGAAAGAGGAGGAGGAGGAGGTGGAGGAGGAGAAAGAGGAGGAGGAGGAGGTGGAGGAGGAAGAGGAGGAGGAGGAGGAGGTGGAGGAGGAGGAGAAAGAGGAGGAGGAGAAAGAGGAGGAGGAGGAGGTGGAGGAGGAGGAAGAGGAGGAGGAGGTGGAGGAGTAGGAAGAGGAAGAGGAGGAGGAGGAGGAGGAGGAGGTGGAGGAGAAAGAGGAGAAAGAGGAGGAGGAGGAGGAGGAAGAGGAAGAGGAGGAGGAGGAGAAAGAGGAGGAGGAGGAGAAGGAGGAGGAGGAGGAGGAGGAGGAGGTGTAGAATGTTCTGCTATAAAAGTGTTCAGAGCTCTTCATGTCTCTCTCACTTCCATTTAAGGTCTGGTTTCCCGCTCTCTCTTCGTCTCCCTCTCTATCTCCTTGTGTCCTTGTTTCCTGGTCTCTTTGTCTCCTTGTCTCCTTGTCTCCTTGTCTCCTGGTCCTCTCTGCAGCTTGTGTTTGTTACAAACTCAGACTGACCCACTGGACTGTTGAAGGAGCTGCAGGTTCTGGTTCTGATGTTTTATAAACATGTTGTGATCAATGGGTTTCATATTAGACAATGCTAACAGTGCTAACAGTGCTATCATGCAGATACCTTCCTAGTTTAGCATGTTAGCATTTGATCTGAGGCTGACTCAGAAGCTGTTTCTCCTCATGTGTGTGTGTGTGTGTGTGTGTGTGTGTGTGTGTGTGTTCTCGGTCATCAGCTGGAAAACATTGACCCAGTGTGACCTCAGATCAGCTGACGTTTTTCTTTCAGCTGATAAAAAATGTTCAGAGAGAAACATGCTGAGAGATGATTGATCAGATGATTGATCAGATGATTGATCAGATGATCAGACATATTTAATGATGCTACACTGTAAAACTTAAATGTTGATGTTGGTCAGTGATTTTCACATTAATAAACATGACTCAGCAGGAGGAGGTTAAAGCTGAGGGTCATGACCTCGTCACAGGTCGTGACCTCGTCACAGGTCATGACCTCGTCACAGGTCTGATATTAATGAGGTTCAGATGTAAGAACAGCTGGTTTGTTTCAAACAGCTGATTAAATAAAAACATTCATCATCATTAACAAGTTTAATGAGTCATCAAGAAAAATAAAGAAACAAATGGACAGAGCAGAGAGCCAATCAGAGCGCAGCTATCAGATGTGTCGTCTGCTTGTAGCAACAACAGGACGTCTCTGTCACTCTGTAGTTGCTAGGCAATCAGCAGAAAACAGGAAGTGACTGAAACGTGTTTTAGTTTTGACTCCAGAGCTATGCTAACTGTTTCCACCTGCTTACAGTCTTTATGCTAAGCTACGCTAACTGTTTCCACCTTCTTACAGTCTTTATGCTAAGCTATGCTAACTGTTTCCACCTTCTTACAGTCTTTATGCTAAGCTACGCTAACTGTGTCCACCTGCATACAGTCTTTATGCTAAGATACGCTAACTGTTTCTTTTAGTCTTTATGCTAAGCTAACTAGCTGTGGGTGTTTATCACACAGACATGAGACAAACCACCTCGACTGAATTCTGCAGTAAGCTAGCAGCTAGCATTTTCCTGGTCTGCTAGCATGTTAGTGGCTAACTCCACCTGTTAGAGAAGCTAACAGCGTTAGCCTGTTAGAGAAGCTAACATCAGGTTTATAAACTGTGTTTAGTTGCTGTCAGTGAAGTCGAGTAAATGTACTCAGTTACTTTAGAACAGCTGATCGTCGCGTTTCTTCTTCTGCTGCTGTCAGAATAAACAAAAACCTCCAGGAACTATTTTTAGAATGACCATATATGGTCATCAGAGACACTCACATTCTTCTTCTTCTGTTGCTGCTCGAGCCGTCGGCAGACTTCCTGTGAAGGCCAACGACAGCACACACAAAGAACTTCAATAAACGTGACAACTGTTTATCATCTGAGCCAGTTTGAACAAGAAGATTACAACAGCAGACACAGCAGCCAGCTAATATTACTGACTAGTCCAACAGCAGTCAGCCCAGCTCGGCGTCTGTCTTTCAGCCTTTTATTTCACCAAGCTCTCACCAACCACTAAAAGTCAGTCCCAGATTTACTCTTGTCCGGCGGCTTCTTGCTCGCTCACTCTCTCCTTTTCTCTTCTTAGCTTCCTCCGTCAGCGTCCTCTTCACTCTCTTCTCCTCTGCCATTATGTCCATAGAAGCTGCTGACTGCTGGGCCTGTAAACCTCTTCTTCTTCTTCTTCTTCTTCTTCTTCTTCCCGGTGGTCCAAACCTCCTGTGGTACAAACACTAACACTCCCCCGGTGCTCTGAGCTCACAGTCCGGCTAACAAACTGAGCTAACAGCAGCTAACAGCAGCTGCAGTCAAACAGCGTGTTCAGATCAAACAGAACGTCCCAACATGGCGGCGTGTCGTCCCCAGTTACCGTGGTAACAGCTGTGTTTGTGTTTCAGGTGAAGCCAGAATAAAGAAACCGACCACCAAGACTCCTACCAAACAAGGTGACACACCTGTACACCTGTTCATACACACCTGAGATCCATCGACACATCCAAGACTGACTATTGATCATCTGCGTGTGTGTGTGTGTGCAGCTCTGCCTCCTCAGATCATTCAGTTCCCCGAGGACATGAAGATCCTCGCTGGAGAGAAAGTCGAGATCCTCTGCAAGTTCTCTGGAGCTCCGCCCATCACCTGTACCTGGCTGAAGTTCAGGAAACCAGTGAGAGACACACACACACACTCCTGTAACATACACACACACACACACACACACGCACTCCTGTAACACACACACACACTGTGTTTTCACCGCTCACATGACTGACTGAACGGTGACTCTGCGTTTGTGGTTCCCGCCCTGTGCTGCGTTCAGATCCAGGCGGGCTCAGCTGACACGTCCATCCAGAGCACGGACAGCAGCAGTACACTGACCATCAGCAGCGGTCAGCAGGAACACTGCGGCTGTTACACCATCGAGCTGAGGAACAGCTTCGGCCTCCGACAGGCCGCGCTCAACCTCACCATCGTCGGTAAGAAACATCCGGAACACCTGACCCGCCCAAACACACCTCCACGTCTGTTCTTAACAGCTGATCCGTCATGTGACGTCCTCAGATAAACCCGACCCCCCCGCGAAGGTTCCTGCAGCCTCCGACATCCGGCGGTCCAGCCTGACTCTGTCATGGTACGGTCCGACCTATGATGGAGGCAGCGCCGTGCAGTCCTACAACCTGGAGATCTGGGACTCAGTGGACCAGCAGTGGACACACCTGGTGTCCTGCAACAGCACCTCCTACAACGTACAGGTGAGCTGATGTACGGGTGAGTCACCTGACGTACGGGTGAGTCACCTGACGTACGGGTGAGTCACCTGACGTACGGGTGAGCTGTCACCTGATGTACGGGTGAGTCACCTGACGTACGGGTGAGTCACCTGACGTACGGGTGAGCTGTCACCTGATGTAAGGGTGAGTCACCTGACGTGCGGGTGAACCGTCACCTGACGTGCGGGGGAGCTGTCACCTGACGTGCGGGTGAGTCATGAAGTAAACCATCTTGTGTGTCTGAACTGAGAACAGAACCTCTGTCCGTCTCCAGAACCTTCTTCCAGAGCGTCAGTATAAGTTTCGTGTCCGGGCTCAGAACATCTACGGGGTCGGAGAACCGAGTGTAGAGTCTGAACCGGTCACTGTCGGACTGGTCGACGATGGTGAGTACATGAACATGTCAACATCCAGAACTGAACCAGAACTGAGCCAGGATTAACTAAACTAAACCTCATTACATGGAGCTGTCGTTAACAGCTGAGTCATGTGACTGAAGTAAACATAGTAACAGCTGAGTCATGTGACTGAAGTAAACATAGTAACAGCTGAGTCATGTGACTGTTTGTCTGACAGATAACCAGGAAGAGGCCGAGGCAGAGGAAGAGGATGAAGGTACGCCCTGAGCTGGTCAGCTGTTTACTGCATCAGCTGATTAACCTGTAACACCACCTTAACATGGAACACATGACATCACATGACATGCCTGTTCTGTGGTGGTGACCTCTGACCTGTCTGATCTCTGACCTCTGACCTGTGTGTTCCAGACTCGGAGAAGGAGCCGGAGTACCGGGACGTGACCATCAGAACAGACATGAAGGTGAAGGAGCTGTACGACGTGGAGGAGAGGCTGGGAACGTAAGGCTCCGCCCACTCACACCTCACCCACAATGCACCTGTGTACGACCTGTGCTGAGTCATGGCGTCTCTCTCTGACAGGGGGAAGTTCGGTCAGGTGTTCAAACTGGTGGAGAAGTCCACGAAGAAGGTTTGGGCGGGAAAGTTCATCAAGGCGTACTCGGCGAAGGAGAAGGAGAACGTGCGGCAGGAGATCGGCATCATGAACAGCCTCCATCACCCCAAACTGGTCCAGTGTGTCGACGCCTTCGAGGGGAAGTCCGACATCGTCATGGTGCTGGAGATGTACGGGGCGAGCTAACGCTAACGCGACAGTCACATGTTCACCACAGCTAGCAGCTGCTTAGCTTAGCATACAGACTGGTACCTCTGACACCGACCCAGGCCCGTCAGCTGTTTGTATCAGTATGTTTGGTTCTCTGAGCGTTGCCTGAAGGTTATTCTGACGTCTGTTGTGGAAACATAAACAGTTTATCTCAGAACGTTCAGAGAACGTCGGAAAAACATTTTCTGTCCAACTATGAGAGGAATCTGAACCAACAACTTCCTGTCTGCTTAGACACACACACACACACACACACTGTAACACACACACCTCAGGAGGTCGAGATAAAAACAACAGCAAATCATTTATATTCAGACTCTTATTTTGAAAGGGTTGCAGACTGTTTTAACTTTTAATTTGAAAGCCTTGGATTGGTCGTCGTCCTGAGCCGCTGACTGACTCCTCGTGTTCGTGTTGTTTTGGCTTGGCAGGATTTCGGGCGGTGAGCTCTTCGAGCGGATCATTGACGAGGACTTCGAGCTGACGGAGCGGGAAGTGATCAAATACATGCTGCAGATCATCGACGGCGTGAACTTCATCCACAAACAGGGCATCGTCCACCTCGACCTGAAGCCCGAGAACATCATGTGTGTCAACAAGACCGGCAGCAAGATCAAACTCATCGACTTCGGCCTCGCCAGGCGGCTAGGTACCATGTAGCATTGAGCTAATGAATTTGTTAGCACGCTAACGTTAGCATGTAGCACTGAGCTAATGAATTTGTTAGCACACTAACGTTAGCATGTAGCACTGAGCTAATGAGTTTGTTGGGACGCTAACGTTAGCATGTAGCATTGAGCTAACGAGTTTGTTAACACGCTAACGTTAGTATGTTAGCTGAGATTCTCTTTATCCTCTGACAGAAAGCGCAGGAACTCTGAAGGTTTTGTTCGGGACTCCGGAGTTCGTGGCTCCAGAAGTGATCAACTACGAAGCTATCAGCTATCCGACCGACATGTGGAGCATTGGAGTCATCTGCTACATCCTGTCAGTCTGTTAGCTACTTCCTGTTTCCTCTCTGTTAGCTACTTCCTGTTTTCTTCCTAGTTTTGTTCAATATGTTAGTGTTGCTAAATATACTGAATTTATTTTGTTAAGGTAACCTCTGTTTTTCTAGCTTAGCTTAGTTTAGGTTAGCTTATCTTAGTTTAGGTTAGCTTATGTTAGCTCAGCCCGCATTTTGTCAGTTTGTTGACTGTTGTTTTGCGTCTAAATTTCACTGTAGTTTAGCTTCTTTAATGAATTTTATTTAAATCACTCTTAGCTTAGCTTCACTTAGCTTAGCATCACTTAGCTTAGCTTCACTTAGCTTCATTCTGCTTCATATTTCAGGCTGAGCGGTCTGTCTCCCTTCATGGGCGACAGCGACAACGAGACTCTGTCCAACGTGACCTCGGCCTCGTGGGACTTTGAGGACGAGGCCTTCGACGAAATCTCAGAGAACGCCAAAGACTTCATCACCAACCTGCTGAAGAAAGACATGAGGTGAGGACACGACATCTACGCACAGAGAGGGATAATTACATAGAGCTAACGGTGTGTGTGTGTGTGTGTGTGTGTGTCAGGGCTCGCCTCACCTGTGCTCAGTGTTATGAACACACCTGGCTGAAGCAGGACACAAACACCATGAAGGCCAAGAAGCTCTCCAAGGAGAGGATGAAGAAGTACATCCTGAGGAGGAAATGGCAGGTGAGCAACCACAATAGGTGACGCAGCATGTTTACACCATGACATGGCATGTTTATATCATGACACAGCATGTTTACACCATGACATGGCATGTTTGCACACGACACAGCATGTTTACATGTGACACGGTATGTTTACACACGACACGGCATGTTTACACCATGAGACGGCATGTTTACACATGACATGGCATGTTTACACATGACATGGCATGTTTACACATGACATGGCATGTTTACACACGACGCGGCATGTTTACACCATGACACGGCATGTTTACACACGACACGGCATGTTTACACCATGAGATGGCATGTTTACACCATGACACGGCATGTTTACACACGACACAGCATGTTTACACACGACACGGCATGCTTACACCATGAGACGGCATGTTTACACACGACGCGGCATGTTTACATCATGACACGGCATGTTTACGTACGACATGGCATGTTTACATCATGACACGGCATGTTTACACCATGACACTGCATGTTTACATACGACACGACATGTTTACA
Source organism: Sciaenops ocellatus (assembly GCA_033000465.1). Lineage (NCBI taxonomy): Eukaryota > Metazoa > Chordata > Actinopteri > Sciaenidae > Sciaenops > Sciaenops ocellatus. The sequence goes on along the minus strand of CP136868.1, from coordinate 1,977,326 downwards.
TCATGACACGGCATGTTTACGTACGACACAGCATGTTTACATACGACACGGCATGTTTACACACGACAGGGCATGTTTACACATGACACGGCATGTTTACACCATGAGACGGCATGTTTACATATGACATGTTTACACATGACATGGCATGTTTACACCATGACACAGCATGTTTACACCATGACACGGCATGTTAACACACGACACGGCATGTTTACACCATGAGACGGCACGTTTACATACGACACGGCATGTTTACACACGACATGGCATGTTTACACCATGACTCTGCATGTTTACATACGACACGGCATGTTTACACACGACACGGCATGTTTACACCATGACACGGCGTGTTTACACTATGACACTGCATGTTTACACTACGACACAGCATGTTTACACCATGATACGACATGTTTAAATCATGACACGGCATGTTTACACCATGACACGGCATGTTTACATCATGACACGGCCTGTTTACACCACGACACGGCATGTTTACACCATGACACAGCGTGTTTACACTACAACACTGCATGTTTACACTACGACACGGCATGTTTACACCATGACACGACATGTTTACATCATGACACGGCATGTTTACACCCTGACATGGCATGTTTACATCATGACACAGCATGTTTACACACGACACAGCATGTTTACACCATGACACGGCATGTTTACATACGACACGGCATGTTTACACAGTACAGGATGTGATGATGTGACTGTTTCTTCTTCTGCGGCAGAAAACGGGTCACGCTGTTCGAGCCATCGGCCGGCTGTCGTCGATGGCCATGATGGCCGGCGTCAGCGCCAAGAAGGGCTCGCCCACTGAAGGTACAAACGGTTCATTCTGTCATCTGATTGGTGGATGTTTGTATCAAGTAAATGTACTCAGTTACTTTGTGTCCTCGTGTGTTCAGACGATAACCAGTTCCTCGAATGTTTGGAGTACGAGCAGAAGACGGAGTGTAAGCCGTCGTTCAGCTCGGTCATCAAAGACGTGGAGGTGGTGGAGGGCAGCGCCGCTCGCTTCGATTGCAAGATCGAAGGTACGAGAGGCAGACAGGAAGTCCAGCAGGGACAGGAAGTGAACAGAGTTAGTCTGGACGTTGAATGGACTAACGGTTCTGCTGCTGTCTGCAGGTTACCCCGACCCGGAGGTGGTTTGGTACAAAGACGACCAGCCCATCAAAGAGACCCGACACTTTCAGATCGACTATGACGAGGACGGGAACTGCAGTCTGGTCATTTCAGAGGTCAGAGGATGCCCATCGTGTTCGCGATGCTAACAATGCTAACGATGCTAATGATGTCTCTACCTGCAGGTTTCAGGTGACGACGACGCCAAGTACACGGTGAAGGCGGTCAACAGCCTTGGGGAGGCGACGTGCACCGCTGAGCTGCTGGTGGAGGTCATGGCTGGAGAGGAGGAGGAGGAGGAGGAGGAGGAGTAAAGTGGTGATGGTCTGGACTCCCACAGGAGGAGGAGGTGGTGCTCCTCTTCAATAGATTGTGTTGTTGTTACTGGAGGAGCAGGTGGGCGAAGTTAGTCTTAAAGCCCTCGGCCTCTGTTCATTGGTGGGTTTCCTCTGACAGCTCTTAAACAAACAGGATGTTTTCTTACATAATATTTCAGTTCAGGTTTTGACCAGTGGTGGCGCTGCAGAGCAAAGTTTAATATAATGTACATCACAACAGCTGACAGCTGAAACGTATCGTAACATGTTAGCTAACGAACTCCAACATATTCAAAACGACACGTGTTCGTTAGCGCTCGCACTCCACTGAACTACAGCTCCTATCATGCCTTACACATCAATACAATCTCTATGAATTGTGGGAGCTGTAGTTGTTACATGCTAACAAAGTCTATGGATCAAAAACTCCCAGAATCCTGTTTGAGCTTCAATCAATATAAACGAGGAGAAACACTGATGAATTAAAGGTTTGAGCTCTCTGAGCCTCTTCACAGAGACTCATGGGAGATGAAGTTGTTGCTGCAGGGCGGGACTTCAGCTCTCAGACCTGTTCCTGTGGCAGTCCAGGTGATATAACGATGGTACAAAGGTGAAGTGATGAGACAAACTGAGCTTCATATTCACAGAGTTCAGCCAGCTGACAGACAACCACTGTTTACGATAAGGGAGCCATCACGTTAGCACTTCAGCTAACGTTACGATGAAGACAAACATTTACAGTCAAGAGAGAGCTAACGTTAGCCTAACCGATGTTAGCTCACTAGCTAACAAACATTGTATAACAAGTGTGTACACTAATAACAGATCAGATTAATCATCAATAAAAATACTGCTAATGTCACCATAACTAATGCGTACGTACCTGCACAGCTAATAAACGTTAGCTAGCAGCAGAAGAGATCTGCTAGCTTAAATGTATCAGCTAATGTCACCAGAACAAACATTAGCTAACGTGATGCTAACATTCAGTAAATTTGTTAGTTTGTACACAAGTGAGCAAAAAATAGCTAGCTTGATAGCTAATGTTAGCCTCCATGCTGTATGCTAGTTGAAGTAAAGTGCCAAATTTAGCTACACAACAAACAGACAAGTGTACAGACCCCACGGGGTTTCTGGGTAATGTAGTCATCACCAAAAGCCTTAACGTGAGCGGACTCTGTGAATGTGCGGCTCAGCAGCAGAAAGATGACGTGATGATGATAAATTATAAAACAATAATCCGTGTTGTAGTTTGTAACCGCGCTGCTCGCCGTGTGCGTCGGAGAAACCTTCTTCTTCTTTTGCTGTTTGAGCACTTTTTTCTTCTTCGTTTGATTTTTGACTTCGACAGCAGTTTACAGCATTTAAGCTAACGTCACCTCTGCCTTACCGTTAGCCTTAAACACGGAGACGCTTTTAACCGTCAGACAAAGAAACAGACGTTTGTTAGCACGTTAGCACTTCAAAATGTTCAACATCTGTGAACGTCTCTAAAACTCTGTACAGACATTTATGAACATACAACATACTTATGACGTGTTTATCTCAAGATCATAAAAAAAACGTAATCACAATATGTCTTATTTTGAAATCCGTGTCATTACAGGATGTTTTAATTAGCAGATTATTTAATCATTCGATCGTAACTATGAGATAAACAGTTTATGTTGTTGACTCGACATCGCAGAATCACAAGTTCTTCTGTCAGAGTTACGTCATGAAAACATACAAAATATTTTTTATTACGAGATCATTTGATCAAAATTTTGAAAAAAAATTCATAATTTTGACGTTCTTAAATTTTAGTAACAAAGTTTGTGTTTATGAAATCGTGCGAGGTCAAAAAATGAGTCAGTTTGTGTTTGGTAGCAAAAGTCTCGCCTCCATGAAGAAGAAGTTTGTAACGTTCTTTTATTTTCCTGATCTGACACAAGCGTGTCGTCTCCGTCTTTAATTAAAATCTAAATAAATTAAACGAATCGTTGCGTGACGTTCGTCCTCGTCGGTGGTTAAAAGTCGTCTTGTGACGTCGAAGTGGTTTCTTTGAATATATTTTGATTTTGTCACATTCCAGCTGTTTGTTTGTTTGTTTGTTTGTTTTCATTTATTTAAATTCAGAAACCAAAGAAACGCCACACAGAGTGTGTATGTGTGTGTGTGTGTGTGTGTGTGTGTGAACATCCATCAGGTTCAGTTTAAACTCTGTTTGTTTTTATTTAATGCACAGATTCATAACTCAACATTATTATTCATATTCTGGTTTCTTCTTCACTCTGTCACATTATTACTGATTGTTTTGTATTAGATGTATGTAGATGATATTTCTCTAATTTTTATAAAATATATCAGTTTGATGAAATGTACGAGACACCACTAATAAATTTATCACCAAACTAAACGAGCTGCTGTCGTCTGTCAAACTCTAACAAGAATAAAGTTTAAGTTTAATTAAACATGAAACATTAACGAGTTCATCAAGTGAGTTGTTTGTCTGTTGGTCAGTGTGTCAGCTGAGTTAATGAGCTCACCTGAGAGCAGCTCGTTAATCAGCGCTCGTTAAGACCAGCAGCTTGTTAGTCCACAGAGTCCGTCCTCTCAGGACACGACATGGACGCCGACGTTACATCATCCACCTGTTGTTTGTCAGACCTGCTGACCTTTGACCTCTGAGGACAAACTTTAATGACTCAGGTGAGTTCAGGTAAAACAAACTTTATGTCGCTTTTAAACCAATGAGAGAGTCACAGACAGGAAGTCCGACCATATTTAGAGACGGACCAACAAACTGCTGACCAGGTCAAATATGATAATTAACGAGTCGTTAATCATCAAACTGTTTTTATATAATTATAAATATTTATATCTGCAGCATGTGACAGGAAGCAGTCTGTGAACAGATTTCAAAATAAAACTTTAAACGTCATTTTAAATTAATTTATAGAAAATAAAGTTTTTATATTAAAATCAGAAGATAATAATTATTAATTAATATTAATGAATATTCAAAGAAAACCGTCATTTATTAAAAAGTAAAATTAATTTGAAATAAATTTGTAAAGACTTCTAAAGATTATTTCATAAATATAAACAAAGTTATTAATTCTTTCAAACAAAATTAATTTATTAATAAATCTCATTTCTTGTTTTTAATTTTCATGTTTTAATCGACTGCAGATTTATAAAGTTGATGTTTCATATTTAAAACATGAAATAAACGTCTGAAGACGATTAATTAAAAAATAATCTTTAAATAAACATTTAAATTAAATAAATACTCGGCTCCATTTAAACATTTTAAAATTAGCTGATAATCGTTAATAAAACTTCTCGTTAATGTTTCAAATCATTTTTGTTGTTTTAATGTGACGACTTGTCTGACAGCTGATGAGTCTTAACGACGTTAACGAGTCTTAACGAGCTCCACAGAGACACGAGAGAGATAAAAGAGAAGAGATGAGACCAGAGAGTCTTTAACCTTGTTAACATGTTTGACCAGCACGAGCTGTAACAGTTTATTGTTCATGTCTGTTTGTTAATTAATGAACGTTGATGATCTTCATGATGTTTAACTGACCTTCAGTCTGTTTCACTCTGAGGCTTTAACGAGCTTTAACGAGCTCACAGTTTATCATGTTTATGTTAATGTTTGTTTATGTCAATGACGTTTGTTTATGTTAATGATGTTTATGTTAATGATGTTTATGTTAATGATGTTTGTTTATGTTAATGATGTTTGTTTATGTTAATGATGTTTATGTTAATGATGTTTGTTTATGTTAATGATGTTTATGTTAATGATGTTTGTTTATGTTTATGGTGTTTATGTTAATGATGTTTGTTTATATTAATGATGTTTGTTTATGTTTATGGTGTTTATGTTAATGATGTTTATGTTAATGATGTTTGTTTATGTTTATGATGTTTATGTTAATGATGTTTGTGTTAATGAGTGTTGATGGTGTGTAACTGATCATCATTGTTCATTCTTCTTGTTTCCTTCATGAACGTGACCCCGGTGACATCACTGACCCTGGTCGGGCTCGCGCCGGTGTCGGTCCACAGCTCGGTTCTGTTCGCCGTGCTGAGTTCGGTCTACGTGTTCGTGCTGTGTTCGGACAGCCTGGTCGTTTATCTCATCTGCTCGCAGAACTCTCTTCGCCGGCCGATGTTCGCCTTCGTCGCCGCGGTTCTGTTGAACTCTCTGGGCGCGAGCTCGGCGGTGTACCCGAAGCTGCTGGCGGACGTGTTGTGGTCGCGCGGCTCGGTGGAGGTTTCCCGCCCCGCGTGCCTGGCTCAGGCCTTCGTGGTGTTCTCTCTGGGCGCCTCCAGCTTCATGCTGCTGGCCGCCATGGCCGTAGACAGGTACCTGTCTATCTGCCGCCCGCTGCGGTACGCCGCGCTCGTGACTCCCGCCGCCGTGGCGGCACTGCTGCTGCTGTGCTGGCTGCTTCCCGCCGCCCTCGTGGGGGGCGCCGTCCTATTGGCCAGCCGCCTCCCGCTCTGCCGCTCGCGCCTGCACAGAATCTACTGTGACGTGTACAGCTTCGTGAGCCTGAGCTGCGGCGGCGGCGCGACGCTGCTGAGCGAAGTGTTCGGCCTCCTGGTGTCCGCCGTCACCGTCGCGCTTCCCGCCGGATTCGTGCTCTTCTCGTACGGCCGCGTGCTGACCGTGTGCCTGCGCCGCTCGCGAGCCTTCAGCAGCAGGGCGCTGCACACCTGTCTGCCTCACCTGCTCGTCTTCGTCAACTATTCACTCAGCACCGGCTTCGAGCTGCTGCAGCGCCGCCTGCAGGCCGCGGGAGAGCCGTCCATCCTCACCTCCTTCCTGGTGGTCATGATCCCGACCGTCATGAACCCGGTGGTGTACGGCCTGAAGATGAAGGAGGTCAGGCGGCACGTCAAGCGGCTGCTGGGCTGCCAGAGAGCCGCTCCGTGAGCTCCTGACAGCGGCCTCATGAGCTCCAGAGAGCCGCTCCGTGAGCGCCTGACAGCGGCCTCGTGAGCTCCAGACAGCGGCCTCATGAGCTCCAGAGAGCCGCTCCGTGAGCTCCAGTCAGCGGCCTCGTAAGCTCCAGACAGCGGCCTAATGAGCTCCAGAGAGCCGCTCCGTGAGCTCCAAACAGCGGCCTCATGAGCTCCAGACAGCCGCTCCTGGAGCTCCAGACAGCGGCCTCATGAGCTCATCGATCCGCTCCTGGAGCTCCTGAGGCGGATCGATGGATGTGAGAGTACGGAGGCTCAGTGTCAACATGACGTCATAAACGAACATAAATCAAGTTTCATGTTCAGATCAATTAAAATAATTTAAACATGAAATATTTCTGATATAATTGTATGATATTTAATTTATTAACCAGTATTAATGAGTTTATGATTAAATTAAATCTGATGATGTCATTAATAATTCAAAAGTTTTCGTTCTGATTAATTTATTTTGATTTTGGTGATCTGTTATTAAATATATTCATATATTATTTATATTAAATTTATGTTTATATAATATTTATATTATATGTATGTTTATATAATATTTATGTTATATTTATGTTTATATAATATTTATGTTTATATAATGTTTATATAATATTTATATGTTTATATTTATATATTTGTCTTCACACTGACGTCACGTGAACAAACTAAAGTTTCTCATGTTTCAGTTTCTTAATGAACTTTTCTGTTTATTGGTCATCAGGTTTAAATGAACACACTGAAATGATCTGTGTTCATGTTATTCAGACTGCTGCAGGTGTTACAGGTGACCTCAGGTTATTCAGACTGCTGCAGGTGTAACAGGTGACCTCAGGTTATTCAGACTGCTGCAGGTGTAACAGGTGACCTCACAGGTTATTCAGACTGCTGCAGGTGTAACAGGTGACCTCACAGGTTATTCAGACTGCTGCAGGTGTAACAGGTGACCTCACAGGTGTAACAGGTGACCTCACAGGTTATTCAGACTGCTGCAGGTGTAACAGGTGACCTCAGGTTATTCAGACTGCTGCAGGTGTAACAGGTGACCTCAGGTTATTCAGACTGCTGCAGGTGTAACAGGTGACCTCAGGTTATTCAGACTGCTGCAGGTGTAACAGGTGACCTCACAGGTTATTCAGACTGCTGCAGGTGTTACAGGTGACCTCACAGGTTATTCAGACTGCTGCAGGTGTAACAGGTGACCTCAGGTTATTCAGACTGCTGCAGGTGTAACAGGTGACCTCACAGGTGTAACAGGTGACCTCACAGGTTATTCAGACTGCTGCAGGTGTTACAGGTGACCTCACAGGTTATTCAGACTGCTGCAAGTGTAACAGGTGACCTCACAGGTTATTCAGACTGCTGCAGGTGTAACAGGTGACCTCAGAGGTTATTCAGACTGCTGCAGGTGTAACAGGTGACCTCTCAGGTTATTCAGACTGCTGCAGGTGTAACAGGTGACCTCTCAGGTTATTCAGACTGCTGCAGGTGTAACAGGTGACCTCACAGGTTATTCAGACTGCTGCAGGTATAACAGGTGACCTCACAGGTTATTCAGACTGCTGCAGGTGTTACAGGTGACCTCACAGGTTATTCAGACTGCTGCAGGTGTAACAGGTGACCTCAGGTTATTCAGACTGCTGCAGGTGTTACAGGTGACCTCACAGGTGTAACAGGTGACCTCACAGGTTATTCAGACTGCTGCCGGTGTTACAGGTGACCCCACAGGTTATTCAGACTGCTGCAGGTGTTACAGGTGACCTCTCAGGTTATTCAGACTGCTGCAGGTGTAACAGGGGACCTCACAGGTTATTCAGACTGCTGCAGGTGTAACAGGTGACCTCACAGGTTATTCAGACTGCTGCAGGTGTAACAGGGGACCTCACAGGTTATTCAGACTGCTGCAGGTGTAACAGGCTGTTGGTTCACGCTCTGTGGTTCAGACTCTATCTCAGAGATCACAGGAACAAACAAACTGTGATCGACCACATGGAGAAACTTCAGCTAACTGTTCAGACAAACATCGAGACCGACAGATTATTTTATTTATTTTGTTTATTTGTCGTGTCTCTGCCTCTTTCATTAGTTTTAGTTCTTTATTTGTACTGTAAAACTAAAATAATAAAATAAGTATCATAAAATGTTTTTTGTTTGAATGTTTGAGACGTTAAATTTAAATATTTTATAAATTTATTGAACATGATTATTAAAAACAAACAAACATGATGTGTAACCTCATCACGGTCAGCTGGAACCAATCACAGACTAACATTTAAACTGAACCTCCACATCTTTAAAGAAATCAAATGTTTATATAATAATAATAATAATAATAATTCAACCCCGCTGCTCTGAGGATAAGACTCTATAACTCATCTGCCTCTGTCAGAGTCACTATCACACCTGGACTAAATCTACCTGTCACCTTTTACACTCTGAACCGCAACACTCCAAATACTGGAACATACACTTCATATCATATGTGACATGTTAATATAAACTATATTGATATTATATATCATCCCTGGATGGCAGGAGACTCGTGCGGTGTGGGCCCAGTGAATAGACTCATGGAGTTGAGGTGCTTCGCTCTTCTGATGTATTCCAGATTTTAAGGTCAGTCCACACCAGGAGCGGCTGAACGGCCGCCACTCCTCCAGAGCCACCTTCACTGCCAACAGCTCCCGATTGCCCCCGTCATAATTCCTTTCCGCTGGGGAAAGTGTCCGGGAAAGGAAGGCACATGGGTGGAGCTTGCCATCGGATGGTGACTGCTGGGAAAGGGCCGCCCCAATACCCAGATCAGAGGCATCCACCTCCACGACAAACTGGAGATGAAGGTCCGGAAGGGCTTGAACAGGGGCCGACGTGAACCTGTCCTTCAGCCTCTGGAATGCAGATTCTGCCTGGAGAGACACTGGAACTTGGCATGAGGGGAGGTTAGTGATCTTGACGAGACACTCGTGTTAATTAAAAACATTCCAGGTGTTTTTTGTTGACCTCATAATTCAGATGTGTTCTTTGACACAGTTTGTGTAAAGGGAGAAAAGTCAGGAGGACAGGACACAGTCTGTAAGTCTATAAGTTCATTTACTGTCTGTAAGTGTGTAAAAGTGAGACCTCTTCTGAAGAACAATTTGGATCCTAGTGTTCTTAATAACTATAGACCAGTGTCCAATTTACCATTTTTCAGTAAAATTTTAGAAAAATTTGTTTTTATTCAGTTGAATGATTTTTTAAAGGTCCAGTGTGTAAGATTTGGGGCCTCTATTTTCAGAATAAGGCAAACATGGAATATAATATTCATAACTATGTTTTGATGCATGTATAATCACCTGAAAATAAGAATCTTTTTATGTTTGTTACTTAAAAAATATCCTTTTATATCTACAGTGGGAGAGGGTCCCCTTTCATGGAGGCCGCCATGTTGAAACACCTTATTTATACAGTAGTCCAGAACAGACAAACTAAATACTGACTCTAAACAGGGTCCTTAAAGTGTTGTTTCTCCTTTACATTAGGAAGGTGAGGGTGATGTGAGGAGATTACAATGCAGTGATTGGACCACTAAATGCAACTAAATTCTACACACTGGACCTTTAAGCAATTTCCTTTTTTGTTAACTTTATTGCCTTCAATGCATATTAACAGGCAATTAACATCACAAAGGAATACAAAAAAAATCATCTTGAGATTGGGTCTCATCTGTCACACAGAGATAGGACTGTAAATGGTATAGCAAATATCTTATCTAGTTCTGTAATATTGTATAAGTGTATAAGAGTCCTTAGCGAGATAGTCAGTAACTGACTATCTCGCTAAGGACCTTCTCACCTTCTTATAAAAACAGGTACTTTTAGCTGTAATTGGGCAGTCATATATTCCATCATGTAGACATGTTTTACTTTCTGTAACCACTGAGTGATCATGGGAGGGTCAGTCTTTATCCAATTGATAATAATAATTTTTCTTGCAATCATTAACAAAATATGTAATATATAACATTGTTCTGTGGTAAACAGGTGATCAGGAAACACATCTAAGAGTCTCATCTCATCAAAGAGTCCATAGGAAGGTCCACTGCCAAAAAATTTTCCAGTTCTTCTTTGACATTTTTCCAAAATGTTTGTAATTTCGGGCAGTCCCAAAATATATGAGTATGGTCGCCGACCATACCACAGTTCCTCCAGCATTTGTTGTGGGATTGTTCTTGGAAACAAAAGTTGTTAGTGGTGTCCTGAAGAACCTAATTTTGACCTTTCAGTCAAATTCTTTGTATAGTTGGCTTCCAACCCCCTTGTGGCATCTGGAACATATGTTTTCCCAAGAGTCGTCATCTATTATTGCATTCAGCTGCAGTTCCCATTGTTGCTTGATGTGTAGTGTATTGTCTGACATATCCATCATTAATTTTTTGTACATGTGGGATATTCGTTTTTTTGTTAAAGAACGGTGTTCAAACAGATGTATGAAATAGCTTTCTGTATTTGTAGGTTCCTTTCGTATATTTTCCCAATCTGAATTTTTGTGACATAATGTCTGATTTGTAAGTATCTATATAGATCACTTGAAGGTAAGTCAAATTTGTCTCTGAGTTGTGAAAAAGATTTAAATACCTGTCCATCCAGGAGTTGATTTATTATTAGCAGACCAGTCTCTGCCCATCTTTTATAAGCCCTGTCATACATAGATGGTAAAAACTCTATATTCCCTGCTATAGGCGTAGCCCGTGACAGGGTTACAGCTCCCTTAAGTTGTTTTTGAACTAAATTCCAGACCTTCAATGTGTGTACAATCCATAAATTATTGATTTTAAGTTTTTTCTGAGATTGCTGGCTAAGAAATGGGAGACTAGACAACTGTACCCCTGAATAGAGTTTTGTTCAATAGAGACCCATCCACTCTCTAAAAAATTTTAGAATTTTTTCTCTAAAATTTTAGATTGGGTAAGTTCAAGCCTCCTTTCTCTTTTGCTGACATCAGTACTTTCAACCGTATTCTTGGTCTTTGGTTTTGCCAAATGAATTTTGATATTAATCTTTCTAATAACTTAAATACAGATTGTGGTACTAAGATAGGGAGGGACTGAAATAAAAACAGTAGTCTTGGTAGGATATTCATTCTCACAGACTCTATTCTGCCAAAGAGTGACAGGGGGAGCAGATCCCATCTATTTAAATCCTTTTTAATTTCTTTGATCAGTTTATCGTAATTAGAGGAAAATAATTGTGTGGTTGGATCTTCTGAAAGAGACCAGGTCATCTAACTTGCTTTACGCAGCTGGAAGGCCAGTAGGCGGCTTGCTCTGTTACCGAATTCATAGTAATTCCTGTTAATAAATCGCAGTGCTCCTTCTGCCTTGTAGGTCAACAGGTCATCCAATTTCTGTCTCTTCTCTTTTAATAATACCAGAACTTGGTGTTTTTTGATTGTTGATACTGTGCCTCTAGCTTTTTAATTTCCCTCTCTAATTTAACCTGCTGAGCTAGTCTTTGTTTTTTTAATCTGGATGAAATAGCAATTATGTTGCCCCTCATCACCACTTTGGCTGCCTCCCAGAGAGTAGAGGGGGAGACTGCGTCATTAGATTAGATTTCAAATAGTCTGTTAAGTTTTCACGGATTTCTTGTTGAATTGCTTCATCGTTTAATAATGATACATTCAGTCTCCAGTATTTAAACTGTTTGTTCTGTCCTATCTGTATCTTTACAGTTACAGGAGCATGGTCTGATATAGTTATTGGTTCTATGTTACATTCACTCGTTCTGTACATATCTGTTTCTGATATCAAAAACGTCCAGTCTAGAGTGGCTGCCATGTACATGTGACATGAAAGTATAGTCCTTTTCTCTAGGATGTAGGTGGCGCCAGACATCCACCAGGCCTAGTTCATCCATCATTGCATGAAGAGTTATTGATTTCTTGGACATAGGGCCTTCTCCTGCTGGAAGCCTATCTACATTCTGCCTCAAAATGCAGTTGAAGTCTCCACCTATTAAAATAATTCCCTCTGCCTTGTCTGCTAGTAGAGATGCTATCATCTTAAAGAAATTTGGACAGTCCTTGTTCGGGGCATATAGATTAACCAGTGTAACTTTAGAACCTCCAATAGTACCTATTACTATCACACATCTACCCTCTTTATCATCAGTTGTTTTTTCATGGTTAAAATAAACTGATTTATTTAGCAAGATAGCAACTCCTTTTTTGTCGGAGCTGCTGTCGTCCGGCTGGTGAAGCGGTCGTTGCTGCTCGGTATGCGGGTAATACTCGCGGTTTACTGAGTTCCGTCCGTTGTAGTAAAACTTGGTATTCTTCCTAACGTTGGTTGTTTTGAACTCCATAGTGAAACTCGGCATCATTCATCTCCAGTGAAGAAAGCTCTGACATCCGTAGCTGGTAGCACCGCTGGGTTTTTCCCTCGCCTCTCTCCCGCGGTGCTCCACCTGTAGTGGGACAGTTCGCTCTCCATCCGTTCCCTCTCATCCACTCGGGCCTGAATCCCGAGCTCCCGTAGCGCCGGGAGAGCGTGTGTCAGTGTCGAGTAGGTCTTTTCACCATCATCCGTGGAGATTCTTAGCTGTGCTGGGTAGATGCATTTGGCCTTGATGTTTTTCTGCTTTAACTGTTTGATTGCATCACGCACCTGGGCTCTCTTTTTTTGCAGCTCTGGGGAGTAATCATGGTCGAAGAATATCGGCTCTGTTTTGTATAGGATCTGTCTCTGGCTCCAGGCTTGTCTTAGGATAGCGTCCTTCACGGAGTAATCCAGAAACTTGACAATCAGTGATCTCGGGGTGGCAGTGGGGTTCTTTGGCTTGGCTGTTAGGGATCGGTGGGCTCTCTCAATTTGTATATTCACATCAGGCATTGGCTGAAGGACTGATTGAATTAACTCCTTCACAAAAGTCTTCGCATCGTTTCCTTCACTCCCTTCGGGCACTCGGTAAATTCTTAAGTTATTTCGTCTTGACCTGTTCTGTAGGTCTTCACATCTGGCCGTCAGGTCCATCTCTCAGGTAGGGTACCGTTTCGCGTTAGACTCATGGTTGCTAGGGCTAGCACTTGCTGCGCCACTCGGAGTCTGCCTTAAAGTTAGCTGCCTCAAATTTTCGTTTTTGTCATTCGTGTTTTCCTGTCTCGAGCCTTTGCCTCTCACAGAACTTGCCATGTCGAGTTTGTGTAAGTTTGCCGAGTTTTAAGTAGTTTTGTTAGGAAATTAACAGTTAACCAACGGAGCTCTGTTTTAAGCTGCTGTCTCCAACATGGCGTCACCGGAAGTCTGTTTTTGAGAAATTTCAATCTGGATTTAGGACGAACCACAGTACAGAGACCGCACTGTTGAAAATTGTTAATGATCTTAGGTGCAACTTGGACTCACACAAGCTTACAGTCCTTGTGCTACTGGATCTAAGCGCTGCTTTTGATACAGTAGATCACCTGATTCTTTTAAACAGACTAAGACACCTGGTCGGCCTCTCTGGTACTGTCCTTCAATGGTTCAGTTCTTATCTCACAGATAGAAAAATTTCTCGTAAGTTTGGACTCATGCTCCTCAAAGATTCATGAAATTAAATGTGGTGTTCCCCAAGGTTCAATTTTAGGTCCTGTACTTTTTAACTTATACATGCTCCCACTGGGAAATGTCATCAGGGGGCATGGTATCAATTTCCACAGCTATGCGGACAACACACAGCTGTACATATCCATGTCCCCTGATGACACAGGGCCAATTGATGCCCTTTTTAAATGTATTTTAGACATCAATTCCTGGATGGCAGAAAACTTCTTACAGCTCAACCAGGACAAGACTGAGGTTTTAATTATCGATCCTAAGGCGCAGAGAGAGAAACTTTTATCAAAACTTCAAACACTGTCTTTAAATCCATCCGATCAGGTAAAGAATCTGGGCGTCATCTTTGACTCTGAGCTCAGTTTTATTCCACATATTAAACATGTAACAAAAACAGGATTTTACCATTTAAAGAACATAGCCAGAGTCTGCCCCTTTCTCTCTCGTGCTAACACGGAGACACTAATGCATGCTTTTATCTCCAGTCGTATTGACTACTGTAACGCCCTGCTTTCTGGTCTTCCAAAAAAAAACCATCTCAGGTTTACAACTTTTACAGAACTCTGCAGCACGTGTGCTGACGAAGACCAGAAAGCGGGCACATATTACACCGGTTTTAAAATCACTGCATTGGCTCCCTGTGTGTTTTAGGATTGATTTTAAGGTGCTTTTAATGGTTTTTAAATGTCTTAGGGGTCTTGGACCTTCTTATCTTTCAGAACTGCTTTTACCATACGAACCCTCCCGCGCCCTTAGATCCTCCGGCACTGGCCTTTTAATAATCCCCAAAGTTAGAACACGAACCTACGGTGAGGCATCCTTTCAGCACTATGGCCCCCGTCTGTGGAACAGCCTGCCGGAGGACCTGAGGGCCGCAGAGAGTGTTGATATTTTTAAAAACAGGCTCAAGACCCACCTATTTAATTTGGCTTTCAACTGATGTTGTATTTATTTATTAATTTATTTATTTATTTTAGTCAATTTTATTCTGTTATTCCTATTCTTTTACTCTTCATGACAGAGTTCATTTTAGCTATTTCTATGTTATTTCTATGTTATTTTATTTTATTTATTTGTTTATTTTATGTTCTTAGCCTATGTAGTTTTATGCTTTTATTCCATATCTCCAGTGTTTCCTCGGTGGGGTCGTCTGTGCTGGGGGCTGTGATCGGCTCTGGCTGGGATGTCTCTGACTCGTGGCGAACATCGGCTTGGCCGAGGGGGGGCTGCGGCAGTGCTCCACTGCTGTGGGCCCCTCGCTGGCCTGTGGCTAGGTGGGCGCCCGGGTGGAGGGGTCCTGGTCGTGGGCTGTGAGCAGTGCCCGGTGCAGACGGCCTCCTGTGATGGCGTTTCCTGACCTGGCTCCTCTGTACTCAGCCACATGTTTCTAATAGCGCATTTCCACTAGCACGGTATGGCACGGCACGGTACGGTACGGTTCAGGTCTGTTTCCATTACAACTGAGTACCTCCTCGACGTGGGCGGGGTCGTCATAACACGGCAACACAACGATGTCTCAAGCATAACTAACTTATCCAGTAAAGACCCTGACTCCCTAACAGAGGAAGAAAAAGAAGAACTAGCTTTCTTGCAAATCAAACTTGATGAGTTATATCGCCAAAAAGCAAAGGGTGCCTTTATCAGGTCTCGCTCTAAATGGTTAGAAGAAGGGGAACAAAACACTCATTACTTCTTTAATCTTGAAAAACATCACGCCACCAACAATAACATTAGTAAGTTAAATATTAATGGAGCTGTTACTGAAGACCATCGTAAAACTTTTGTTCTAATTTTTAAAAAGACACAAGAAACCAAAAACGGACAGACAAGGAAACAAAGGAAACACAGGAACTAAATAGACAGGCAAGACTAATTAGGGACAGGTGAACCAAATCAGGGGAAGGTGCCAAATCAAAAAAGGCAGGGAACAAAACAGGAAGTAGAATAAGACAAGACAGACAGGGTGGAACTACAAAATAAAACAGGAAGTACAGAAACAAACTCAAAACTGTGACACTGTCGGTTAAAATAATAAGTGAAGCAGATAAAGAATCCTGTGACAAGCCTATATCTCCTCAAGAAGTACAGCAAGCCATGAATCAACTCAAAAACAACAAATCTCCAGGGTCGGATGGACTAACAGCTGAATTTTATAAATCTTTTACTGCTGAACTGACTCCCTTTTTACATAAAGTCTTTATAGAATGTATAAATAATGAATGTCTCCCCACCACTTTGACCCAAGGAATTACTGTTTTAATTCCCAAACTGAAAAAGGACAATCTACTTTTAGACAACTGGCGACCGATCTGCCTACTAAATAACGATTACAAATTATTAGCTCACTTATTGGCAACAAGATTAAGATTAGTACTAGACTCTATTATAGAGGAAACACAATCAGGCTTTATGAACAAGAGGCATATTGCAAACAATGTCAGGCTAGTCCTAGACCTTATAGAGGTATAAGACAAGGGTGCCCTGCTTCACCGTACCTGTTCCTACTTGTGGCTCAGCTGTTGGCTGATCACATCAAATCAAGTAAGGTAAATGGCATTAATATTGTAGGCAGAGAACTTACCATTACCCAACTGGCAGCTGACACCACTCTCTTTCTTAGGGATGAAAATCAAGTCTCTGTTGCAATAAATACTATATCTGGCTTAAGTCTGAACATTAATAAATGTGAAATTATATCCATTAAGGATTGCTCTAAATCATCCATCTATGGAATCCCAATCAAAGATGAAGTTGTTTACTCACAATTACCAAGGACCAACAAAAAAGAACTTCTATGAATTTTAATCCTATCATACAAAGAACTCAAAAAAAAGTTAAACCAGTGGCTTTTACGGGATCTCTCTCTTCGAGGTCGAGTCTTACTCACTAAGGCAGAAGGAATATCACGCTTAACATATGCATCTTTATCTCTGTATTTGGACGATAAAGTTATTACTCAGATTGACAAGCTGCTTCTCAACTTCTTATGGAAAAATAGAACACGTGAAGAAATCTGTTTTAATGAATGACTATGAAAATGGTGGGCTTAATTAATTAGATTTCCACACCTTAAACGTCACTTTTAAGATAAACTGGCTGAAACATTTTTTTAAGAACCCAAATGTTATTTGGAATGTTATTCCTGCCATATTCTGTCAAAACTGGGTGGATTAAACTTTTTTTAAGCTGTAACTATAATATTGATAAAATACCGATAAAAACGTCAGCCTTCCACTGGCAGGCCTTCCTTTCATGGTCCCTTATTTTCAAACATAATTTTTCACCCCATAACTATTATATACGGAACAACAAGGACATTTTGTTTAAACACAAATCCCTGTTTATGGATTATTGGTATAATAATAACACAGGACATGTAGCTCAGTTATTCAACAGGGATGGTCTTCTCTACTCTTACAATGAGTTCTTATCTGAATATAATATCCCTGTATCTCCTGTAGATTTTGCCAAAGTTTTTGGAGCAATCCCATCTGGTGTTTGCATGTTTAGATCTCAACCAAGAGTGGAAACCCAACATTTGTCCCTGCTGTCCTTGTCAGACACCCCAGTAGGTAAAGTTTGTTTGACTGGTAACCATGGTAATAACAACAAATGAATTAGACGCATGTTGAAAAGGGATGTCACTACAGTCCCGTACGTGCTCTCATACTGGAACAAATACATAGAACGCACTGATTGGAAGAAGATCTGGCTCTTACCCAACCGATATTTGTTAACCAATAAAGTGAGAGAAATTTCATTAAAATAATTCATAGATTTTATCCATCCAGTGATCATACTGTTAGAAGATTCAAAAAAGATATTGATGTGAAATGCACTTTCTGTTCTGAACATATTGAAACAGTTACTCATTTATTTTGGCACTGCCCCTTTGTCCAAAGCCTGTGGACTGACATTTGTAACTATTGCTAACAATGTTGATAAAGATTTTAAGTTGTTTTGGAGGGATGTACTGTTTGGGCTGTCTGACTTCAACAAAATTAAAGAAAAATTCAACGAAACATTTATTATCAACCTCATCATACTGATGGCGAAATTTCATATCCATCAATGTAAATTTACTCAAAGAAAACCATCGTTTCCATTAAATCCTCAAACAACCAAAAAGCAATTAAAACTGTTAATATTTGTGAATATTAAATATGCTAGTGTAGGCTCTTTCCCCCCTGGTGTAGAAGATACATGTGAAATGCTTTTGTATGATTTGTTCTTATGTTTGTGAAACAAAGCTGTAATTAAAAAAAAAAAAAAAAAAGCCTGGAACCAGGGCCGAGGCGATACCTGATACCAGGTACTACGTGCTAGTGGAAACACGCAAATACCATGCCGTGCCATGCCATGCCGGGCCGGTGGAAATACGCTATAAGTTTACTTTATTGGGGTGTGTGTGTGTGTGTGTGTGTGTGTGTGCTTGTGCGTGCGTGTGTATGTGCGTGTGTATGTGCGTGTGTATGTGCTTGGCGGGGGTCTGCTTTTAAACATGTAAAGCACTTTGTGCTACGTTTTAATGTATTGTAGCGATCCTGCAATAATGTTCACAATGTTATAATGTTCATATCAGAGTTCTGTGTTTTCCCATGGTCCCTGAACGTGTTGTGATGACTGGGAGAGCGCCGGGGTGTGAGGGTGAGTGAATGGAGCCGACTCAGGAGTGAGGTTGATGTGTAGGATTGTGCTTGTTCGTGTTGTTGTTTTGTCGTGGTTACGGCCGACAGTAACCAAGACGTTCGACAATACAGGAAAGCAGGGCCGTACGCAGGGCCCAAAAAATACTGAGGTCAAGAGTCAGAACTTCTAGACGGGTTCGGGGGCATGCTCCCCCAGAAATTTTTTTCATTCCTCATTTCATTCAATTCCATTATTTAAATCTGGCCATTTTCAGAGTCTTAAGGAGCAAAAACAACTTCATTATGACTTTTGAAAAGGCTTATTTGTTTTGTTTGTTATCACAGAACATCACCCTCATCCTAAATGATTTGCAATTGAGTCCCTTCGTAAAACTGGAGAATGAATTTCATCAAGTCGTGGATTAGGAATAAAAAGGAAATGAACTGTCCTGGGACAGACGGATAATATATACAAATGCTGAAAATCAGTGGTATATCCCTTTAACTAGTACTGCAGCTTATAGTACCTACATTTTGAGGTCTTACAGGGCCAGCAAATAAAAAAGACAAAAATAAATCCTTAAAAATAACATTATACCGATAACTGATAGAAATGAAAACAATATGCCATTTCAACATCATGTATTCAGATGTGTCAGAAATCTTAAAAAACCTTGAGGGCGGTGCGGAGCTTTTGAAAATTTGAGGTAAAAATGGGTGACTCATGAAGTAAGGGCAAGTTACCACAGAAAATTATTTATTATTATTATTATTTTGAAAATTAACCGGATGTTTTATTTTGTTTCTGCACACGACTTCCTGTCCCGCGCGATCTGCTCTGTGCCGTGTTGCTGCGTTGTGCTCCGGCATCCGGCAGAAATATATAACAGGTTCAACATCCAGCACTGAGAAATCAACACTGAATAAACGTTTCACTTTGCAAAATGAATGTTGATTCAACCGGTGGAAACCAAAATTAAACTTTGATGTTTCCTTGCTATCTGAGCAGCACGCTGGGCTGCAATAAAAATATTTCCACATGAAAATGCATTTTTTCTCACAGTCATCTACCACTTAAACTGCTCTCCACCTACATTTCTAGCTCGATGTGCTCCTCTTCCAGTGACTGGCAGTTACCATAGCGACAGTGCGTGTTGTTGATGACGCGCAGCACGCATGCCCAAACTCTCGAGCTACTGTTTTATTAAACAGTCGCGCTCCTCTTGGCTCTTCAAGTATAAAATCACCTCACAGTTTTGTGGGAGACCAAGATCATCGTCCTGCGGTCAGTTTCACGTGTAATTTATTTTGAGTTTATATACCACAATTTAAGAAAAAAAAAAAAAATACCGAGGACACGACCTCGGTGTCCTCAATGGTAGGTACGGCCTTGCAGGAAAGGTTTGTTTTATGACACCTCATCATTTGTCACGCGTCCGGTTGAACGCTACAGTATGAAATATGCTTTATAAATAAGTTTGATTGATTGATTGAAAAGAACAGAGCGGTGTAACTTAAACACACACACACACACACACACACACACATGACTTCCTGTAAATGGGGAGGACCAGAGATCGAGGCTCATGAGAACAGGAAGTGAAAGTGTTCAGACTCCATTTTGAGTTGACGGAGCAGAAGGAGGAAAACTGAAGCTGAGGCAGGGTGAGTGTTAATCCAACATTTGATGATTTTACTGTCAAAGTCTCTGAGTCACTTTTCTCTCTGTGGACTGTGTGTGTGTGTGTATGTGTGTGTGTGTGTGTGTGTTACTTCCTGTTCACTCAGTCTTGTTTGTGACTCTCGAACAAACTCCTCGGGTACGGTCGAATATTCTTTCCTAACCACTTTTCTTTGACCTCGATGGAAAATGTCACAAGGTCATAAGGAAACATGTGAAGGAGAGGTGATAAGGAAACATGTGAAGGAGAGGTGATAAGGAAACATGTGAAGGAGAGGTGATAAGGAAACATGTGAAGGAGAGGTCATAAGGAGTTAGGAGAAGTCGACTGCTCTTACACTAGACTACGTCATGATGTGACGGTGAATGTTATTGACGTGATCTGTGGTAAAACTACAAAGTCCAGAAGATGGACTACAAAACGCTCATCTGAGATACTTCCTAGATCCTCCCCGTGCGCTCTGACCGTGTTGTTTCATGCAGGAAATATGAACGTGGACAACCCGGTGAAACATGTGACGTCATCATCAACGTCAGAATTCAAATAATAAATGAATATTGTCCACCTGTCACAGAAGTCACATGACGTGTTTGTTACGCTGGTATGGTCGCTCACCCTCCTGTCCACTCATATAGAAACATATCAGCAAGTTATGGCAAAGATATATGATTAATCAGCAACGGTAACTTCATGATGATCTGCAGGACGCTGGATGTCACAGTTACAAACAGTTTTTACTCTGTGTGTGAACGCAGCTCCACAGTCAACAACACAACACACTTCATGATCAAACACGTATGTTCATATTCACACGCTCTCTCTGCTGCAGGCTGCATCACACTGTTTAAACACACTGATGGTTTAATGACTGAACGCTGCGTCCATTTTAAGGAACTGTGGGAGGCATCACCTCCTTTCCTTTCCTAAAGGATGCTCTCTGTATCCTAAAGGATATAATAAAGGAAGCATTGAAGCTCCTTTCCTTTCCTAAAGGATGCTCCGTGTATGCTAAAGGAGATACTAAAGGAAGCATTGAAGCTCCTTTCCTTTCCTAAAGGATGCTCTGTGTATCCTAAAGGAGATAATAAAGGAAGCATTGAAGCTCCTTTCCTTCACAGTTAGAGGATTCAAACAGCTCTTATCATGACGGACACGTTAACACTTCAGTGATGAACCTTCATGAGACAAACTGAATATTGGACCTCACCCCTTTTGTCCTGAGCTCACAGTCAGTGTTCATGTTTCACCTCTCAGACTGACTGAAGTCCAGAAGATGGAGGAAGAGGAGGAAAGAGCAGAGTCTCCAGGATCCAGCTGTCTGTCTATGAAGAGTGACCGGTCCAAAGATCTTCCTGTAAACTTCAGTGATGAACCTGGACCTTCAGACACAAAGTAAGAGAACTGATACTAACTCATTTATATGACTCATGTTCTCTTACCTCTGTCATGTTTTCTGTTGATGTTATGTTTGTATATTCATTTGAATCATTGGTGTCATCTTCCTCTGAGTATCTGTGACAGCTGTCAGTCACCTAAAAGCTGTAATCTGATCTGAGAGGACTGAAACAAACTTTTAAAGCTCCTAATTATTGACAGCACTTTGTGTATTTAGAGCTTCATAAATGACTTTGATCAGAGAATTTATCAAAGATTCATGTGATCTGAATAAAAACATGTTGGTGTTTGCAGAGTTCAGTCCAACAGACAGAGAGCAGAGTCTCCAGGATCCAGCTGTCTGTCTATGAAGAGTGACCGGTCCAAAGGTTTTATTCCACTCTTCAGTGATGAACCTGGACCTTCAGACACAAAGTAAGAGACTGTTTTTACTGTAAACTGACCTGATGAAGATGATACATAGAGGATGAAGACAAACTGCTCAAAGATTTATCTTCATGATGCAGAACTTTTAGTGCAGATACTGTTTCAAACTAAAATGGATCTTAGAAAGTGAAACAGTGAAGGACATCATCAACTCTCTTTAATGGAAGGCTTTTATTGTGAAAGAGCTGCAGGAAGTGCTGAGTTTGTATGAATAACAAACTACAGGCAGATGACTGAATGTTTAATTAGACAGACAGACAGGAAAAGCTGTTAATGAATGTTGATGACAGCAGGAGAGTTGAAATAAAAGGAACAATCATCTTCATCACAGACTGAAAGCTGAATTCAAACAGAAAAGTAACGACACTTTTACTCTGTGAACATCTGAGCTTCCAGACAGTGTCGTCCAAATCTTCATATTTGTCACCAACAGTCAACAAATCATTGGAGTGATAAAGAAATGTGTTCACAGAGAGAGGAAGAGGAGTCATGTTCCTGTGGAGGAGCAGCCGTCCTGCTGTGTTTGGTGTCAGGACGTCCTGAAGGATCCGGTCTCTACCAGCTGTGGACACTGGTTCTGCAGACACTGCATCACCTCATACTGGGACCAGTCTGCTTCATCAGGAGACTCCTCCTGTCCCCAGTGTGGAGAAAGATCCAGAACAAGATGTGGACTGCAGACAGCCAGTCAGACCAGCACTGTACAAAGTAAGACTGTCCATCTTTAACATGTAACCTGCTGCATTTCATCACATTACGTTTATTTAGAGACTCACAATAAGTGAATTCAACCATGTGGAAACAACCAAAGACTGAAGAACCATGCAGGTACATCAACTTCATCAAATCAGCTGAACGGCTTCAAGTGCTACAGTTAGTTTGTGAGTTTTCAGGCTGAACATGTGTTGATGAGTTTCTGCTGTCCTGACGTCAGTGAGGAGCTCGTTCCACCGTTGTGGTAATCAGCTGATTGACATTTTTTCTTTGTTTTGTCTCAAACTTTTCTCTCTTTCTTAGTGAGTGGTGGTCTGCAGGAGGTTTTAGATGAACATAAGATCAGCCTGAAGACGAGATGTGAACGTGTGACTGAAGGAAGTGATGAAACAGGAAGTGGAACCCTCCTCAACAGGATCTACACTGAGCTCTACATCACAGAGGGACAGAGTGAAGAGGTTAATACCCAACATGAGGTGAGGCAGCTTGAGACAGCTTCCAAGAAGAAGAAGACCCTCCATGACACTCCGATCAAATGCCACGACATCTTTAAAGCCTTACCTGACCAACAGAGACACATCAGAGTCGCTCTGACCAACGGCGTCGCTGGCGTTGGAAAAACCTTCTCAGTGCTGAAGTTCACTCTGGACTGGGCAGAGGGCTCGGAGAACCAAGATGTCAGTCTGGTGGTTCTGCTCTCGTTCAGGGTGCTGAACTTGATCAAAGATGAGCGGTTCAGTCTTCTCACGCTGCTCCATGTTTTCCATCCAACATTACAGAAGGTCACAGCAGAGAAGCTCGCTGTCTGTAAACTTCTGTTCATCTTTGACGGCCTGGATGAAAGCAGACTTTCACTGGATTTCAACAACAAAGAGGTCGTGTCTGATGTCACACAGGAGTCATCAGTCAGCGTGCTGTTGACAAGCCTCATCAAGGGGAATCTGCTTCCCTCGGCTCTCATCTGGATAACTTCCAGACCTGCAGCAGCCAATCAGATCCCTCCTTCATGTGTTGACAGGGTAACAGAAGTACGAGGCTTCACTGACGCTCAGAAGGAGGAGTACTTCAGGAGGAGAGTCAGTGATGAAGATCTGTCCAGCAGAATCATCTCACACATCAAGACCTCCATGAGCCTCCACATCATGTGTCTGATCCCAGTCTTCTGCTGGATCACTGCTACAGTTCTGGACCACATGTTGACCACAGACCAGAGAGGAGAGCTGCCCAAGACCCTGACTGACATGTACTCACACTTCCTGCTGGTTCAGACAAAGAGGAAGAAGAAGAAGTACGATGAAGGACATGAGACGAGTCCACAGGAGCTGACGGAGGCTGACAGGAAAGCTCTTCTGAAGCTGGGGAGGCTGGCGTTTGAACAGCTGGAGAAAGGAAACATCATGTTCTACCAAGAAGACCTGGAGCAGTGTGGTCTGGATGTCACAGAGGCCTCGGTGTACTCAGGAGTTTGTACAGAGATCTTCAAAAGAGAGAGTGTGATCTCCCAGAAAACAGTCTACTGCTTTGTTCATCTGAGCGTTCAGGAGTTTCTGGCTGCAGTCTACCTGTTCCACTGTTACACCAACAAGAAGACAAAGGTACTGGAGGACTTCCTGGGGAAAGACGACAAACAAAGTGACTCAAAACCAGAGAAGTCTCTCGGAGAAAAGATCTCTCAGTTTTTTGGAAACGATGATAGTCATGACCTACCTTTGGATGTGTTCCTGAAGAAAGTCATGGAGAAATCCCTCCAAAGTAAAAATGGTCACCTGGACCTGTTTGTTCGCTTCCTTCATGGCCTCTCTCTGGAGTCCAACCAGAGACTCTTAGGAGGCCTGCTGGGTCAGACAAAGACCAGTTCAAGGAGCATCCAGAGAGCCATCAACAACCTGAAGAAGATGAACAGTAGTTATATCTCTCCTGACAGAAGCATCAACATCTTCCACTGTCTGATGGAGATGAACGATGACTCAGTCCATCAGGAGATCCAAGAGTTCCTGAAGTCAGAGAACAGATCAGAGAAGAAACTCTCTGTGTTTCACTGCTCAGCTCTGGCCTACGTGTTGCAGATGTCAGAGGAGGTTCTGGATGAGTTGGACCTGAAGAAGTACAACACATCAGACGATGGACGACTGAAACTGATTCCAGCTGTGAGGAACTGCAGAAAGGCTGTGTAAGTCCAGATGTGATGAAAATTATAAATCAGTCTAGATTAGTCATTAAGTTTTTCTGATATACACAATATAAAATTATTCTCATGATTAAAATAGTGTTCATCTTGTTACAAACATTATATGTCAGCTGTGTTTCCTCACAGATGTTCTTGAGCTGTTTCAAATGCTGTCAGTGCACAAATGTAGATTTTTCAGTTGGTTGTGTTTAAAGCTGCAAAGTTCATCAACACAGATATTCTGTTTATTTTTAATAATCGTTAGTTATTCCTATTATTTTTTAAATGGTTTTGGAGTCAGTTCATAGTGAGCATGGGGGATGTTAGATGACTTCCACCAATAACAGAGGTCTGATAAATACATAAAGACACAATGGCAGAACTGAGACTTTTATAGAGACCTTATACACATCAAAGGTCAACGTTATGTTTTTATTGCTGATACAATGATAACATCATCTGCAAGATTAAAGCAAAACAAAGATTCAGAGTCTGCAGGTGTGAGAGAGAGTTTCATGTCAAACACAGTGAGATAAGATGAGCTGAACCACTGATGTGAAGAGCAAATGTTCATCAAAGCTGAATATGTCAAACTGTTCTGACATCAAACACATGAAGTAAATATAAAGTGTCCTCTTTCATAATAACATATTTTGTAATCTTTGTTTCATCACAGACTTTCTCGATGTGGACTCTCAGAGACTCATTGTGAAGTTGTGGCCTCAGCTCTGAAGTCCAACCCCTCCCATCTGACAGAGCTGGACCTGGGCTACAACAACCTGAAGGATTCAGGAGTGAAGACTCTGTCTGCTGGACTGGAGAGTCCAAACTGTAGACTGCAGACTCTGAGGTCAGTTCACTGACTGTACTTCATGTAGTTTTTTCTACATATTCAATTCAAATCTTTGACTGATGTTTGACATGTTTTGGTTTCATGAATGGTTGAACAGTTGTTAGAGTAACAAAAGTCCAGAAATCAAATGTTTGACAGTTTTTTTGTTTTTAAAAAAAATATTTTATTCATGACATTTTTCATAAGGAACACAGATCATTAACAAATAAACAATACCTGCCTCATTCAATTTTATTTCTATAGCGCCATATCATAACAAAAGTTATCTCATTCTCATACAGACCTGAGGTCCGTTTCACAAAGCAGGTTTAGTGACTCTGAGTTTATTAACCCTGAAATGAGGGAAACTCTGAGTTTTCCGTTTCACAAAGGGAGGTAACTCAAACCAGAGAAAGAGGGGTAACTCTAGCCTGTTTCAGAGAGAGGGGCAACCTAAGCTCTCGGTCAGTTACCGTAGTAACAGACTCTATGAACCTAACCTGGTCGGGACCAGGTTTTTCTCAATGAACCTCGAGTTTCTCTCTGTCTCCGCCCTCTTTCAGCCACACACGCCATTTGATTTCCTCTTTCTTTCATTCATTCAGTCAGCAGGCGAGTTTTGGCGTAGCCTTGTTCTGCTGTCTGTCAAAAATCATTAAAAAAATCAGAGTCAGTAGGCGATATCAGAAGTCCATTAGGCACAGTAGGAGGCGACTTTTTTCGCGAACATGGCATGTCCTTTTGACAACGATCCCGTGGATGAAGGTGCAGCATTACTGCGCAGAGAGTTAAATATTCGTCGGGAGATGGTTATCAGACCGCGCATAGATGTTTTAGCATTTCCAGACAGTTATCTTTTTGAGCGGTACCTGTTGTATGATATAAGTTGGGTTTTCAAAGAACACAGACAGGTATTGCTTTTTTCTTGGTTTTTACTTTGCTTTCATACAGACATAAAATCAATGGCAATTGACAAACATTTGTAAATTTAGCCTCGCCCCCAGCAGCAATCAGTTCATTCAGAGCTGCTGGGAACGCAGGAAAGGTGCGCTTGGTTTGAGCACCAAGAGCTGCAACACACTCCCGGCCGATGAGAGTGACTCCAGTCAGCTCATCACTTAGAGAGTTCAAGAGGGTAAAGCAGTTGGACAGGTCTTCTCAGAGTTTTCCTAGAAGGAAGCATAACAAGACATGAGCGAACTTTTCCATCCCTTCCCAAATAAACTTCTGTGATTCGGCCAATTTTCCAGAGGTGCTTTGGCAATTTATCCTCGTAGATTAACACAACATCTCCAGTCTTTAAGTCAGAGGGTCTTTTTACAGAAGATGAGATGTGTGCTGATCTCAGTTCCATAAGGTATTCTTTTCGCCATCGATACCAGAACATTTTCACAATCCGTTGCCTATATCTCCATCGTTTTACCAACTGGATTTTACTCACGTCAGGAACCGCAGAGGAGAGGCTGACAGCTGGGGGGAGCGCTGTCAGACGCTGACCAATCAAAAAGTGAGAAGGAGTTAGTGGGACAGGTTCTTCACTGCTTGTGTGGGTGAAAGTGATGGGACGAGAATTAACCACAGCTTCCACTTCAGTCAGAATGGTTTCAATTTCTTCATAATGCAATGATGCCTTACCAATCATTTTACGTAAGCAGGTTTTCACTGAGCGTACCAGTCTCTCCCACATTCCGCCCCACCAAGCGGCCCTTTCCACGATGAACTTCCAGGAAATGCGCTTTTCTGCAAAGAATTCCTGGACTTCTTTAGATGACAGAGAATCCCATAGCAAACTTAGTTCCACATTAGTTCTTTTGAAAGTCTTTGCATTGTCTGAATATATTGTTTTACAAAGTCCTCTTCGTGACACAAAACGTCTAAAAGCCAATAGGAATTTTTCTGTTGTCATATCAGACACTAATTCCAAATGAATAGCACGAGTTACAGCACAGGTGAAAAGAGCAATATAAACTTTGTCTTGTGACTTACAATACAAGGGGCCAGCAAAATCCACACCTGTGTTCTCAAAGGGAGGAGCTTCTTCAATGCGAGACTCAGGTAAGGGAGCGGAAATCTGCTGGGCAGGTTTTGCTTTATGTTTACGGCAGAGGAAACAAGCATTTACAGTTCTTTTTGACAATTGTCTTCCTTTCAGTATCCAGAATCTCTCACGCACTTGATTAAGTGTATCTTGCAGACCAGAATGCATAACTTGTTGGTGGCATCTTTTCACTATCAACTCTGAGAATTTATCATCAGAGGGAAGAATGCATGGGTGCTTTTGTTCAAATTTCAAATGAGCCATCTGTAATCTGCCTCCAACTCTTAAAATTCCTTGCTCATCCAAAAAAGGATTAAGAGGTTGGAGTTTAGACTGGAAGGAAATTCCTTGACTTGACTTTATCCTGGAAATCTCATGAAAGAAACTTTTCTTCTGTGTTACCTGAATCCAATACAGCTCTGCTTCAGCGATTTCCTCAGCTGTCAATGGTCCAAGACATTTTGTTTTCTCTTTAGCATTGTAAATGAATCTTTTAATCCAAGCAGTCACATGTAACACTCGGTTGAGGTCACTGTAATTTTTCAACTCCAACAATGCCATTTCCCCTGTATTTTCAGAGCCAGTGAGTTTTGCAACTTCCATGACTGACACATTTTCATTTACAACTTCAGTACTCACATTTGGTTCAGGTTTACAGAACTGTATTTCTCTTTGTTTGAGCCAGGTTGGTCCTGTCCACCACAATGTATTTTCTTTCAATTGATTTACGCTGATTCCTCTTGTCGCAACATCTGCAGGATTATCACTTCCACTGCAGTGACGCCACTGTGCTGGTGAAGTTAAACTCTGTATTTCTCGAACTCGATTTTCTACAAAGGGCTTCCACTGTTTAGCAGAACTCTTGATCCAATGCAAAGTTATCATTGAGTCAGTCCACAGGTTCACTTGAATCTTTTCCATATCAAGGTGTGTGATGATATAGTTACTAAGTCTAGCTCCAATGAGAGCGCCAAGTAACTCAAGTCTGGGTAATGTAACTTTTTTAAGTGGTGATACTCTTGTTTTAGATGTTATTAGGGTTACAATGCACTCACCATCTTCTGGAATGATGCGTAGATAGGCAGCTGCACAATAAGCACTTTCACTGGCATCACTGAAGACATGCACTTCCAGACTCACAGGTGCATCCTGCTTCAACAGCGCTGCATGATAACATCTGACGATTTTAATATTTGCGATGTCGGGCAGCTCCTCGCACCACTGATGCCACAGCTTTGCCAGATCTTCAGGCAGCTCATTGTCCCATTCAAGTCCACGTTCCCACATTTTTTGAAAAAGACATTTCACTCTGATGGTAAAAGGGGAAAGAAATCCCACAGGATCAAATATGCGGGACGCTGCTTGTAACACTCCTCTTTTAGTATCACACTTATCCTTTAAAAAGTCAATCAGATTTCTTAAATCAAAGATGAAGTCATCTTGTTCAGTTCTCCATGTTAATCCAAGAACTTTTAACACAGTGTTTTTCACTTCAACATTTCCACTTACTGTGTCTTCCATTTTCTCCTTCCACAGGGTTTTCAGTTTTTCAGATTCACAGATTCACACAGATTCATGTGAGCATCTTTTAAGATAGCTTTGGCTTGCATTGATATGCTGATGGCTTCCTCTTCACTCCGTACACTGCAAATCAGGTCATCCACATACAAACACTTGTCCAGAATAGATGTGACCACAGGATATGCTTGTTGATATTTTGTCACATGATGCCTTATGGTTGCAGCTAATAGAAAAGGACTGGGTGAAGCTCCAAATGGAACTCTGGTGATTCGCATAATGTTGATGTTTAGTTTTTCATGTTTTTTAGGTAAGCCATCAGTCCAAAGAAATCTTAATACATCTCGGTCTTGCTCTCTGATGGAGATCTGCAAAAAAGCTTTCGTAATGTCAGCCATAAATGCCACTCTATGGAGCCGGAACTTTAACAGAATACTCAGTAACTCGGGATTAAGATTAGGGCCAGATATTAAGCAGTCATTTAACGATAAACAGCCCGTGGCATGGGAGGATGCGTCAAAGACTACTCGCAGTTTAGTGGTTAAACGCTCCTCATTAATGACGGCCCTGTGTGGAAGATAATAGACAGGATTGTCAGAAACAATATTCTCCACATGTTCTACAATGTCTTGATTGACATAATCTTGAATTACTTCTTGATATTTATCAAAAAGTGTCACATCATTTTGAAACTTCTTAATGAGCTGATCAAAACGTCTTTTGGCTACATCATAATTGGAAGGCAAGTTATCATTTTCATTTTTCCAAGGTAAGCTCACCTGATATCTTCCTTCAGTGAACTGAACAGACTTTTCAAACCACTGCATCGTCTCCTCATCACATTTCTTTATTTCTCGTTCTGTTGCAATCCCGATGGATTCAGTTTCCCAGAAGGAGCGCAGTGTGTGATTGATTTGTTCTTCCAGTCCAACACTCACATGCAGCGTTTCAATGTCTGTGATTTCTTGATCAGAAGTTACGTTTAGCATGGATACTGTACCTTGGATGAGCCAGCCAAATTTGCTCTCTAATGCAACTAGTTGTTCAGAGAGGCATTCTAGTTTTCCAGAAACAACTTTCCAATAATGGTCACCTCCAATCAGCACTCCAAGTTCACTTGAAAAAAGGTCCAAGAGGCTTTTTCGTTGCATGGAGTCACGCTGGGAGAGAAGTGCCATCAGTGTGTAACACTTATGAGGGATTTCACTGTGTCAGCAAGTTGCATGCCTTTCCCATCTCTCTCTCTCTCTCCACATTCCTGTCACTCTTCAGCTGTCTCTGTACAATAAAGCTTGAAAAGGCCAAAAAAATATCTTAAAAAAAAAAAGGTCCAAGAGGCTTTTTCGTTGCATGGAGTCACGCTGGGAGAGAAGTGCCATCAGTGTGTAACACTTATGAGGGATTTCACTGTGTCAGCAAGTTGCATGCCTTTGCGCTCCAGATCTCTGCGTAATTCTTCTCTCGCAACTTTCATGATAGAAGTGCACACACGAGGTGTTTCTAGGATATCTATTTCTACACATTGGCCATTTCTTATGTTACTCAATGTTAGCTTTACTTTATTACAAGTTACATGCTTTGGTTCTCTCGAGCCAAACGTGTGTAATCTCAGAGTCTCTTCACCTATTTTAGGGAGGTTAAGTGCACGAGAGATATCTTGGCGCACAAAGCTGCGCTGACTCCCTCCGTCCAAAAGGCAGCGGGTCAGTTGTCTTTTCACTGGGGTTTCTATCCAAACAGTTGCAGTTTGGAGTAGAACTGTCTCTCGCTTTGATTCAGAGGGTGAAACAGAAATCACAGTATCAGATGTCTCAATTTTGTTTGTCAATTCATTTCCATCATAGGAGCAAAGAGCTTTGTGGTGACGTCTGTGGCAATTTTCACAAGAAATACCTTTAGTGCGACAGTACCGTCACAGTCACAGTCCATCATTTACATACACAACCTAATCCGTCCTTACATTTGCAACAATACCAACTGTAGTCATGCTCTCACATCCCAGCAGATATTGTGTTGCACTGCGTTTCTTTGCAAATGGAAGTTTTTTGTACAATGCCGGAGATGCAGAGCAGTTGAGCAAGGCAGCTTTATGCAGGGTGGTCAGAAAAGTCACTTAATATTTACTTTACAGTGTAAAACACGAAAAAAATGAGGTACCTCCATGCCGAGGTCTTACCTGTTTGAACAATGTTTTTATATTTCATCTTAAGCTGCTGCCAAGTGCACTTCTCCCCGCGAGATTGCACCTAAATTAAATAAATGAATAGGCTACCATTCAAGCAGTTTTCCCCTGTAATATTAATGTGATTGCAAAGGACTACATTTAAACGTACGCATTGACCCGAGCAGCAATGTTCTCCCACTGCAGCGGTGTTGCACTTCTTTCTAAAAACGTGTTGAAACTTGTCGTATGAGCGCATTAGGATTTCCAATTCGAGTTTGGTGAAAAACGTAGCCCTCCACTTCCCCGTTGCCATGGTGACTCGTTGAATCAGGGCTCCATTGATGCTGGCTTTTTATAGTTGTGGTGCACGTGCTTAACTCAGGGTGAAACTACTCCGAGTTGATTAAACTAACTCAAATCCGCTGTTCTGGAACCGAAAACTCAGAGTTTTGTATCTCAGAGTAGATCAACTCAGAGTTTAGTATTAGACTCAGAGTTTGTTGAACCTGCTTTGTGAAACGTACCCCAGGTCCAGACCGTACTCTTTATAATATTATTTACAGAGACCAACAGCTCCACCATGAGCGAGCACTTGGCGACGGTGGTGAGGAAAAACTTCCTCATCTAACCCCTTACATGTAAGGAGCAAAAACAGAAAAGAAAAAGAACAAAACAAGCATACAAGAAAACAAAGACACTAAACCAACAAAGCCGTGTACTCTCCTGTGTAGATTTCTATGGTCATCCATTGATACAGTTACAAAATATATAATTACAGTATACAATAAGCAGATGTTTAACTGAAAAGTTTTTTTTCTTTAAAGTCGTTGAGGTGTCATGTGGGTCCCCTCTGTGCTGAGATGTAGTCAAGAAAGGGTTTCCATATCTGTTTAAACCTGTTTGCCTTCCCTGACAGCTCATGTCGGATCTTCTCCATGTATGAAGTGCTCGAGAACTCTGAGCCAGATCTCGAAACAAGGGGCGAGCTCTTTATTCCACACCTGAAGAATGACTTTTTTTACAGTGACCATCCCATACTGAATCTACAAAGCTCTCCAGTGACTCATAGATTCTGTCGAGACCAGCCTAAAATGGCTGTTTCTGGGTCAGGAGGAGGATCATGCTGGT
>CP136868.1:1824615-1932115 GCA_033000465.1 Sciaenops ocellatus | reverse complement strand
GACTGAAACTCAGAAACAGTGATTTATGTTGGAGATGTAATGGAAAGGTTGGAACTCTGGTGCATATATGAGTGTGACAAAACTAAAGGCATGTGGAATGCAATAATTTTGCTTGTGAATAAGGTGCTGGGCACACACTTGGTCAAAAACCCTGCATTATGTCTGTTGGGATTACTCCCAGATAACATTCAAATGTCAAAACACCATAAACCTTGGTGTCGTTTAGCTATGACAACAGGGTGCAGGATAACTTTACGCCACTGGAAATCTCCCACTCAGTGCACTTTTAAAGAGTGGATACAGGTTTTAAGTTCAATGGCCAGCTACGAGCGGGGAGGGAAGACTTAATCAATGACGTGTGGGGCCCATTCCTAGCTCAATTGCTGGATATGTAAGGTTGTCACCATCTACCTATATTTTATCAGATGCAGCTACAGGATTGCTGTAGTATGTTGTCGTGTTTTGTTCTGTGGATCTATGTTTTGTGTTGTAGATCTGGCTTGTTTTTTACATTGTTGCTGGACTGCATTTCCTTTCTTCTTGTTGCTGTTTGTTTAAAAAAAAAAGACTGGGCAGATACTGATACATGAAGATGTTTTTATTATCCATGTAACTGTAACAAGGTAACATGTATTTGTTTGTATTTGCCTGGCATAAACATCAATAAAAAAAAGAAATCAGTTCAAGCATTAATCAGCTGATCACTCAATCATTGATTCATTGACTGATTGTTTAAGCTCAGTTTGTAAATCCTGTTGGCTGCTTTTCTTTACAATGCATCATGTTTTCAGAGTTCTTCATGTTTTTATGTCAAATCCAACTTGTAAAGTAACTAGTAACTAAAGCTGTCAGATAAATGGAGTGCAGTAAAAAGTGTCAGGAAATACTCAAGTAAAGTACAGATACCTTCAATTTGTACTTCACTAGAGTATTGAGTACATGTATTTAGTTACTTTCCAGCACTGACTGATGTGTGCTGCCGCCTGGTGGCCACATGCTGTAACTTCAGATGACTGAACACAAAACAGAAGTGACGCACCAAAACACATCATGTGACACAAATCATCACAAGACAGCAAACTGCAGCAACACGAGAGACAATTAGAAACATGAAAGGAAAATAAATGAATGTGAAAAGAATCAGGCTTTCATCAGATCATATATGTTGATGTCAAAGGGTTCATTGGGAGTTCAATGTTTCATACGGCTTTTGAGTCGATCCAACTCACTGAGAAGAAAACTGAAACATTCAAGTCCACCATGTTTGACTTTCTATAAGAAGAATTCTCATAATGCAGAAATCAGTCTGCAAAACACTTCTTCAGTTCCTCAACATTTTGTCATTAAACTGTCAAATATTCATCATGTAATGAGACTTTAACTGTCCACAGATTCTTATTGTTTATTACAATTTAAATGAATTCTACTTTTATTCTGAAAAATCAACTTTATTTTGTTCTGTGGAGATGCCCTTCAAAATAAAAGCCCTGAATGAGTTTGTAAGTGTTTTGTTTGTCAAAGCAGGTTTCAAACTAAGTTTTAAATATGAATATTTAGTCCAGAGCTGCAGGAGTATGTAGACACTCTTTGTACAATGGAGACTGTCTCATAAGTGTACACTACAGAATATGGCTGACTTTAACTGTAAACCACTTCATACAATCTAAACGTTGGTGTGACGTTAGCGTTCAGACGAGCAGCACATTTTGTTCAACACCAAAATATGACGTGTGTCAAGGAACTGCAGGGAAAAGTCTAAAAGTGTCACGGAGTCATTTTAAAGAAGAAAATCACTTTTGATTCAGTTCTACAGGAGACTTTTTAACATGCAGATATATGTCAAAGAATCAGTATTTATTTATCAAAGATTACATGTTTACTCTTTTCATTCATGATTTGACACATTTGATGAACTTTCATTTTCATCAAAACAAAAGGAAAATATATTAAAGCTGAAACTAACTATTATTTTTATTATTGATGAATCTTGATTATTTTCTTGATGAATTGTTTTTGGTGTATAAAAGGAGAAAAAAGTGAAAAGATTTCCAATAATCACAAATCACACTGACGTCATACTGTATCGACACTCGAGGTGCTTCAGGGTTCATTCTCATGACAAGTCATGAATCACAAACAGACTCAGAATCAGTTTTATTGAACAAATCCAAGAAATCTGACTTGAAGTTTAACAACATTTTACAGGAACAAAGAAAACAGAGAACAGAAACAGAAGACGTGAAAGAACAGATGTGCATATTAATAAATATTTAGAATATAAATCTTCGGTAGTTCAGACACTGATGGCAGGTTTGGTCTGTAGGAGGTGAGGGAGACCTGATTTGTTCCAAAGAGACACTCCAAGTACATTTCACTGACAATACTTCAGTACTTCTACTTGAACTGTTACTTCGACTGAGTTACCCGGTGTTTCTGTAAATCTACAGTACATGTTAGTAGTTTGAATTCAGGTAAAATCTCCCTGTGACAAACTCCCTTCAAGAAATCTGACATAATAAAGCGATGATGTAACTTTTCTACTTATGTTAGTGTTTGTACCAGAGGACCGGGAAGAAGAAGAAGAAGAAGAAGAAGACGAAGAAGAAGAAGAAGAAGAAGAAGAGGTTTTCAGGCCCAGCAGTCAGCAGCTTCTATGGACATAATGGCAGAGGAGAAGAGAGTGAAGAGGACGCTGACGGAGGAAGCTAAGAAGAGAAAAGGAGAGAGTGAGCGAGCAAGAAGCCGCCTGTTACGTCTCTGTCTCGGGCAGGTATGTCCAAAGTCCGGCCCGTGGGCCAATCACGGCCCTCAGCTTCATTTTTATAATATATTATTTATGGGCTGCTAGGATTGTCAGATACTGTTTGACCGGAAGATTTGACTTTGTTGGTTGACATAATGAAACATTTGAATGCTCTAAACATTAACATGTAAGGTCCCGACAGATGACCGTCCACCAATGAGCTCGGTTCTGCTCGAGGTTTCTGCCTGTTAAAAGGAAGTTTTTCCTCACCACCGTCACCAAGTGCTTGCTCCTGGTGAATTGCTGAGTCTCTGTAAATCTTTTTTTTTAGTATAGTTTGGACCTGTATGGTGAGTGGGTGGCTCACTGAGTGCAAGAGTTCATGGACAGTTTCCACAGTTTAAAGTTTAAAGGATTTCTACTGTTTTTGTTCATATTAAAAAATCCAAACAGGCTTTGAGAAGTAGTGGTTTAATGGAGAGATACAAACTATATACAATGAACTGAGGCTGTAGACACTGAATGAAGATCACAGCATTAGCAGAGGTAGAGCAATAACAGAGTGTGCAGAGATTGTCAGTAGTTTATTGTCCTGTGTGTCCTCCTGTCCTGACTGAGAGCTGCTGTACAGTCTGATGTTCAGGGGGATGAAAGAGTCCTTCAGTCTGTTGGTGGAGCAGGACATGGACAGACTGTCCTCTGCCTGGTGAAGGTGTTGTGCAGAGGGTGGTGGGCGTTGTCCAGTATGGACAGCAGTTTGTCCACAGTCCTTCTCTCTGTCTCTGTCACCAGAGAGTCCAGCTCTGTGTCCACCACTGAGCCAGCCCTCCTCACCAGTCTGTCCAGTCGAGCGGCGTCCCTCTTCAAACCACAGCGTAGAAGAGGACGCTGGCCACCACAGACTGCTCAAACATCTGCAGTTTGTTGCAGATGTTGAAGGACGCCAGTCTTCTCAGGAAGTACAGACGGCTCTGTCTATCTAATAATGATAATAATAATAATAATAATAATAATAATAATAATAATGATAATAATAATAATAATAATAATAATAATAATAGGATGAATGGATTCTGCCTCCCGCCGCAGAGGGCGCTGTCAGCTCACACTCACATTCGTAACAACCGGAAACAACGCTCTGAGCATGCGCGCTGGATCAGCTGTGGTGACAGACGGAGTTGTAAACTGACTCTCGGAGCTGGTTCTGGTTCTGGTTCTGGTTCTGGTCCTGGTTCTGGTCCTGGTTCTGGTCTCTGGGTTTGGATCCGTGATGGCCGGCACCGCGCTGAAGAGGCTGATGGCCGAGTATAAACGTGAGTGACCGGAAGCAGCCGTGTCGTAACAGCCAATGGGAGAACTTAGCGTTAGCACGCAGGCTAAGCTAACAGCTGCAGACTCCGTTAAAGAGTCTCAGAGACTCAGACTGACAGTCTTAACGTCTCAGAGACTCCGTCTGATCAGACTCCAGTTTAATAAACATGTTTAAATGTAGCGTCATGTTTAACGGCGGGAAAATAACTTTTGATGATGAAACAGCTCGTGACGCTCCGGAAACTTCAACAACAAACGTTAATTAATAAAGTTTAATTAATTTAAAGAGGCTCAGTGACGTCACACTTAACATTAGACTTCATTAAAACTTTTAATTAACTCATTTAAACTCTAACACTATCTGAAGTCTGCTTCCGCTGAGCTAGCCTGCTCTGCTAGGTTAGCTTAGCCCAGTGTTAGCTCAGTGTTAGCCCAGTGTTAGCTCAGTGTTAGCCTCTGTGTTAGCCCAGTGTTAGCCTCTGTGTTAGCCCAGTGTTAGCCTCTGTGTTAGTTCTGTGTTAGCCCAGTGTTAGCTCTGTGTTAGCCCAGTGTTAGCCTCTGTGTTAGCCTCTGTGTTAGCTCAGTGTTAGCCCAGTGTTAGCTCAGTGTTAGCCTCTGTGTTAGTTCTGTGTTAGCTCAGTGTTAGCCTCTGTGTTAGCCCAGTGTTAGCCTCTGTGTTAGCCCAGTGTTAGCCTCTGTGTTAGTTCTGTGTTAGCCCAGTGTTAGCCTCTGTGTTAACCTCTGTGTTAGCCTCTGTGTTAGCCCAGTGTTAGCCTCTGTGTTAGCCCAGTGTTAGCCTCTGTGTTAGCCTCTGTGTTAGCCCAGTGTTAGCCTCTGTGTTAGCCCAGTGTTAGCCTCTGTGTTAGCCTCTGTGTTAGCCCAGTGTTAGCCTCTGTGTTAGTTCTGTGTTAGCCCAGTGTTAGCCTCTGTGTTAGCCTCTGTGTTAGCCCAGTGTTAGCCTCTGTGTTAACCTCTGTGTTAGCTCAGTGTTAGCCCAGTGTTAGCTCTGTGTTAGCCCAGTGTTAGCCTCTGTGTTAGCTCAGTGTTAGCTCAGTGTTAGCTCTGTTGTGTTTATTTAGCTGATAGCATGTCAGAGTTAGCCTGTTAGCTGTGATGTTGTTAGCATGTTAGCAAAGAGTTTGTTTATTTTACTAAAGGTCAGAGGTCACTGGCTGACTTTACCTGTGTGTCTGTGCGTGTGTTTCAGAGCTGACACTGAACCCACCTGAGGGAATCGTTGCAGGTGAGACTGATTGACATTCAGAGGACAGGTGACAGTGTGCCTCTCGTCCAATCAGTGAACAGTGTGTGTTTGTTTTGTTCAGGTCCGGCCAATGAGGAGAACTTCTTTGAATGGGAGGCTCTGATCATGTGAGTACACGCCGACTCATGTTAAGGAGACACACGGTTTGATACAGTCGCCATGGAAACATGACCTGAAACATGACGCAGCATTAACATGACCTGAAACATGACGCAGCACTAATAACATGACCTGAAACATGACGCAGCGT
The DNA here is from genome assembly GCA_033000465.1 of Sciaenops ocellatus. Taxonomy (NCBI): domain Eukaryota; kingdom Metazoa; phylum Chordata; class Actinopteri; family Sciaenidae; genus Sciaenops; species Sciaenops ocellatus. The sequence continues at coordinate 1,926,547 of CP136868.1, read as the reverse complement.
TAATAACATGACCTAAAACATGACGCAGCGTTAATAACATGACCTGAAACATGACGCAGCGTTAATAACATGACCTGAAACATGACGCAGCATTAATAACATGACCTGAAACATGACGCAGCATTAATAACATGATCTAACACATGACGCAGCATTAATAACATGACCTGAAACATGACGCAGCATTAATAACATGACCTGAAACATGACGCAGCGTTAATAACATGACCTGAAACATGACGCAGCGTTAATAACATGACCTGAAACATGACGCAGCATTAATAACATGATCTAAAACATGATGCAGCCTGAATAACATGACCTGAAACATGACGCAGCATTAATAACATGACCTGAAACATGACGCAGCATTAATAACATGACCTGAAACATGATGCAGCCTGAATAACATGACCTGAAACATGACGCAGCATTAATAACATGACCTGAAACATGACGCAGTGTTAATAACATGACCTGAAACATGACGCAGCGTTAATAATATGACCTGAAACATGACGCAGCCTGAATAACATGACCTGAAACATGAAGCAGCGTTAATAACATGACCTGAAACATGACGCAGCGTTAATAACATGACCTGAAACATGATGCAGCCTGAATAACATACCTGAAACATGACGCAGCATTAATAACATGACCTGAAACATGATGCAGCCTGAATAACATGACCTGAAACATGATGCAGCCTGAATAACATGACCTGAAACATGATGCAGCCTGAATAACATGACCTGAAACATGAAGCAGCGTTAATAACATGACCTGAAACATGACGCAGCGTTAATAACATGACCTGAAACATGACGCAGCGTTAATAACATGACCTTAAACATGACGCAGTGTTAATAACATGACCTGAAACATGACGCAGTGTTAATAACATGACCTTAAACATGACACAGCGTTAATAACATGACCTGAAACATGATGCAGCCTGAATAACATGACCTGAAACATGACGCAGCGTTAATAACATGACCTGAAACATGATGCAGCGTTAATAACATGACCTTAAACATGACGCAGTGTTAATAACATGACCTGAAACATGATGCAGCCTGAATAACATGACCTGAAACATGACGCAGCGTTAATAACATGACCTGAAACATGACGCAGCGTTAATAACATGACCTTAAACATGACGCAGTGTTAATAACATGACCTGAAACATGACGCAGCGTTAATAACATGACCTGAAACATGATGCAGCCTGAATAACATACCTGAAACATGACGCAGCATTAATAACATGACCTGAAACATGATGCAGCCTGAATAACATGACCTGAAACATGATGCAGCCTGAATAACATGACCTGAAACATGAAGCAGCGTTAATAACATGACCTGAAACATGACGCAGCGTTAATAACATGACCTGAAACATGACGCAGCGTTAATAACATGACCTTAAACATGACGCAGTGTTAATAACATGACCTGAAACATGACGCAGTGTTAATAACATGACCTTAAACATGACACAGCGTTAATAACATGACCTGAAACATGATGCAGCCTGAATAACATGACCTGAAACATGACGCAGCGTTAATAACATGACCTGAAACATGATGCAGCGTTAATAACATGACCTTAAACATGACGCAGTGTTAATAACATGACCTGAAACATGATGCAGCCTGAATAACATGACCTGAAACATGACGCAGCGTTAATAACATGACCTGAAACATGACGCAGCGTTAATAACATGACCTTAAACATGACGCAGTGTTAATAACATGACCTGAAACATGACGCAGTGTTAATAACATGACCTTAAACATGACGCAGCGTTAATAACATGACCTGAAACATGATGCAGCCTGAATAACATGACCTGAAACATGACGCAGCGTTAATAACATGACCTGAAACATGACGCAGCGTTAATAACATGACCTTAAACATGACGCAGTGTTAATAACATGACCTTAAACATGACACAGCGTTAATAACATGACCTGAAACATGATGCAGCCTGAATAACATGACCTGAAACATGAAGCAGCGTTAATAACATGACCTGAAACATGATGCAGCGTTAATAACATGACCTTAAACATGACGCAGTGTTAATAACATGACCTGAAACATGATGCAGCCTGAATAACATGACCTGAAACATGACGCAGCGTTAATAACATGACCTGAAACATGAAGCAGCGTTAATAACATGACCTGAAACATGACGCAGCGTTAATAACATGACCTGAAACATGACGCAGCGTTAATAACATGACCTTAAACATGACGCAGTGTTAATAACATGACCTGAAACATGATGCAGTGCTAATAACATGACCTGAAACATGACGCAGCGTTAATAACATGATCTAAAACATGACGCAGCGTTAATAACATGACCTTAAACATGACGCAGTGTTAATAACATGACCTGAAACATGACGCAGCGTTAACATGACCTGAAACATGACGCAGTGCTAATAACATGACCTGAAACATGACGCAGTGTTAATAACATGACCTTAAACATGACGCAGCGTTAATAACATGACCTGAAACATGACGCAGTGTTAATAACATGACCTGAAACATGACTCAGCATGAATAAAAGCCATCAGATGTGTTCAGTTGGTAGCAGGTTGAATATAAAGTTGATCAAATGAATCATATTATGATGTTTCAGCGGTAGGTGTGATGCTGGATGTGACCAGCAGGTGTCGCTGTTGGACCACAAACTGTTATGCTCAGAGAAGAACGTGAACATGCACTGCTGATCAATGATCCTCAGCTGATCAATGATCCTCAGCTGATCAATGATTGATCTGTGCAGCCTGTTAATGAGTGTGTTGGTCTGCAGACAGCACTGAAGGTTTAAAATCAGGTGTGTTCGCCTTCATTTGAACTATAAACAGGAAGTGTCTTCATTTGAGTCTGCAGTGAACGTGATGTCAGTGAAGGCAGCAGCAGGGCGTGGTCATGGTTGGCTGTAATGGATCCTCGTGTTGTTGTTGTCGTGCCAGCAGTCAGTCTGCCCTTCAATCTAACCTGCGGTCATTCAGTTTAACGTCTGCATACCTGCATTACTGTGACATCACCACGTCCCATAATTACCTGTGGCAGTGCTCAGGTGTAACTGCAGAGAGGCTTTGAGGTTTCCTCTTTGATTTGCTCACTTCAGACACGCAGCATCATGACACACTGATGACTCAGCGTCGGTGTTTGTCTCTGAACGTCTCCATCAGTTTGGATCTCCACCATGACTCAGCAAACAAACCTTGAGTCGTGATTTTGAAGATTTCTGGGTGAACTGGATTTGACGAGACGTGACTCACCTGATACCTGAATCAGTTTTATCCCACGAGCCAATCAGATCAATTCAATTCAATTTTATTTCTGCAGCTCCAGATCATAACTTCAGTTATCTCAGTGTTTCCATACAGAGCAGGTCAGACCTACTCTGTATGATATTATCTACAGAGAGCAACAGTTCAACATGAGCAAGAGAGAGAAAGAGAGAGAGAGAGAGTTTTCAGTAAAGGGAGATGTGACTACATCTTCAACCAATACCGTGCCTGGCTAGGCATAACCCTGAGAGAGAGAGACAGAGAGAGAAAGGAGGGAGAGGGAGTCCCCCGGCAGTCTAGTCCTATAGCAGCATAACTAAGGGATGACCTGAGCCAGCCCTAACTATAAGCTCTATCAAAAAGGAAAGTCTTAAGTCTACTCTTAAAAGTGTTGACCGTGTCTGCCTCCAGAACCCAAAATGGTAGTTTGTTCCACAGAAGAGGAGCTTGGTAGCTGAAAGCTCTGGCTCCCAGTCTACTTTTGGAAACTATAGGAACCACGAGGAACCCGGCATTCTGAGAGCGCAGCGTTCTAGAGGGGTAGTAAGGTACTATGAGCTCTTTTAGATATGATGGTGCCTGACCATGAAGAGCTTTGTATGTAAGGAGAAGAATTTTAAATTCTATTCTAGATTTAACAGGTAGCCAATGCAAAGAAGCCAAAATGGGAGAGATGTGATCTCTGATCTTGGTTCCTGTCAGAACACGTGCAGCAGCATTCTGAATTAGCTGCAAAGTCCTCAGAGACTTACTGGAGCAGCCTGATAACAAAGAGTTACAATAGTCCAGCCTAGAAGTAACAAATGCATGGACTAGTTTTTCTGCATCCGCTTGAGATACGATGCGTCTGATTTTGGCGATGTTACGTAAGTGGAAGAAAGCAGTCCTCGAAATTTGTTTTATGTGGACATTAAAGGACAAATCCTGATCAAAAACAACTCCAAGATTCTTTACGGTGGAGCTGGAGGCCAGAGTGATCTCGTCTAAAGTAACTAAGTCTCTAGAAAGAGAGTTTCTGAGGTTCTTGGGTCCAATTACAAGAACTTCAGTTTTGTCTGAATTTAACATCAGAAAATTGTAGGTCATCCAACTTTTTAAATCCTTAAGGCACGCTTGGAGTTTAGTTAACTGATTGGTTTCATCAGGCTTGATCGATAAATATAATTGGGTGTCATCAGCATAACAATGAAAATTAATGGAGTGATTCCTAATAATGTTCCCTAGAGGAAGCATATATAAACTGAATAGAAGTGGTCCTAGCACAGAACCTTGTGGAACTCCATGACAAACTTTGGTATGCATGGAGGATTCATCATTGACATGAACAAACTGAGATCGATCTAAAAAATACGACTTAAACCAGCTTAGGGCGGTTCCTTTGATGCCAATTTGATGTTCCAGTCTCTGTAAAAGAATTTGATGGTCAATGGTGTCAAATGCGGCACTAAGATCTAACAGGACAAGTACAGAGATGAGTCCTTTGTCTGATGCCATTAGGAGGTCATTTGTAACTTTGACTAGTGCGGTCTCTGTGCTATGATGCACTCTAAATCCTGACTGAAAATCCTCAAATAAACTGTTCTCATGGAGAAAGTCACACAGCTGATTGGCTACAGCTTTCTCAAGTATCTTAGAGAGAAAGGGAAGGTTTGATATTGGTCTGTAATTGGCTAAAACCTCTGGATCTAGAGTGGGCTTTTTAAGAAGAGGTTTAATTACAGCTACTTTAAAAGACTGTGGTACATATCCTGATAATAGAGACAGATTAATCATATCCAATAAAGAAGGGCTAACTAGAGGTAAAACGTTCTTGAGCAGCCTGGTTGGGATGGGGTCTAAGAGACAGGTTGACGGCTTAGATGAAGAAATTACTGAAGTAATTTGATGAAGGTCGATGGGAGAAAAACAGTCTAAATATATATCAGGTTTTACAGCTGTTTCCAAACTTGCTGTGTAAGAATGCAGATCGGTGCCTGCTGAGGGCAAGAGGTGATGAATTTTGTCTCTAATAGTTATAATTTTATCATTAAAGAAGCTCATGAAGTCATTACTACTCAGACCTAAAGGAATAGATGGCTCAACTGAGCTGTGGTTCTCTGTTAGCCTGGCTACAGTGCTGAACAGAAACCTGGGGTTATTCTTATTTTCCTCGATTAGTGAAGAGTAATAGACTGCTCTGGCACCACGGAGAGCCTTCCTGTATGTTTTAAGATTATCTTGCCAGATTAAACGAAAGTCTTCCAGTTTAGTGGCACGCCATTTGCGTTCAGATTTTCGTGCCTCTTGCTTTAATTTGCGAGTCTGCTGGCTATACCATGGTGCTAACCTCCTTTGTTTAATTATCTTCTTTTTCAGAGGTGCTATAGAGTTTCTGCCAAAAGGCTTATAGTCCAGTAATATGAACTCAAAGGTTATTAAAAAATGGTCAGACAGAACAGGATTCTGTGGAAAGACTATTAGATGGTCAATTTCAATGCCATATGAGAGAACAAGATCAAGAGTGTGGTTCAGACAATGAGTCGGTTTATTTACACTCTGACAGAAGCCAATTGAATCTAAGAAAGAGATAAACGCAGCACTAAGACTATCATTGTGGTTGTCCACATGAATATTAAAATCACCTACAATGATTACTTTATCTGTTTTAAGGATCAAGCCTGATGCAAATTCTGCAAATTCAGATAAAAATTCTGAGTAAGGACCAGGAGCTCGATATACTATAACAAATAGAATTGGCTGTAATGTTTGTTGACGATCTGTGGATCCAGTTATGGTGGACAAGGTTAGATCATCAGGTGAGACGTCTGCATAGAGACAGATGAAATGTCTCCAAATGTCTCCAGAACCAGAACCAGAACCACACACATCAAGTTCTGCTTTAGTCTGTAGTCTGACCAGCTGATAACATACCTGCCTCAGACGTGTTGTCTGCTGATTGGTGGAGCAGAGAGCCAATGAGAGTGTGTGTGTGTTTGTGTGGTCTGATGGTTCAGATATTCAAACATCCACCTGAGACCTGAGAATCACCACACAGATCTGTGACACTGAACGCATCCTGGTGGCAAAGATCCACTCTGGTCCTGGTCCAAAACCAGAGCACCTGATGCAGCTGGGCTGGTTCTTCTTGGTGCTCACCTTGATGACACACAGAGGAGAGAAAGTGTCTCCATGAGGTCAACCTTCAAAATGACTGTTAGAACCTCTGCATGGACAGCTAGAGCCTTCTCTGTGACTGCCAGAACTTCCTAAAGGACAGCAGAAACATTTTGCAGGAACCCCAGAACCTCTTAATGGACAGCTAGAACCTGTTCTTTGACCACTCAGACCATCTACTCGAGGTCTAGAACCACCTCAGTGAAGACTAGAACCTCATAGAAACTTGGTAGAACCTCTGAATGGACCCACAAAACTTCCTCTGTGACCAGTAGAACCACCTTCAGAACCTCTAGAACCTCTTCCAGACTGAATCACTGAAGTGTTTTGAAGGTGGCGTGTTGGTGGAGGAGGCTAACATGTGTTCCGTGTTCCAGGGGTCCTCAGGACACGTGTTTTGAAGGTGGCGTGTTCCCGGCCGTCCTCAGCTTCCCGTCTGATTACCCCCTGAGTCCTCCGAAGATGAGGTTCACCTGCGACATGTTCCACCCCAACAGTAAGTCCCTTCACTGCAGGCTCACAAATGTGCTGACTCATCGTCCGACGAGTCACAGCCTGCAGCTCTGCTAATGTTAGCATGCTGTTAGCATGTCGTTAGCGTGCTGTCATTAGCGCTGTGATTAGTGGGCGATGGTCTGAGCACGCTCAGTGCTGATTAGAGGACGTGACAGTCACTGCTGACCCGTCATCATCATCACACACACACACACACACACACACACACACACACACACACACACACACGCCAGCATGGCCCTGAGCTGAACTTCCTGTAACTGTATCAACAAACTGATGAAGATAAAACACGTGAAGAAGAAAAACACGGAGTGAAGCGTGTGAACAGAGCGGCACACGTTAAGGACACGCTTCATTCACGTTATGACTCAGCAATAAGTAAATATCAGAGACCTGAAACTTGATAACATGTGACATGTTTGAACCAATCAGTGATGATCTGACATGCTGACACGCACACGTATGTTGTCCTGCAGTCTATCCTGACGGTCGGGTCTGTATCTCCATCCTTCACGCTCCGGGTGACGACCCGATGGGCTACGAGAGCAGCGCCGAGAGGTGGAGTCCGGTCCAGAGCGTGGAGAAGATCCTGCTGTCTGTGGTTAGCATGTTAGCAGGTACGACACGTGACACCCACCACACGCGTGTAGAGCTTTACTACACGCGCGTAGAGCTTTACTACACACGTGTAGAGCTTTACTACACGCGTGTAGAGCTTTACTACACGCGTGTAGAGCTTTACTACACACACTATTCAAAAAACATATTAAACTACAGTATGTCTCCTCCCTCCTTGTCTCCTCCCTCGTCTCCTCCCTCCTTGTCTCCTCCCTTGTCTCCTCCCTCATCTCCTCCCTTGTCTCCTCCCTCCTTGTCTCCTCCCTCGTCTCCTCCCTCCTTGTCTCCTCCCTCATCTCCTCCCTTGTCTCCTCCCTCCTTGTCTCCTCAGAGCCTAACGATGAGAGCGGTGCGAACGTCGACGCCTCTAAAATGTGGCGTGAGGATCGGGAGCAGTTTTACAAACTCGCCCAGAAGATCGTTCGTAAGTCGCTGAGCCTTTAAGGTGATGATGTCATCACCGCGCCCAGCGCTCTGTGATGAGTTCAGGGACACTCGTCTTTTTCCGCCTCCTCGCTTCACAGCATCGATGAACGTCTGTCGACTGAAGGAAGATGTGAGCGTCCTCGTCACCATGGAAACCACAAACACACACACACACACACACACACACAGCTGACGGGCAGATCAATAAACTGATGGATGGACGACTGGAGTAAGTTTTTGATTGGCTGACACGTGTCATGTGATCATTCTCGCAGTGACATCATCTTCCCCTGAATGGACCATTTCACACCGACAGCAGCAACGTCAGCCAATCAGACGCGTCTGTTCTCAGGTGACAGGTGTCATAAACACAGGTCACCATGGCGACAATCAACAGCAATAATAATTAATGCTCGAACATTTAAATCAATAAAATCAGTAAACATTCACGCATGTCGGAGTCCGCCACATCAACAGGAAGAACACTTCAGGTTTTCACAATAAAGGTCTTATTAAATGATGAAATGAAGTCACATGATCATGTGACCCTTCAAAGTCATAAAAATGCTAAATGCTAACTAGGCTAACTAATCAGCAGTTAGCTAGCTAGTTAGCTACTGTTTTAAAGTGCTAACTTTAGATGTGTTAGTCGAGCTAACATGTAGCTAACGCGTAGCATATGAAAGTACATTAAAGAAAAAGTGGCCGAGGTTTGCTGAACTGTGATTGGAGCGCAGAGAGAAAAGGGGCGGGGCTTATGAAGGGTCATTTGATCTTCCTTGTAGCATTTTGCTAACGAACACGACATGTTGATTTTTCTCGTGTGAACAAAAACGTATTTAAACTTTGATTTTCATAGTTTGTGCTGCTGTCGGCGTGAACTCGTCTCCTGTTATGTACTCGTGTTCAGGTAGATCGGGAGCTCGACGCCTCTCAGTTGGACTTTTTGCACTTTATTTCTTCACAGAGACGATCGAGCCAATCAGACGCTCCGCGAGAGATTTTAGTCTGTTTCTTTAATTTGACTTTTAATTTGAAAATACTGAAAATAAACTGAGTGGAAAAAAAACTGACGTGTGAGACTACTTTGGTAACCATGGTGACTGGCTTCTTCTCGATGCCAACAGCAGCTGAGGCTCATGGGTACTGTAGTATTGTGTGGTACTGAAGTGAAATGAGGCCTTCAGTGTCTGACAGCACAGGTGAGGTGAGTACCTGAGTCAGGTGACGTGTGTGTGATTACAGCAGCTTCCTGTCTCGACCTGCCTCTGACAAAAACACACACATCAAAGAAACACCACCATCACTTACTGTGTGTGTGTGTAGACGGGCTATTAGTGCTAAAATGGTGTGTGTTTACACACTCTGTTATTAGTGTGTGTGTGTGTGTGTGTGTGGATACCTGAACATTTAAAATCATAAACACTCATACAAACATTATGCTAATGTAAGCTAACCATTATGTTATAATATAAACATGCTAACAAGCTAATTCTAGCTAGAGAGGTAAACATTAGCCTTTTAGCTTATTAGCTAACAAGTAACCAAGTAGCTTTGTTCTGCCCCAGGGCAGCTGTGGCTACAAAATGTAGTTTACCACCACCGGTGAGAATGTGTATGAATGAATAATGGTTTCTGTAAAGCGCTTTGGGTGCCTTGAAAAGCGCTATATAAATCCAAGCCATTATTATTGTTCTCTGTCAGCTGGTTAGCCAAGCTTATGCTAACACTGAATTTAGCTAATTAAGACGAGCTAACGTTAATTTTGTGTTTTAATGAATTTTATTTTAATGAATTCCTTCAAACTTTTGGTTGTTAGCTCCAAGCAGCCATTTTTAGCAACATGCAAATGAGCTGTTCTATGTACGCTAACTGCTAACTGCTAACTGCTAACATTTATCTTCAGTCACATTAATCAGACACCCGTGGTGACATCGACCCACAGTCGTCATGTTGTCACGTTAGCTCGGCCCGTCGTGTCGGCGCCTTGGACCGGTCCAGGTTCTGGAGCTCTGCAGCTGTTCCGGATTTGGACCCGGAGGATGGGCAGCGTTCAGACACGTCTGTGTGTAAACGAGGTTTTTGTTTTGGTTCGTGGTCCTCTGAGGTTTTTATCTTTATCGCTCACCTGTAGCAGAAACAGTCCACAGATCTTATCCACATTCCTCAGCTCAGCTTTCATCTCCACGCCTCTGATCTGAACCGACCGCTCCACACGGCACCAACACATCCACACTGTTTACAGAGGACCAGGACCCAAGGCCAAGACCAAGACCAGGAACGCTAACAGGACCAGGACCGCCTGACATGCCACCAACACATCCAGACTGTTTATAGAACGCTGCAGCCACGACCAGAACCAGAACCAGGACCAGGACCAGGACCTCTCCACCACCAGAACCGCTAACAGGACCATACAATCACAGTTTAGTAACAGCATAATGTGCTAACGTTTAGCGTGCTGTATGATGACAGCTAAAGTTTGATGGTTGATGAAGTTGCATCACTTCCTGTCGTCGTGTTGCTCAGCGAGGATCAGTGCTGTTGACGAGGAGCTCAAACTGAGTTCAAAGTAGTTCTGATGGTTTAAACGTCTGTCAGCTCATAAATCTGAGACACGCCCTGCGACCACACGACGCTCCAACACAAACATGAAACCAACCGACGAGTTCAAACCTTCAAACATCACGGAGACGTTAACTGAGACATGAAAGGACGGATCAGCTGAGAGGAGACCGGATAAACCCGAATAATCCACCATGAACCAGAACCTGGACCAGGTCCAACAGGCAGAGACACGAATGAACCCACAGACCCAAAAACTACCTGAGACTGTCTCTGAGACGTCCCCCACAGACTGTCTAAAACCTGGACGTAGTCTCCGAGACGTCCCCGCAGACTGTCTAAAACCTGGACGTAGTCTCTGAGACGTCCCCCGCAGACTGTCTAAAACCTGGACGTAGTCTCCGTGACGTCCCCGCAGACTGTCTAAAACCTGGACGTAGTCTCCGAGACGTCCCCGCAGACTGTCTAAAACCTGGACGTAGTCTCCGTGACGTCCCCGCAGACTGTCTAAAACCTGGACGTAGTCTCCGTGACGTCCCCGCAGACTGTCTAAAACCTGGACGTAGTCTCTGTGACGTTCCCACGGGTTTCTGAAGTGTGTGTGTGTGTGTGTGTGTGTGTGTGTGTGTTGTGTCGTGTCTCAGGTGTGTTGGCATGTTGGGAGGGGGGCTGGTCAGACAGGTAGGAGGCGGAGCTCTGGTTCACCTGGGGAATTCCTGTGTACTGATCATGAACACACCTGAGGGAGCAGACATCATTCACTTCTCTTGCATCTCATCAGACTTCATGTTTGTCTGAGACTTCAAAATAAAACACATTCAATAAAATATGAAATGAAACAGGACCGGGCTCAGCAGCTGGACCGGACCGGACCGGAGGTTCTGTTTGGTCCGGCCGTGTTCACTGGAAGTCCCTCCCTATCTGAGTGTTTTTACAGGAAGTGACCAGAACTCTACTTCCTGTTTCATGGAACTATTAGCATAGCATAAACACACTTAAATGAGTCACTGTTTATGCTTGAGTCCAGAGAGAGAGACAGAGAGAGAGACAGAGAGAGAGCTGTCTGTCTCTCTCTGTCTCTCTTCAGCTCCTCCCAGTCTTTTATATTTAAATGAGGGCGAGCAAGGCGCTCTCACCTGTCTCTCTCTCTCACCTGAATCTGAAACATCAGTCAGTCTGCAGACGGCAGCAGACGAGAGAGGACGACACAGAGAGCTGTGAGGACAGACAGAAAACATCTTTGAAGGAGGACGACAGGTGGATGAAGAAGACAGGTGAAGAAGAGGACAGGTAAAGAGGAGGACAGGTGAAGAGGAGGACAGGTGAAGAAGAGGACAGGTAAAGAGGAGGACAGGTGAAGAAGAGGACAGGTAAAGAGGAGGACAGGTCAGGTGAAGAGGAGGAAGGTGAAGAGGAGGACAGGTGAAGAGGAGGAGGACAGGTGAAGAAGAGGACAGGTAAAGAGGAGGACAGGTGAAGAAGAGGAAGGTGAAGAGGAGGACAGGTAAAGAGGAGGAAGGTGAAGAGGAGGACAGGTGAAGGTGAAGACCTGTTTCAGGACAGACAGAAAGTTTCAGAGTTTGTCCATGAGGACGATGAAGGACGTCTCTGAAGCTTCACAGACGTTCAGGATCAGGACAAAGACGTCTGTCCTCTGACCAGGTTTGATTTTTATTTATTCATCACGAAACACAAATGTCTTCATGTCCGGCTGTGGACGTCATGTCCGGCTGTGGACGTCATGTTTAACTGTGGACGTCATGTCCGGCTGTGGACGTCATGTTTAACTGTGGACGTCATGTCCGGCTGTAGACGTCATGTTTAACTGTGGACGTCATGTCCGGCTGTAGACGTCATGTTTAACTGTGGACGTCATGTTTAACTGTGGACGTCATGTTTAACTGTGGACGTCATGTTTAACTGTGGACGTCATGTCCGGCTGTGGACGTCATGTTTAACTGTAGACGTCATGTTTAACTGTGGACGTCATGTCCGGCTGTAGACGTCATGTTTAACTGTGGACGTCATGTCCGGCTGTAGACGTCATGTTTAACTGTGGACGTCATGTCCGGCTGTGGACGTCATGTTTAACTGTGGACGTCATGTCCGGCTGTGGACGTCATGTTTAACTGTGGACGTCATGTCCGGCTGTGGACGTCATGTTTAACTGTGGACGTCATGTTTAACTGTGGACGTCATGTCCGGCTGTAGACGTCATGTTTAACTGTGGACGTCATGTTTAACTGTGGACGTCATGTTTAACTGTGGACGTCATGTCCTCTCTGCACTTCCTGTCATCGCTCTTCCAATTCCAAAATAAAAGCACAGAATTATTAAAAATTATATTCATTCTTTGTTTGAATGTTTCAGACAGTTCTGTGATGTCACCACTAGAGGGCAGTAAATCTGACACACTGCACCTTTAAACTCACCTGGTTTGTAGTTTTATGACTTCACACCTGCTGGCTGCTCGATAAACAGTGAATGAGTTTAAAGACGTCAGGTCGTCCTCACTAATCTGTCTGTGGACAGAGTCCTCTGATCGTACATCAGACAAGATGTCCACGCACTCGGAGTCTCTTTCTGTTGTTAGCATCACATCAGACTGAGATGCTAATAGTAAGCTAGCTCAGCCTAGTTTTACCTGATGATAAGCTAACAGGAGCTAGAAGCTAAATCTGAGCTAAGCTAATAGTAAGCTAACTTCACCTAGAAGCTAACTTGGAGCTCGCTGGTTCTAGATGCTAACTAAGCTAACTAACTAACAAATCTTTCTGAACTTTTCTGCCTCAGAAAATAAAAAAACTCTTTAAAACATTTTAAGATATTTTTGTTTCTTCTTCTGCAGCTCTGACACGAAGTGACGATCTGATGAACGCCGAACGTTCTGGAACATTTCTGTGCTTCGATCTGACGCAACATGATGGCGAGCAACGCGGGTCGGTGAGGTGGAATCAAACCCGCGTCATTGACGGTACGCAGGCGTGATGCTGGCGTGTCGCTCCCTGCTGCTCACCTGGCTGCTCACCTGGCTGCTGCTCGCCACCGGAGTCCGAAGCCAGAGCTGGAGACCATGCACAGGTACAAACAGGATGAAGCTGATGATGTCACTCAATAAAATATGAAATATGTAAATAATGATTGGACAGTTAATTAACTAATTAACTAATTTGGAATTACCTGGACGTAGAAGCTAATGCTAAGTTAGCTTTGACTCAGAGAAAACTAGATCCAGAAGTTTAGCCGTACGCTAACACTAACTCTGAGCTAATAATAAAACATACAACTGATGTTAGCACGAAGCTAACTTTGAAGCTAGCTGCTAAAGCTAACTTCAAAGTGAGGTCCAACAAACTGAAACGACTTCTTTAATCTTTTCTTCACGTTAAAATCAGAAGACGTGTCGAGTGTGTCGAGTGTTTCAGATGTTTCTCTGCTGCTTTCTGTCTTTGAAATGTGAGATGAGTTTCATGTTGTCCCCTCCCTCCATTCATCCTCCATTCATCCTCCATTCATCCTCCATTCATCCCGCTGCAGTAACAGAACAGTGTCGGAGGAGTTTAAAGGGGAATTCCAGCTAAAAGCTAACATGGAGCAAAGACAAAGATTTCACCTCCTGCGTCTCCTCTTTCGTCTGTCCTCACTTTGTCTCTAAACTCAGATTTTAAATGTTTTTTAAACATTACATAAACGTTGCTGCTGCTGCTGTATTTAACGTTACCACGAGAGTCAACATTGTTCCGTGTTACTGCGTACACTTGTACTACGTATACGTTACAACGTATACGTTGTATCAGATACGTTATTAGCCCAACAACGTCAACCTGACAACGTCAGCCCAATGTCGGTCACCTGTGGGTCATTAAGATCACCTGTGGGTCGTTGAGGTCACCTGTGGGTTGTTACGGTCACCTGTAGGTCGTTGAGGTCACCTGTGGGTCATTAAGATCACCTGTGGGTCGTTGAGGTCACCTGTGGGTTGTTACGGTCACCTGTAGGTCGTTGAGGTCACCTGTGGGTCATTAAGATCACCTGTGGGTCGTTGAGGTCACCTGTGGGTTGTTACGGTCACCTGTAGGTCGTTGAGGTCACCTGTGGGTCATTAAGATCACCTGTGGGTTGTTGAGGTCACATGGTCACATAGTGTACATAGTTTGTTCCATATTTCAGACTCTCCGTTAGCCTAATGAGGTTGTCACCTGATTGGTTGAATGAACAGGTGTTCCTGCGCTCAGGTGTGTTGTTGTGTTTCCTCCTCAGACCTGCTGCCTCTTGACCTGCTGGCCCAAGCCTTACCAAACCCAGGACAGGCCCCACCCACACAGGTAGGACACCTGAGGGATGGAGGAAGTGGTGAGCAATGACAGAATGAGTGATGAACGTGTGAATGGATGAAATGATTCATGAAATGACCAATCAGGTGCAGATGGTTCAGTCCAGAGGGTCCAGAGGTCTCCGATTGGCCGGCGCCATGACAACAGCGCTGAGTTTCCCCGCCTCCCAAATCTTCACCAACTGTGACTACTTCCCTGCTGAGTTCTCATTGGTCGCCACCATCAAGACAGCGAGGCTGCGTCAGAAGGTGAACCAGCAGAACTGAACAGAACCTGTTCTGGTCCGGTCCTGTCCGGTCTAACCCGGTCTTTCTCTGTTTCCAGAGGAACGAGTACATCTTCTCTGTGGTGGACGAGAAATCTGATTCGCTGTTGCTCGGGTTACGAATCTCAGAGAACCGCCTCCACTTCCTGACCACGCCCCCTGGTGTTGGTGGGCGGAGCCGGATGAGCTTTAAGGACATCGGATTGGATGATAACATCTGGCACACGGTGGTGCTGGCTGTCACCGGACCGTACGCCACACTGACCGTCGACTGTGGACTGCCTCTGGAGCTGTGAGTCACCTTCAGACCGGGTCAGCCCGGGCCAGACCGGGTCAGGTTTACTTTAGTTCAACCACAATCAGCGGTTCAGTTCAGTCTGGTCTGGACCTGGTCTGGACTCCACACTGGTCTTTGATTGTTCAGGATCCTGAAGCTGGACTCTGACAGAACCGGGTCAGGCTGTCGTGTTAAAGTCTGTGTAAAGGCAGTTCCATGTTTTCTTTTAAACACATTAAATATGTTGTAAAATAGTTGCTGAAAACACGTGAACAGACTTGAGCGATATATTACTGAAATGTGGAGTTAGAGGTTCAAACAGTTTTTCAGTCCAGGATTTTGTGGGCGGTCCTAAAACGAGACCACGTGACGTCACACCGTGCTCATTAACATAAAATTAGCATTTGACTGTTAAAGGAGGCGGGACTGCTCTGCAGAGTGGGCGTGGCTTCGGCACATTCAGAGGACACGCCCCCACAGTCCTGGAGCTGAGAACTCATTTTTACCTGATTCTGACACCTGATTTCATAAACTTGTCGATATTTTTAATCATTCAAATTCGGCTGGGTGGTTAATAACACTTTCTTCTTTTGTCTGACAAACTCAGAACACAGATTTATTTATTTATTTATTTTGACTTTACACGGACTTTAATTGGTGTTCTGTCTCCCAGTAAACAGGTCCGGTCCTTCCCTGGCACTCTCAGCACCAGAGGGTCCAGGTTCTTCATCGGCAGCAGGAAGAGGATGAGGGGCCGCTTCTCTGTGAGTCTGTGATCCGGATCAGGACTGCGGCTTAAACCCGCCTGCTGGTTCTCACGGTTCTGTCTGTGTTCAGGGTCTGCTGCGTCAGCTGGTTCTACTTCCTGGTTCAGACGCCCGGCCCAGACTGTGTCCGACCTTAGAACCCGGCCTGGCTGAGCTGTCTGTCCCCCAGGTCCTAGAGTCCACTCCTCTGCAGCCCGACAACCATGGACCAGTTTACCCGTACGGTAAGAACCAATCAGAACCAATCAGAACCAACAGGGTCTTCAGTAAATATGTTTTACATCAACATGTTGTTACTCTGCTCTCTCGTGTGGTCACGTGTCACGCGTGTTCAGCTGTGGATGTATCGGGTTCACATCAGGGCGCTGTGCCCGCTCAGTGTTGGTGGTTCTGGTTGTGATGGTATCAGTGATCCGGTAACCTGAGCTGGGAGATGATTGACAGGAAGGAAGAGCTGCTTCCTGTGTGTGTGTGTGTGTGTGTGTGTGGTTTCATGTTTCACTTTGATTGGTCTGTGCTACTGTTTGATGTGTGTTTTCATGACAACAGTGTCAAACTGGTGCTCAGGTGATGGACAGGTGCTGATTGTTCAGGTGTCAAACAGGAAACAAGCAAGCTAATGTTAGCACTCGGCTTGTTGCTAATGGATCATGTGGTTGGTCTCAGTACTTGAATGTGTGAGCGTGGAGGTGAGCTGAGCGTGGAGCTGAGCGTGGAGCTGAGCGTGGAGCTGAGCGTGGAGGTGAGCGTGGAGCTGAGCGTGGAGCTGAGCTGAGTGTGGAGCTGAGCTGAGCGTGGAGGTGAGCGTGGAGCTGAGCTGAGTGTGGAGGTGAGCTGAGCGTGGAGGTGAGCTGAGCGTGGAGGTGAGCTGAGCGTGGAGGTGAGCGTGGAGCTGAGCTGAGTGTGGAGGTGAGCTGAGCGTGGAGGTGAGCGTGGAGCTGAGCATGGAGCTGAGCGTGGAGCTGAGCGTGGAGGTGAGCTGAGCGTGGAGGTGAGCTGAGTGTGGAGGTGAGCTGAGCGTGGAGCTGAGCGTGGAGCTGAGCGTGGAGGTGAGCTGAGCGTGGAGGTGAGCTGAGTGTGGAGGTGAGCTGAGCGTGGAGCTGAGCTGAGCGTGGAGGTGAGCGTGGAGCTGAGCATGGAGCTGAGCGTGGAGCTGAGCTGAGCGTGGAGCTGAGCGTGTAGCTGAGCGTGGAGCTGAGCGTGGAGGTGAGCTGAGTGTGGAGGTGAGCTGAGCGTGGAGCTGAGCTGAGCGTGGAGGTGAGCTGAGCGTGGAGGTGAGCGTGGAGCTGAGCGTGGAGGTGAGCGTGGAGCTGAGCGTGGAGCTGAGCATGGAGCTGAGCTGAGGCCTGAGGCTCAGTCTTAATGAGCTCTGATGAATCTTTGTGACTCAGAGTTCATGTAAACCTGAAACAGTCTGAGGTGTGTTTGATTTATGTACCTGACCACAGCGGAGTGCACTGCATACACAACAAAGTCAACTCGACTTCAGACTCAACCTTTTGGCCTCGACTCGATTAAAGAAACCTGATTTAAACACCTCAAGGATTCAAGGAGTTTTATTGTCATTTCAACACGTTAAACATGGGATGGAACGAAATTAGTTTCCCTGGTCCCGGAGCAGCCCAATGTTGAGAGTAATAAAATAGAACTAGCTAACTAAGTATAAATATTCAAATAAACAAGATAAAATATGCAAATTTAGGCAAAGTATATAAAATAAATATAGGAGTCTAAACAGTAAACAACAGTATAACACCATATTAGTGATGGATTAACTGCAAATAAGCATGAAATGAAATGACATGAAATAACAATGATATGACAACAGTATACATGTGCCTGTGCCATTGAGGTAGTATTAAAGTGGCAATTGTGCTATTGCAATGTTCAGGTCGTGCAAAACAACTGCATTGTGCAATTGTGCACCTTGGTTTAAATCAGCGATCTGAAGGAGGCAGAACTCGAATACTCGACAACAGAGACAGATCAAGGATCCAACTGAAGAGTCGAGTCATGCAGCACAGCTCACGTTAGCTCGCTAACATTAATGAATACCAACAATTTACATTAAGTATTAAATATATGACTGATTACTGTATTTTCACATTGTTTAAGTGTCATAGCATGCTAACAGATTAAGGCTAATGCTAACAGGTTGATATCATGCTAACAGACTGAGGCTAAAGCTAACAGCCTGAGGCTAAAGCTAACAGATTGAAGCTAAAGCTAACAGACTGAGGCTAAAGCTAACAGACTGAGGCTAAAGCTAAAGTAAAACAGTGAGAGTAGTCTGAACATCCATGTGTACACTGCTAACAGCAGCTGCTAATGGCTAATTGAGGTAACTCTGCATAAGTTCTTCATTGTTCTGAGTTATCACACGCTAACAGGCCTGCCTCATAGCAGCACAGTGATGTCATGTGTGTAGCGTTCAGGTGTGCACCGTGGTGCTAACGTACAGTTGTGTATCTTTGGGGTAAATCAGTGGTTGTTCTGTCTCATTAGTCTGTCTGCTGTCCTTCAGCTCGTGTTGACTGATGTTCACTGATCTCATAATGAAGACGTGTGTTTGAAAAGCTTCATTAACGCTGAGCTGTCAGCTCACCTCCTCCTGGAAACCACACACACAGATCCAGTTACTGTTTGACAAAGAAAGAAAGAAAGAAAGAAAGAAAAGTTTCCAGCTGATTGTTTCCAAACATAAAGGGACTTTCCATCACAGAGTGACATCAAGTGTTCTTTAAACTGTTAAAACACTTAATATTTACCAGACTGTCTAAAACCTGGACGTAGTCTCCGTGACGTCCCCGCAGACTGTCTAAAACCTGGACGTAGTCTCCGTGACGTCCCCGCAGACTGTCTAAAACCTGGACGTAGTCTCCGTGACGTCCCCGCAGACTGCCTAAAATCTGGACGTGGTCTCCGTGATGTCCCCACAGACTGTCTAAAACCTGGACGTAGTCTCCGTGATGTCCCCACAGACTATCTAAAACCTGGACGTAGTCTCAATCTTCCTGAAGACGTCTTGTTGTCTTATTTCAGAGGCTGAGGCTCGAGTGACTCTGGGATCTCGTCCTCCATGTTCTGGACCTGAACACGGTCAGCTGTGGTTCAACACTCAGAGGAAAGAACTGTTGATCTGTGACGGGATCACATGGAGGACGCTGCTGCAGAGTGAGACTGAACCTCTTTCAAATGTCTTTTAAATGTCCAACAAACGTTCTTCAAATGTGTCTCTTCTTCTGTCTCTTGTCTCTTCTTCTGTCTCGTCTCTTCTTCTGTCTCGTCTTCTGTCTCATGTCTCTTCTTCTGTCTCTTGTCTCTTCTTCTGTCTCGTCTCTTCTTCTGTCTCTTCTTCTGTCTCATGTCTCTTCTTCTGTCTCTTGTCTCTTCTTCTGTCTCGTCTCTTCTGTCTCTTGTCTCTTCTTCTGTCTCTTCTTCTGTCTCATGTCTCTTCTTCTGTCTCGTCTTCTGTCTCATGTCTCTTCTTCTGCTTCTGTCTCTTGTCTCTTCTTCTGTCTCTTCTTCTGTCTCTTGTCTCTTCTTCTGTCTCTTCTTCTGTCTCTTGTCTCTTCTTCTGTCTCATGTCTCTTCTTCTGTCTCTTGTCTCTTCTTCTGTCTCTTCTTCTGTCTCTTGTCTCTTCTTCTGTCTCTTGTCTCTTCTTCTGTCTCTTCTTCTGTCTCTTGTCTCTTCTTCTGTCTCTTGTCTCTTCTTCTGTCTCTTCTTCTGTCTCTTGTCTCTTCTTCTGTCTCTTGTCTCTTCTTCTGCCTCGTCTTCTGTCTCATGTCTCTTCTTCTGTCTCTTGTCTCTTCTTCTGTCTCGTCTTCTGTCTCATGTGTCTTCTTCTGTCTGGTGTCCTCTGCAGACCAGGAACGTCTTGACTACGTGGAGGACTACCAGGATCTGTACACCAGCTCTGAAACCTTTGACGTGGAGGTCTTCTCCATCCCGTCTGAAGGCTTGTTCATGGCTGCAGCTAACAGGTACTGAACACCTCATGTAGGACCAGGTGACCTGATCATGACCACATGAAGGTTCTGGTCCACGATGACCCTCATGTCTCTTCCTGTAGGGACTCTCGGCCCGGTTCTGGGATCTACAAATGGAGAGATGGGTCGTTCCAGCTGTACCAGAACATCAGCACTCAGGAGGCTCGAGCCTGGAAACACTTCACCATCGACGACAAGGTGAGAGTCCTCTGACCATGTGACCTGTGGTTGACCTGTGACCATGTGACCTGTGGTTGACCTGTGACCATGTGACCTGTGGTTGACCTGTGGTTGACCTGTGACCATGTGACCTGTGGTTGACCTCTGACCATGTGACCTGTGGTTGACCTGTGACCATGTGACCTGTGGTTGGTCTGTGACCATGTGACCTGTGGTTGACCTCTGACCATGTGACCTGTGGTTGACCTGTGACCTGTGACCATGTGACCTGTGGTTGACCTGTGGTTGACCTGTGACCATGTGACCTGTGGTTGGCCTGTGACCATGTGACCTGTGGTTGACCTGTGACCTGTGACCATGTGACCTGTGGTTGACCTGTGACCATGTGACCTGTGGTTGACCTGTGGTTGACCTGTGACCATGTGACCTGTGGTTGACCTCTGACCATGTGACCTGTGGTTGACCTGTGACCATGTGACCTGTGGTTGGTCTGTGACCATGTGACCTGTGGTTGACCTCTGACCATGTGACCTGTGGTTGACCTGTGACCTGTGACCATGTGACCTGTGGTTGACCTGTGGTTGACCTGTGACCATGTGACCTGTGGTTGACCTGTGGTTGACCTGTGGTTGACCTGTGACCATGTGACCTGTGGTTGACCTGTGGTTGGCCTGTGGTTGGCCTGTGGTTGGCTGTGAGTCTTTGATGTGTTCAGGATGAGTCAGTCAGTGTTCAAACTCACTCAGCTCTTTTCTTCTGACTCTGTTTGAACTCTGTTGGTTTGTTTGTTCAGTCGGAGGTTCGTCCGTCCATCAAACACAGACAGGTGTGACGACCATATTTGGACGAGAGCATGGAGCTGCTGGGTGACGTACAGCGAGTTGTTCTTGGTTTTGACAGTTTGATCTGAGTTTGTTGAGCCCACTGTGTTGAGCTCGCTCAAAACAACAGCCAGGGGAGCTGCCCCCTGCTGGACATGAGAGACAATTCAGCTGTAGGACGCCTCAAGACCCTGAAGGTTCTTCACCCAGAGGTGATGGATCAGGCTGAGACCTGACTGACGACCCACAGGTGACCTTAACGACCCGCAGGTGACCTTAACGACCCGCAGGTGACCTTAACGACCCACAGGTGACCTTAACGACCCGCAGGTGACCTTAACGACCCACAGGTGACCTTAACGACCCGCAGGTGACCTCAACAGACGGAGACGTGTGTCCATGAGTCACATGCCTCTCAGTGGTGTTGGATCAGGCTGAGACCCGGCTGACGGTTCTGGTTCGTTGGTCTTTGTTTTGACTTTTTTTTCTCCGTCAGATTTTCCTCGTGGTGGCGAACTCCATGGAGGCGGAGCCTGAGCTGTCAGTCATCTATCGGTGGAATCAGCGGCGGCGGCGTTTCCTCCGTCACCAAACGCTTCAGACTCACTCGGCTCTGGACTGGGAGGTGTTTCACATCCACAACCAGAGCTTCCTGGTGGTGGCCAATCACAGACGAGGTAAACATGACAGTCAAATGACATTCAGTGATCCTGATTAATGTGATTGGCCGAGTTTAAACGGTGATTGGTTTGGGCGGCCCGAACATTAGCTCATAGTGCTAGTAAACAGAACACTACTTCCTGTTTCATGGAGACTTTCAGAATAATAAAGAGAGTTTTAGATTTTGGAGATACTTGTGTTTCTTCTGACACAATATGAGCTCTGTGAACAGACCTCGTATCTCCACGTCTGTTTTATTGAACCATCAAACACACCAGTGTGTGTGTGTGTGTGTGTGTGTGTGTGTGTGTGTGTGTGTGTTGATGAACATGCCTGATGTCACCTTCAAAATAAAATCATTCAAATTAAATGTCATGTTTTACTTTGTGTTTGAGGAGGTGATGCTTTTATTTTGAAGGAGCTGGTCTCTTATTTTTGCTGCTGTCTTTAAAAATGTCCCCGTCTGTCCTCAGCCAGAGACTCGAACCACAACATCCACAGTGTGATCTACAGGTGGAACCCAAACACAAAGGTAACATGTCCTCGTCCTCTTCCTGTCCTCGTCCTGTTCTCGTCCTCGTCCTCTTTCTGTCCTCGTCCTCTTCCTCTTCCTCTTCCTGTCCTCGTCCTGTTCTCATCCTCGTCCTCTTCCTGTCCTCATCCTGTTCTCGTCCTCGTCCTCGTCCTCTTTCTGTCCTCGTCCTCTTCCTCTTCCTGTCCTCGTCCTGTTCTCATCCTCGTCCTCTTCCTGTCCTTGTCCTTGACCCCTTCCTGTCCTCTTTCTGTCCTCGTCCTCTTCCTCTTCCTGTCCTCGTCCTCTTCCTCTTCCTCTTCCTGTCCTGTCCTCGCCCTCGTCCTCTTCCTGTCCTCGTCCTCTTCCTCTTCCTGTCCTCTTCCTGTCCTCGTCCATGTCCTCTTTCTGTCCTCGTCCTCTTCCTCTTCCTGTCCTGTCCTCGTCCTCGTCCATGTCCTCTTTCTGTCCTCGTCCTCTTCCTCTTCCTGTCCTCGTCCTCTTCCTCTTCCTGTCCTGTCCTCGCCCTCGTCCTCTTCCTGTCGTCGTCCTGTCCTCTTCCTCTTCCTGTCCTCGTCCTCTTCCTCTTCCTGTCCTCGTCCTCGTCCATGTCCTCTTCCTGTCCTCGTCCTCTTCCTGTCCTCGTCCTCGTCCATGTCCTCTTCCTGTCCTCGTCCTCTTCCTCTTCCTGTCCTGTCCTCGCCCTCGTCCTCTTCCTGTCCTCGTCCTCGTCCTCGTCCTCTTCCTGTCCTCGTCCTCATCCTCTTTCTGTCCTCGTCCTCTTCCTGTCCTCGTCCTCTTCCTCTTCCTGTCCTGTCCTCGCCCTCGTCCTCTTCCTGTCCTCGTCCTGTCCTCTTCCTCTTCCTGTTCTCGTCCTCTTCCTCTTCCTCTTCCTCTTCCTGTCCTCGTCCTCGTCCTCGTCCTCTTCCTGTCCTCGTCCTCATCCTCTTTCTGTCCTCGTCCTCTTCCTCTTCCTGTCCTGTCCTCGTCCTCGTCCTCTTCCTCTTCCTGTCCTGTCCTCGCCCTCGTCCTCTTCCTGTCCTCGTCCTGTCCTCTTCCTCTTCCTGTTCTCGTCCTCTTCCTCTTCCTCTTCCTCTTCCTGTCCTCGTCCTCGTCCTCGTCCTCTTCCTGTCCTCGTCCTCATCCTCTTTCTGTCCTCATCCTCTTCCTCTTCCTGTCCTCGTCCTCGTCCATGTCCTCTTCCTGTCCTTGTCCTCTTCCTCTTCCTGTCCTGTCCTCGTCCTCGTCCATGTCCTCTTTCTGTACTCGTCCTCGTCCTGTTCTCGTCCTCTTCCTCTTCCTCTTCCTGTCCTCGTCCTCGTCCTCGTCCTCTTCCTGTCCTCGTCCTCGTCCTCTTTCTGTCCTCGTCCTCTTCCTCTTCCTGTCCTCGTCCTCGTCCATGTCCTCTTCCTGTCCTTGTCCTCTTCCTCTTCCTGTCCTGTCCTCGTCCTCGTCCATGTCCTCTTTCTGTACTCGTCCTCTTCCTCTTCCTGTCCTCGTCCTGTTCTCGTCCTCTTCCTCTTCCTGTCCTGTCCTCGCCCTCGTCCTCTTCCTGTCCTCGTCCTGTTCTCGTCCTCTTCCTCTTCCTCTTCCTGTCCTCGTCCTCGTCCTCGTCCTCGTCCTCTTCCTGTCCTCGTCCTCTTTCTGTCCTCGTCCTCTTCCTCTTCCTGTCCTCGTCCTCGTCCATGTCCTCTTCCTGTCCTTGTCCTCTTCCTCTTCCTGTCCTGTCCTCGTCCTCGTCCATGTCCTCTTTCTGTACTCGTCCTCTTCCTCTTCCTGTCCTCGTCCTGTTCTCGTCCTCTTCCTCTTCCTCTTCCTGTCCTCGTCCTCATCCTCGTCCTCGTCCTCTTCCTGTCCTCGTCCTCGTCCTCTTTCTGTCCTCGTCCTCTTCCTCTTCCTGTCCTCGTCCTCGTCCATGTCCTCTTCCTGTCCTTGTCCTCTTCCTCTTCCTGTCCTGTCCTCGTCCTCGTCCATGTCCTCTTTCTGTACTCGTCCTCTTCCTCTTCCTGTCCTCGTCCTGTTCTCGTCCTCGTCCTCTTCCTGTCCTCGTCCTCTTCCTGTCCTCTTCCTCTTCCTCTTCCTGTCCTGTCCTCGTCCTCGTCCTCTTCCTCTTCCTGTTCTCGTCCTTGTCCTCTCCCTGTCCTCGTCCTGTTCTCGTCCTTGTCCTCTTCCTCTTCCTGTCCTCGTCCTCGTCCTCTTCCTCTCCCTGTCCTCGTCCTGTTCTCGTTCTCGTCCTCTTCCTCTTCCTGTCCTCATCCTTGTCCTCTTCCTCTTCCTCTTACTGTCCTTGCCTCATCCTCTTCCTCTTCCTGTTCTCGTCCTTGTCCTCATCCTCTTCCTCTTCCTGTCCTGTCCTTGTCCTCATCCTCTTCCTCTTCCTGTCCTGTCCTTGTCCTCGTCCTCGTCCATGTCCTCTTTCTGTCCTCGTCTCATCTTGTCCTCTGTCCGTCCCTTCAGCTCTTTGAGGTGAACCAGACTCTGTCCACGTCCGGAGCGTATGATTGGGAGTTCTTCAGCGTTGGACCGTACCACTTCTTGGTGGTCGCCAACACCTTCGATGGTCAGACGACGACCATCAGCTCCACCGTCTACGTCTGGGTGGACGGATGTTTCCAGACCTTCCAGAACATTCCGGTCAGTCTTTGTTGTCTTTGTGTCAGAGAGGTGAGTCTCCACCTGTGAGTCCAGGTTTTTGAAAGTCTGCGGAGACGTCACAGAGACTACATCCAGGTTTTAGACAGTCTGCGGACTACGTCCAGATTTTAGACAGTCTGTGGGGACGTCACGGAGACTACGTCCAGGTTTTAGACAGTTTGCGAGGACGTCACGGAGACTACGTCCAGGTTTTAGACAGTTTGCGAGGACGTCACAGAGACTACGTCCAGGTTTTAGACAGTCTGTCGTGACGTCCGTTGACCTGTGGTGTGTCTTCCTGTCGTAAACATGGCGGCAGGACATCCTGCGGTCACGAGACAGTAACATGATGACAGACGATCACATGAAAGACGTTTTCTAAACGTTTCAGTAACGTTCTTATTAAACAGGAAAACAAACCCTCCAATTAAAAGTCAGGAAACCAGAGCGGTGTAATTAATGACACACACCTGCAGTGTGTTTACCTGCTGAGACTGAGACTATCAAGACTGAAGACTGAAAACTGAAGACCAGAGCACTGAGGGCAAACACCTGACTGTACTGAGAAATGAATGGGAGTCTATGAGTGTGTGTGTGTGTGTGTGTGTGTGTGCGTGTGTGTGTGTGTGTGTGTGTGTGTGTGTGTGTGAGTGTGTGTGTGAGTGTGTGTGTGTGTGTGTGTGTGTGTGTGTGTGAGTGTGTGTGTGTGTGTGTGAGTGTGTGTGTGTGTGTGTGTGTGTGAGTGTGTGAGAGGGGGTTTCCAGCAGCAGACTGTTTGGACTCATCCGTCAGGGCGGATCATCTCTGAGACTTTTATTGGATCTTCAAACCACAAAAAACACGTTAAAGCTTCATGAACCTTTAATTCAACTTCTGACAGACTGACGGAGCCAAGAGCAGCGCCCCCACCAGGCTGCACCTGTCACTACAACACACATTATCACCACATACATACTGATACTAACCAACCAGGACTGTCTAAAACCTGGACGTAGTCTCCGTGACGCTCCCGCAGACTGTCTAAAACCTGGACATAGTCTCCGTGATGTCCCCGCAGACTGTCTAAAACCTGGACGTAGTCTCCGTGACGTCCCCGCAGACTGTCTAAAACCTGGACGTAGTCTCTGCGACGTCCCCGCAGACTGTCTAAAACCTGGACGTAGTTTGACTCAGTCTTGTCTCAGTCTTGTCTCAGTCTTTCCTCTGGGGAAGCAGCATAAAGACTTCAGCTTCCTGTGACATCACTTTCAGTAGAACCCAGTAGAGTCAGGTTCTAATGGTGTGAGTCTTCTCTCTGCAGACAGTCGGAGCGACGGACTGGGAGACGTTTCAGATCGATGGCAGGTTCTTTCTGGCTGTGGCCAACAGTCAGAAGGTTTCAGAGCACGGTCCGAGTCTGTACAGCATCAACTCCACCGTGTACGAACTCAACACCTTCACACAGACCTTCATCCGCTTCCAGGACATCCTCACACACAGGTGACCAACCCACTCGTTACACCTAGCCAGAGTTGTGTTCTCCTGATGATAGCTCTGATTATGTGACATCATACTGGTCCAACATGTTGGTGTTAGCATGCTTCGATCTGTGGACTGTTGGTCAACAGATCAGTCCATCTATTGACCAAACAGCTGATCGGCCCTCAAATGCAACTATTCAAATCAATGTGACAACCGGATCTGAAAGGGTTAATGCTTGACGTTGTTGATGTTGATGTTGTTGATGTTGATGTTGTTGTTGTTGTTGCTGTGTTCAGCGCTGTGGACTGGGAGTTCTTCACCATCGGAGAGGAGAAGTTTTTGGTCGTGGCCAATTCTCACGATGGCAGCTCATACTCTCTGAACAGTGTCATCTACAGGTCTGTACTTCCTGTCCGAGGGTGGGGGAGCGTCTGTTGGTGTCTGTTGGTGTCTGTTGGCGTTAGTTGTTGCCTGTTGGTGTTGGTTGGCATCTGTTGGTGTCTGTCTGTTGGTGTCTGTTTGTTTCTGTTGGCGTTAGTTGGTGTTAGTTGGCGTCTGTTGGTGTTAGTTGGTGTCTGTTGGTGTTGGTTGGCGTCTGTTGGTGTCTGTGGGTGTTGGTTGGTGTCTGTTGGCATCTGCTGGTGTCTGTTGGTGTCTGTTGGTGTTGGTTGGTGTCTGTTGGTGTTGGTTGGTGTTGGTTGGTGTCTGTTGGTGTCTGTTGGTGTTGGTTGGCGTCTGTTGGTGTTGGTTGGCGTCTGTTGGTGTCTGTTGGCGTCTGTTTGTGTCTGTTGGCATCTGTTGGTGTCTGTTGGCGTTTGTTGGTGTCTGTTGGCGTCTGTTGGTGTCTGTGTCTGTTGGCGTCTGTTCGTGTTGGTGTTGGTTGGTGTGTGTTGCCGTTGGTTGGTGTCTGTTGGCGTCTGTTGGTGTCTGTTGGTATCTGTTGGCGTCTGTTGGTGTTGGTTGGTGTCTATTGGTGTCTGTTGGTGTTGGTTGGCGTCTGTTGGTGTTGGTTGGTGTCTGTTGATGTCTGTTAGCGTCTGTTTGTGTCTGTTGGCATCTGTTGGTATCTGTTGGCGTTTGTTGGTGTCTGTTGGCGTCTGTGTCTGTTGGCGTCTGTTCGTGTTGGTGTTGGTTGGTGTCTGTTGCCGTTGGTTGGTGTCTGTTGGCGTCTGTTGGTGTCTGCTGGCGTCTGTTGGTATCTGTTGGCGTCTGTTGGTGTTGGTTGGTGTCTGTTGGTGTCTGTTGGTGTTGGTTGGCGTCTGTTGGTGTCTGTTGGTGTCTGTTGGTGTCTGTTGGCGTCTGTTGGTGTTGGTTGGCGTCTGTTGGTGTCGGTTGGTGTCTGTTGGTGTCTGTTGGTATCTGTTGGCGTCTGTTGGTGTTGGTTGGTGTCTGTTGGTGTTGGTTGGTGTTGGTTGGCGTCTGTTGGTGTCTGTTGGCGTCTGTTGGTGTCTGTTGCCGTTGGTTGGTGTCTGTTGGCGTCTGTTGGTATCTGTTGGCGTCTGTTGGTGTTGGTTGGCGTCTGTTGGTGTTGGTTGGTGTCTGTTGGTGTCTGTTGGTATCTGTTGGCGTCTGTTGGTGTTGGTTGGTGTCTGTTGATGTCTGTTAGCGTCTGTTTGTGTCTGTTGGCATCTGTTGGTGTCTGTTGGCGTTTGTTGGTGTCTGTTGGCGTCTGTGTCTGTTGGCGTCTGTTCGTGTTGGTGTTGGTTGGTGTCTGTTGCCGTTGGTTGGTGTCTGTTGGTGTCTGTTGGTGTTGGTTGGCGTCTGTTGGTGTCTGTTGGTGTCTGTTGGCGTCTGTTGGTGTTGGTTGGCGTCTGTTGGTGTCAGTTGGTGTCTGTTGGTGTCTGTTGGTATCTGTTGGCGTCTGTTGGTGTTGGTTGGTGTCTGTTGGTGTTGGTTGGTGTTGGTTGGCGTCTGTTGGTGTCTGTTGGCGTCTGTTGGTGTCTGTTGCCGTTGGTTGGTGTCTGTTGGCGTCTGTTGGTATCTGTTGGCGTCTGTTGGTGTCTGTTGGCGTCTGTTGGTGTTGGTTGGCGTCTGTTGGTGTCGGTTGGTGTCTGTTGGTGTCTGTTGGTATCTGTTTTGGCGTCTGTTGGTGTTGGTTGGTGTCTGTTGGTGTTGGTTGGCGTCTGTTGGTGTCTGTTGGTATCTGTTGGTGTTGGTTGGTGTTGGTTGGCGTCTGTTGGTGTCGGTTGGTGTCTGTTGGTGTCTGTTGGTATCTGTTGGCGTCTGTTGGTGTTGGTTGGCGTCTGTTGGTGTCGGTTGGTGTCTGTTGGTGTCTGTTGGTGTTGGTTGGCGTCTGTTGGTGTCTGTTGGCGTCTGTTGGTGTCTGTTGCCGTTGGTTGGTGTCTGTTGGTGTCTGTTTGCATCTGTTTGTGTCTGTTGGTGTCTGCTGGCGTCTGTTGGTGTCTGTTGGTATCTGTTGTCGCCTGTTGCCGTGTGTTGCTGCACACTTAGTGTATTTGAAGGCTTTAATGTGTCTGTTTTAGGTGGCAGGGTTACGAGGGCTTCGTTCCCGTCCACAGTCTGCCGACGTTCGGCTGCAGAGACTGGGAACACTTCAGCACTGATGAAGGCTCCTTCCTCATCTACTCCAGCGCCACCTCCAGGCTCAGCAAGGTGTTCAAACTCAGGACTTACTGAAACAAACCACTTCAGTCCACGTTGTCTTCAGATCTGAGTGAAGTCTTCAAAGTTCAGCAGGTGAAATCGTGTTAGAGCTCATCATGAATCTAATTTATGTATTTAGCACTTCTCTTCAGCAGTTTATTCAAAAGTCGTTTAAGCTCAGCTAATAAGGATCATCAAAGCTATGAGGAGAACAGGACTGTATCAACTTGCTGTTATGGTGTCAGGTGCTAATATTGTCTTTGTAGACTGATCTGAATCTGTTTTTGTTCGTGTGTAGTCAAATGGACTTCATTAGCATTTAGCTGTATTAGCTGTTAGCAGCTCTGGTTAGCGGTGTACTTGTGGATGTTCAGACTTGACACTGAAGAAAAGTCAAACATGGAGACTGTCAGAGGAGTTCTGCAGCTTTCTGGACGAACATCAGAGATAACGATATGATCAGGAAGTGATGTCACACTAAATCACATCAACATTTGACTGACTCTGAGAAGAAGGAGTGTATTTCACCTCCTGCAGTAACTTTGCCTCATCGCATGATATCATTCAAGCTACGTCACCTTCAGGAGGCTAACTACAGTCACCGTGAAACTTCCCGGGCTCAAACATGAACCCAAAGATCCGGACCAGAATCTGAGCCGGTGGAAAACAGACACTGAGCATCAGGGTGGAGTTGTCTCACTTTCTGCCCTCCAGTGTAATGATCCAGAAGCTCATCACGAAAAGGTCACTGAGGTGGAAATAAAGGACGCACGCAGCGTATCTCATACAGTGCTGCTCAAAAGTTTGTGAACCCTACAGCCATGGTCAGATTTTTAGTAAAAAATACTAAAATAACTTTATTTAATGTAAAGTTATACCCCAATTCACAATCCTGACATTCCAAATAATGGACTCAAACTAAAGAAATGGTTATATTGTCATTCTTTATTTTTTTTTTTTAAAAGTGGTTTATTTAAGTTTATTTAAAATCAGATTTTATGGGTGCAAAAGTTTGTGAACCTCTTCAGTTAACCTCAGCCAAACCATTTCTGTAGTGACTCATCTGTCTCACGTCTACTCTGGAGGATATTTGCCATTACCAATGTTCTTGTGTCTCTTGTTAATATTTTAGAAGGTCGTCCACTTGTAGTCTTTCAGTGCTCTCCATTTGTAGATGATCTGCCTCACGGTGGAACAATGAAGCTTCATAGCTCCCCCCAGACAAATGAGCTGTCACTACCCTCTTCCTGAGGTCCTCTGAGATCTCACTTCCTCTCTGCATGATTGACTTGTATGGGTTCACCTGGGTAAGACTAAAGTCACCTGGTTTCAGTTGATGTTATTTGTCCATTTCAGCGGTTCATTTAGACACCAGATTCTACTTAACTGCTTCTTTTAACCAATGCAGCTCAGGGTTCGCAGACTTTTGCACTTACATAAGTCGACCAAAAACTCTTTTTAATTTAGTCTTGACCACACAATTGATTTTTTTAAAGAGTATATTGAATTGATAAACCTGCACCTGTTATTTCATATCAAAAATAATGGTTTTGATTAAATAAGGAAATCAGGGTGAAACAATAGAAAACTCCAAAATGCTCAAGAGGTTCACAAACTTTTGAGCATCACTGTATCTGAACTCTGTCTATCTGTGCTGACAGTGAACTTTATTGTAACATGGCAGCTAGCTTTGAAAGACGCCTTCACGTTAGCTGGTGTCATTTAGTAAAAATAACATCAGGTAGTGTTTGTTAGAGGTTATGTTAGCAAGCATGAAG
Source organism: Sciaenops ocellatus (assembly GCA_033000465.1). Taxonomy (NCBI): domain Eukaryota; kingdom Metazoa; phylum Chordata; class Actinopteri; family Sciaenidae; genus Sciaenops; species Sciaenops ocellatus. The sequence continues at coordinate 1,895,646 of CP136868.1, read as the reverse complement.
CTAAAGTGAATGAATGCACTGCATGAATCTGACTGAAGATATTACATCACAAAAGCAAGCTAACGTTAGCTTGTCTCACGTGATGTACATCACTCCAACATGGCCGACACATTTCACCTCGTTCTTCCAGGATGACGTAAAAATATTAAACAAGGTGAAGAAGAATCACGTGACCACATCCTGTACCAAACATTGGAGCCTTGGCGGCTCTGCGTAGCAAGAAAACGTCATGTGAAGCTGGTGATTGAATTTACGTCAAAGTGTGACTCAAGATGTATTTTCAAAATAAGTGTACACTTTATTTTGAAAAGCAAAAGTGACTGAATTATTCTTATTATTTTTAATGTTTGAAACTAGAAGAAATAAAATAACTTTTATGTAAATACCTGATAAGCTATCACAAAGATCAGACCTGTGTAAAAACTTCAATCAGCTGTTTTCAGATTTATTATTTCAGATCGACCACAAAAAAACTCAAATTAAAAAAAGTTTTATCATGAAACAGTCATTTATTATTTTTGTGTTTGCTCATAAATCTTTGATGACTTCAGGACAAACATGTTTAAATACGTCAATGATTATTTGTTTGACTTTTGTTTTGAAATATTTCTGATGTTTTTTCATTTCCAGTTTTGTTTTATTTTGACGTTTCTGAACGTCTGAAGTTTTAAACTTTAAAGTTTTGAATAAAATGAGTGTGTTGTCAGAGTCCACAGGGAGCGCACACTGACGGTCTGGTGGACGTGGACCAGAATAAAGACTCATTGTGGAGAATGAGGGACAGGTGAGCAGGAGTCAGGTGACTGGGACAGGTGGGACATCTGGTGGACAGGTGGTGAACAGCAGGTCTGACACTTCCTGGACTGACCTGATGGAGCTCAGCTCAGAAACTTTCTTTAGATAAATATGAACTTTGTTACGGATTACAGCTGTTTGTATTAAACATGTTTTTATTTCAGCTTTAAAAATGAACATTAAATATTTTCTATGTATTCAATGAAACTTAATAAAGTCAAACTGTATCTGAACTTTTTCACTAAAAAACGTTTTTATTTATTTAAAAATTTACATTTGAATTCATATTATCTTTTTTTATATCATTATTTTAATAAAATGTCATTTTAATTTCAAACGTAACGAAACATTTTTTAACATTTATTTATAATAAAATAATAATAATAAAAAGAAGAAACAGTCGGCAGGTGTCACTATTTTACCTTTAACTGTTTCCGGTCCCGTGACCGTGTGTTTCCGGTGTGAGAGGTCAGGTTCCCCTGTTTGAATGTGCTAACAGCAGTTAGCAGCGTTAGCAGCGTCAGCTGTTCGCTGGGCCTTGTTGTATTTGTAGTTTGTAAAGGGTGCTGTTTGTAGTTCTGACGTCACTCTTCACCCGGTGTTTTGGCGGTTGGTGAGAGGAGCGCGCGCAGCTTCAGGTACGAACTCTTCCCGCTCTTAGCATGTGAGCTAACAGGCTAACTGCAGTCTGTAACTGTTAGCTGGTTCCGTCACTGACGGAGCCGGTAGAACCGGTCCTGTCCGGTCCTGTCTGCTCTGTCCGGGCCTGTCTGGTCTGTCCGGACCTGTCTGGTCTCGGAGCCGGTTCTGTAGCCGGTGTGTGGTGTTGTTCGGTGCTGTTCGGTTCTGTGCTGTCTCTGCAGTTTAACTGAACACAAATACGTCATCAGATTCCGGATCTGTTCACGTTATTTTGTCCACCTGGTCTCGGTTCTACAGACGTGGATCAGAACCTGTTGATGGGAATCTCCTTCAGAACTGGACCTGTTGCCATAGCAACAAGTCCTTAAACCCAGACCTGTCATTTAAAGATGGTTGCCACGTGACGAGCTTCAGACAGGACCAGAACCAGAACCAAGACCAGAACCAGGACTGAGGGTGCGGTCCAACATTCAGTTTGTCTCATGAAGGTTCCTCACTGAAGTGTTAACGTGTCCGTCACGATAAGAGCTGTTTGAATCCTCTAACTGTGAAGGAAAGGAGCTTCAATGCTTCCTTCATTATCTCCTTTAGGATACACGGAGCATCCTTTAGGAAAGGAAAGGAGCTTCAATGCTTCCTTTATTATCTCCTTTAGGATACACGGAGCATCCTTTAGGAAAGGAAAGGAGCTTCAATGCTTCCTTTAGTATCTCCTTTAGCATACACGGAGCATCCTTTAGGAAAGGAAAGGAGCTTCAATGCTTCCTTTATTATATCCTTTAGGATACACGGAGCATCCTTTAGGAAAGGAAAGGAGCTTCAATGCTTCCTTTAGTATCTCCTTTAGGATACACGGAGCATCCTTTAGGAAAGGAAAGGAGCTTCAATGCTTCCTTTATTATCTCCTTTAGGATACAGAGAGCATCCTTTAGGAAAGGAAAGGAGCTTCAATGCTTCCTTTAGTATCTCCTTTAGGATACACGGAGCATCCTTTAGGAAAGGAGGTGATGCCTCCCACAGTTCCTTAAAATGGACGCAGCGTTCAGTCATTAAACCATCAGTGTGTTTAAACAGTGTGATGCAGCCTGCAGCAGAGAGAGCGTGTGAATATGAACATACGTGTTTGATCATGAAGTGTGTTGTGTTGTTGACTGTGGAGCTGCGTTCACACACAGAGTAAAAACTGTTTGTAACTGTGACATCCAGCGTCCTGCAGATCATCATGAAGTTACCGTTGCTGATTAATCATATATCTTTGCCATAACTTGCTGATATGTTTCTATATGAGTGGACAGGAGGGTGAGCGACCATACCAGCGTAACAAACACGTCATGTGACTTCTGTGACAGGTGGACAATATTCATTTATTATTTGAATTCTGACGTTGATGATGACGTCACATTTTTCACCGGGTTGTCCACGTTTATATTTCCTGCATGAAACAACACGGTCAGAGCGCACGGGGAGGATCTAGGAAGTATCTCAGATGAGCGTTTTGTAGTCCATCTTCTGGACTTTGTAGTTTTACCACAGATCACGTCAATAACATTCACCGTCACATCATGACGTAGTCTAGTGTAAGAGCAGTCGACTTCTCCTAACTCCTTATCACCTCTCCTTCACATCTTTCCTTATGACCTCTCCTTCACATGTTTCCTTATCACCTCTCCTTCACATGTTTCCTTATCACCTCTCCTTCACATGTTTCCTTATCACCTCTCCTTCACATGTTTCCTTATGACCTCATGACATTTTCCATCGAGGTCAAGGAAAAGTGGTTAGGAAAGGTGGTTAGGAAAGGACTTAGGAGCTAATTTTTTTGTCTATTCGACCGTACCCAATGTCTGTGCTTCTGACCAATCGCAGGGTTTGATGTCTCTCACCTGGTGGGACAGGTGTGTCAGAGCTCGTTTCATCGTCCTCTGAAGCACACTGCCATTTTCTCCTGATTGCTACTGAGCACGTGCAGAGATGAGATTTTTTTTTTTTTTAATGCAAATCTTTATTGAAAACTTGAAAAAGTACAGACAGTCAGAATATACATAGAAGCAGACAGGTGAGACGATACAAAAATAATAAAACATACTGTTTTTAAAATAAAATAATAATAATATAATAAGTGAAAATTATTTTTTTAAGCAAAGCAATGCGTGCTCACTTTTCTTGTTTGTCATTAATTTTAAGGTGTCTCTATAAACATTAAATTCTTTCATGAAGACATTAAAGTTATGGAGGGATTTAGAGAACTACTTTAGAGATTTACTGTGAAACAAACAGATTTATTACACACACATTTTGAAATAGTATCTTTGGGTCTTATTGTTATGTACTGTTTAGTTTTATCGTAGACAAATCTTTCCATGTCCCCCCAAAATACAGATGATGATGGGCAAATACAGAATAAATGCAAAATTGTTTCTGGCTCATCTCCACAGAAAGTACACATTTCATCCACATCTGCAAACCTAGAAATCGATTTGTTACAAGGGTAAATATGCTAAATTTTAAAAGGAACCTCTCTTATTTGAAAGACAGAACTGAAAGGGACACAACCAGGTCTTGAGCCAGTTTATACCAACCAGCTGCGAGCGCCAAATAAACCTTCCTCTGGGTGAAATCTTATTACGACTCTGTAATACTTTCCTTAGATGTTTGCTTGTACGTTTTCTATCCATTATGTCAATCCCGTCAACCTTAAGAGAAAGTGTCTGAATATTGACATTTTGATAACTTCAGTGACATTTTATTAATTCAATCATACCAGTGGGTAGAGTTGTCACGATGCCAAAATGAGTAACCACGATACTACCAGACAAAGTATCACGGTTCCGGGTATTATCACGATACTGCGGCCTTTTTAAATTATTATTATTTTTATGAACTGCAATGTATTTGTACAAGTTATAAATACGTATTAATTACTAATAATGTTGTTTGGTGCATAATAAACGCTGGTGAAGTAAGAATTAGAAACAAATATGTTGCCGCTGACGCCGCGGCAGACTCGCCGCTCGGCCCGGTGCTGCTGCCATGCTGGGTGTTGTATCGTGTTTGTAAAGCCGCGCGGCGTGCGCACGTCTGCGCGAGACAGCGCGTTAGCGTGTTTGTTTGTTTTGAAGCGAGTTTTTATCGCAGCCTGTCTTCATGGAGGTCCTTCCTCCCGGCAGAAACACACGAACAGCCAATCAGCTAACATACGGGCGGACCCAGCGTGCGGAAACAGCCTATCATATCCCCGGACGTCACCAGTAAGAGGCAAACAGCCAATCATTCAGCAGCTGTGTGGTTCGGTTGCAGTAGTTGCCATGTGGGTTTGTTTATAAGGGAGGAGCGTGCAGTGAGAAGCCGGGAGGAGAGCAGAGGCGGCCGCTACGTAGCGGAGGCTGGCACCGGTAGTGTAGTAATCCACGGTAGTACCGTCGTGCAGAAATTCTAGTATAGTAGGAACCGTTATGATTTGGCACCGCGGGGTACCGTGCAACTCTACCAGTTATTATTTATAACAAACAAACTCTCTATATTTGACTGGAAAGGTTTTAGCTTTCAGAAAGTCTTCATAACTGTAAAGACCATCATTGTCACCAAATAAAGCTGTCACAAATATTATGTCCCTCAATCCAGCTCTCTTTGTATCTACTCTTGTTTTTAATAGGCAGTTCCTTGTGTGGAGAAAAGCTGTGAACATAAAATAATTTAAGAGAGTAAAGCCTGCTGATAAAACCTTGAGAGTTTCAGAGGTAATTTAGAGACTGTGTTGTAGCTCACTAAAAAACTTAAGCCTCCTACTTTTTAAAATATATTGTGTGGAATAAAATTCCATAGTGACTCTGGTTGTCCCAAACATTTTTTAAGCCATTTAACTTTAATGGTGGAATTTAAATGAAAAGAATTCAAAATCTCCAAACCTCCTTCTGCTCTCTCTAAACTGAGGATTTCTTTCTTGAGATGGTGGTGTCTATTTTTCCAAACAAAGTCGGCAAATAATTGTTTAATTTCTTTACAAAGTGCATCATTAAGAAAGAGTGACAGAGCAGGATAAACAAACCTCGATACACCTTCAGCTTTGATAGCAACACTCTTCCAAAAATGGAGAAGTCTCTCTGCAGCCACATATTGAGAACTGACTCGTTTTTAATTTCTGGCTGAAAATGAAGTTGTTGTCTAAGCTCGATATCTTTTGTAATGTGAATTCCCAGATTTATTTAACAGTATATATATATAAAATATTATATATTTAACAGTTTGCTTAACAGGAATATTAAGTAATATTAAGTATAAGCTGTTCATCAGTCTCATATAAACAGAAAATTTCACTCTCATTAAGTTTAAGACCAGAGGCTTCTGAAAATTCAGTTACTTGCAGTGCAGTTTGTATCTGCGATTCGTCCTTGAGAAATAAAACCGTGTCATCGGCCAGCTGTGAGAGATGAGATCATTAATGACATCACTGTGTGGTTATGACATCATTCCTGTGTCTCCGCCCAGAACTACAGAAGAAGAGCACCTGTCGTCATGGAGTCAGAGCTGCTGATTGGGTGGCAGCAGGAGAAGGTGGAGCTCACACAGGAAGTGTGTCGTCTGCAGGAGGAGCTGGCCGAGAGCCGAGCGGAGAGAGAGGAGGTGGAGTCGAGGAGCAGAGCTCTGAATGAACGGGTGAGGAGGAGGAGGAGGAGGAGGAGGTCATGTGATCATCAGGTGAATCTAACCAACATCTCTCTCTCTCTCTCCAGCTGTCCCAGTCAGTGTCTCCCTCGCTCGCCCTCTCTCTGAGGCTGGAGGAGGAGCAGAGGGAGTGGAGGAGGAGGGTGAGGGAGGGGAGAGAGAGGGAGGCCCGACAGGCGCTCCTCATCCACCGCCTGCAGAACAAGGTGAGAGCAGACACCAGGTTACAGTACTCTGAGTACTCTATGAGTACATGTACATGAGTGAAGTACTGTGTTGTGTTCAGGTGCTGGAGTACAGAGAGCGATGTCAACACGTAGACGTACAACTACAGGAAGAACGAAGACTACTCATCAACACAGAGGTCAGTACTATGAGTACTACTACTGATACTATGAATACTGCTACTGACACTATGAATACTACCACTGATACTATGAATACTGCTACCGATTCTATGAGTACTACCACTGATACTATGAATACTGCTACCGATTCTGTGAGTACTACTACTGATACTACTGATACTATGAGTACTACTACTGATACTATGAATACTGCTACTGATTCTATGAGTACTACTACTGATACTATGAGTACTACTACTGATACTATGAATACTGCTACCGATTCTGTGAGTACTACTACTGATACTACTGACACTATGAATACTACCACTGATACTATGAATACTGCTACTGACACTATGAGTACTACCACTGATACTATGAATACTGCTACTGACACTATGAGTGCTACCACTGATACTATGAATACTGCTACTGACACTATGAATACTACCACTGATACTATGAATACTGCTACCGATTCTATGAGTACTACCACTGATACTATGAATGCTGCTACTGATTCTATGAGTACTACTACTGATACTACTGATACTATGAGTACTACTACTGACACTATGAATACTACCACTGATACTATGAATACTGCTACCGATTCTATGAGTACTACTACTGATACTATGAATACTACTACTGATTCTGTGAGTACTACTACTGATACTACTGATTCTATGAGTACTACTACTGATACTACTGATACTATGAATACTACTACGTACTAGACGTTCTGTGGAAGCTCTTTGCACGTTCTGTAGATAGACGTTCTGTAGATAGATGTTCTGTGGACGTTCTGTGAATGTTCTGCAGATGTTCTGTAGATAGATGTTCTGTAGATAGACGTTCTGTAGATGTTCTGTAGATAGACGTTCTGTAGATGTTCTGCAGACGTTCTGTAGATGTTCTGCAGACGTTCTGTAGATAGACGTTCTGTAGATGTTCTGCAGACGTTCTGTAGACGTTCTGTAGATAGACGTTCTGTAGATGTTCTGCAGATGTTCTGTGGACGTTCTGTAGACGTTCTGCAGATGTTCTATAGATAGATGTTCTGTAGATAGACGTTCTGTAGATGTTCTGCAGACGTTCTGTAGATGTTCTGCAGACGTTCTGTAGACGTTCTGTAGATAGACGTTCTGTAGATGTTCTGCAGATGTTCTGTGGACGTTCTGTAGACGTTCTGCAGATGTTCTGTAGATAGATGTTCTGTAGATAGACGTTCTGTAGATGTTCTGTAGATAGACGTTCTGTAGATGTTCTGCAGATGTTCTGTAGATGTTCTGTAGATAGACGTTCTGTAGATGTTCTGTAGACGTTCTGTAGATGTTCTGTAGATAGACGTTCTGTAGATGTTCTGCAGACGTTCTGTAGATGTTCTGTAGATAGACGTTCTGTAGATAGACGTTCTGTAGATGTTCTGTAGATAGACGTTCTGTTGATGTTCTGTAGACAGACGTTCTGTAGACATTCTGTAGATAGACGTTCTGTAGATGTTCTGTAGACAGACGTTCTGTAGACATTCTGTAGATAGACGTTCTGTAGATGTTCTGTAGATAGACGTTCTGTAGATGTTCTGTAGACGTTCTGTAGATGTTCTGTAGATAGACGTTCTGTAGATGTTCTGCAGACGTTCTGTAGATGTTCTGTAGACAGACGTTCTGTAGACATTCTGTAGATAGACGTTCTGTAGATGTTCTGCAGACGTTCTGTAGATAGACGTTCTGTAGATGTTCTGCAGACGTTCTGTAGACGTTCTGTAGATGTTCTGCAGATGTTCTGTGGACGTTCTGTAGACGTTCTGCAGATGTTCTGTAGATAGATGTTCTGTAGATAGACGTTCTGTAGATGTTCTGCAGACGTTCTGTAGATGTTCTGTAGATAGACGTTCTGTAGATGTTCTGTAGACAGACGTTCTGTAGACATTCTGTAGATAGATGTTCTGTGGATGTTCTGTAGATGTTCTGCAGACGTTCTGTAGATGTTCTGTGGACGTTCTGCTGATGTTCTGTGGACATTCTGTAGATGTTCTGTAGACATTTTGTGGACGTTCTGTAGATATACGTTCTGTGGACGTTCTGTAGATGTTCTGTAGACGTTTTGTGGACGTTCTGTGGACGTTCTGTAGACGTTCTGTATATGTTCTGTGGATGTTCTGTAGATGTTTTGTAGACATTCTGTAGATAGATGTTCTGTGGATGTTCTGTAGATGTTCTGCAGACGTTCTGTAGATGTTCTGTGGACGTTCTGCAGATGTTCTGTAGATAGACGTTCTGTAGACGTTCTGTAGATAGACGTTGAAGTGAAGGAAGGAAGTGACACGTCTCAGTAACGAGGTGGTGGTGTCATGGACGCAGTCTGACAGGATGTCTGTTGTCCAGCAGAGGATCAAAGATGAACACAGTGACTCTCTGGAGAGCGCCCTCATCAGGCTGGAGGAGGAACAACACAGGTAAATGACTGTCAAGGACTGACATAGATCAAAGTGGGACGTGGCCCCTGTACTTCCATGATGCTCTCTGTGTCTTCAGGTCCGTTGGTCTGGCCGACACCAACGCTCTCCTCCGGGAGCAGCTCAGCCAATCAGAGCAGGCCAACCAGGCACTGAGGGAGGACCTCCAGAAGCTGACGTCGGATTGGACGAGAGCCATGAAGGAGGCGGAGCAAAGAGAGGAAGACTGGCAGAGAGAGAGGGAGGTCTGTGGTTAGCCCTGTTAGCTCTGTTAGCTCCACAGTTAGCTCTGTTAGCTCTACGGTTAGCTCTGTTAGCGCCACGGTTAGCTCTGTTAGCTCCACAGTTAGCTCTGTTAGCTCTACGGTTAGCTCTGTTAGCTCCACGGTTAGCTCTGTTAGCTCCACGGTTAGCTCTGTTAGCTCCACAGTTAGCTCTGTTAGCTCTACGGTTAGCTCTGTTAGCTCCACGGTTAGCTCTGTTAGCTCCACAGTTAGCTCTGTTAGCTCTACGGTTAGCTCTGTTAGCTCTACGGTTAGCTCTGTTAGCGCCACGGTTAGCTCTGTTAGCTCTACGGTTAGCTCTGTTAGCTCTGTTTTATTTGATTTTTAAGGTGGAACCTTCACACTGAACTGTTGTGTGTGTTTCTGTGTGTGTGTGTGTGTGTGTGTGTGTGTGTGTGTGTTCAGGGTCGGTCCGGTCATGTGGGTCAGCAGCAGGCTCGGTTGTTGTCAGTCTGGAGGTCTGTGGTCGCTCTGAGGCGACACTGTTACACTGTGAAGACCGCCGCAGACAGGTACGTCTGGATCCCAGGTAACTACTTTAACTATGAGTCTAAAGAGTCAGTTTGCACATTTATACTCACCTGTCTGTCTGCCTGTCTGTCCGTCTCTCTGTCTGCCTGTCTGTCTGTCTGTCTGCCTGTCTGTCCATCTCTCTGTCTGCCTGCCTGCCTGTCTGTCTGCAGGGACCTATGGCAGCTGAGGGCAGAGTTTTCTCGTCTCTCCTCCTCGCTCCTGTCTAGCTGTGATTCCGTCTCCTCCTCCCTGAGGCTCAGCGCTCCTCCCATCAAACCCTTCTCCTCTCTGCCTCCTCCTCTCCTCCCCTCTGAGCTCTCTCCACCTCCCTCCTCTCCTCCTCTGTCCTCCACCTTGGTTGTCCCTGCTCCGGACTCGTCGCCATCTGTTCCTCCTCTCACATCCTCCTCCACCCTGGGGACCTTCACCTTAGGAGAGCTGGAGGCCAACGAGGAGGAGGAGAGAGAGAGGAGGGAGGAGGAGGAGCAAGAAAGGATGGAGGAGGAGCGAGAGAGGATGGAGGAGGAGCGAAAGAGGATGGAGGAGGAGCTTTCCGAGCTGAAGCTTCTTCATGAGATGACAGTTTTCCAGCTGAATGAACGGTAACGTAAAGAACTTAGCAGCTGAGCTAACTAACATTCTAACAAGTAGTTAGCGACAAGAACAGTTAGCTCCATAGTTAGCTCTGTTAGCTCCATAGTTAGCTCTGTTAGCTCCATAGTTAGCTCCACAGTTAGCTCTGTTAGCTCCATAGTTAGCTCTGTTAGCTCCATAGTTAGCTCCACAGTTAGCTCTGTTAGCTCCATAGTTAGCTCTGTTAGCTCCATAGTTAGCTCTGTTAGCTCCATAGTTAGCTCCATAGTTAGCTCTGTTAGCTCCATAGTTAGCTCCACAGTTAGCTCTGTTAGCTCCATAGTTAGCTCTGTTAGCTCCATAGTTAGCTCCACAGTTAGCTCTGTTAGCTCCATAGTTAGCTCTGTTAGCTCTGCGTAGCAGCAGCTGTATTCCTGTGGTGGTCAGTCTATGGTCTAGTTTATTGTTTTTATTCATTAGATGCTGTCTACCTGCAGAACACCTGTCTGTCTGACACCTGTCTGTCTCTCTCAGGATAGCAGAGCTGTCTCTCTCACTGCAGGCTGTGGACGGTCAGAGGGAGGACAGAGAGCGAGTGGTAGAGAGACACAGAGAGACAGAGAGAGTCCTTGAGTCAGTGAGTCAGGCTGTCATCAAACTGGTGAGTGTCCTGAGTGGGCGTGGTCTCCTCACCTGGTCGGCAGGTGTTGTGGTCTCCTAACGTGTCTCATGTCTTCAGTCCAGAGTCGTGGGGACCAGCAGGGTCCCCTCAGACCGTGTCCTCAGTCTGGACCTGTCCTCGCTGCTGTCCGTCCTGTCGGACACAGAGACCGCCCTCCAGAGGAGACACGAGGAGCTGCAGGTCAGTCACAGACCACGACTAGGACTGCTGCAGGTCAGAGGTCAAGCAGGTGTTGACCTGTGTGTGTGTGTGTGTGTGTGTGTGTGTGTGTGTGTGTGTGTGTGTGTCAGGGGGCGGAGCTATCTCTGCAGCGGCTCGGCGAGGAGCAATCAGCTCTGCAGCTCCGACTGAAACAGCTGGAAGACGACAATGAACATCTGCACCGACACACACAACACACACAGCTGGAGCTCACACACACTGTGGACACACTGAACAGGTACACACACACACACACACACACACACAACACACACAGCTGGAGCTCACACACACTGTGGACACACTGAACAGGTACACACACACACACACACACACACACAACACACACAGCTGGAGCTCACACACACTGTGGACACACTGAACAGGTACACACACACACACACACACACACAACACACACAGCTGGAGCTCACACACACTGTGGACACACTGAACAGGTACACACACACACACACACACACACACACACAACACACACAGCTGGAGCTCACACACACTGTGGACACACTGAACAGGTACACACACACACACACACACACACACACACACAACACACACAGCTGGAGCTCACACACACTGTGGACACACTGAGCAGGTACACACACACACACACACACACACACAACACACACAGCTGGAGCTCACACACACTGTGGACACACTGAGCAGGTACACACACAAACTTAACCGCCATGAGGCCACGCCCCCTGTAGTGACCGTCCTCACCTGTCTGTCTCTCAGGGAGCGTGAGCTGTTGTCCTCTCTGCGTCTGGAGCTGGAGGAGGTGCAGCGGAGGGAGGAGGAGGTGAAGAGAGAGAATGACAGGCTGAGGAGGGAGAGAGACAGACAGGAGGAGAGAGAGACACACAGACGGTACGTTACTGCACTCCATCAGACCAGATGTTCACTGCAGAGCCACAGATGTTTCCTCGCTGAACAGATGATGATGATGATGATGATGATGATGATCTGGATTTGTTGATCTGGTTTCAGGGTGGAGGTTGAACTGTTGGAGAACGTCCAGCTGACGGAGAGAGAAGCTCTGCACCGGATGGAGATCCACACTCTGAAGGTGATGAACCAGTCTGTGGTTCACTCTCCTGTCTGTCTGCCTGTCTGTCTGTCTGTCTTTAATCCTCTCTGTCTGTCTGTCTGTCTGTCTGTCTGTCTTTAATCCTCTCTGCCTGTCTGTCTGTCTGTCTGTCTGTCTGTCTGTCTGTCTGTCTTTAATCCTCTCTGTCTGTCTGTCTGTCTGTCTGTCTGTCTGTCTTTAATCCTCTCTGTCTGTCTGTCTGTCTGTCTTTAATCCTCTCTGCCTGTCTGTCTGTCTGTCTGTCTGTCTGTCTGTCTTTAATCCTCTCTGTCTGTCTGTCTGTCTGTCTTTAATCCTCTCTGCCTGCCTGTCTGTCTGTCTTTAATCCTCTCTGTCTGTCTGTCTGTCTGTCTGTCTTTAATCCTCTCTGTCTGTCTGTCTGTCTGTCTGTCTTTAATCCTCTCTGCCTGTCTGTCTGTCTGTCTGTCTGTCTTTAATCCTCTCTGTCTGTCTGTCTGTCTGTCTGTCTGTCTTTAATCCTCTCTGTCTGTCTGTCTGTCTGTCTGTCTGTCTTTAATCCTCTCTGTCTGTCTGTCTGTCTGTCTTTAATCCTCTCTGCCTGCCTGTCTGTCTGTCTTTAATCCTGTCTGTCTGTCTGTCTGTCTGTCTGTCTTTAATCCTCTCTGTCTGTCTGTCTGTCTGTCTGTCTTTAATCCTCTCTGCCTGTCTGTCTGTCTGTCTGTCTGTCTTTAATCCTCTCTGTCTGTCTGTCTGTCTGTCTGTCTGTCTTTAATCCTCTCTGCCTGTCTGTCTGTCTGTCTTTAATCCTCTCTGTCTGTCTGTCTGTCTGTCTGTCTGTCTGTCTGTCTGTCTTTAATCCTCTCTGTCTGTCTGTCTGTCTGTCTGTCTGTCTTTAATCCTCTCTGCCTGTCTGTCTGTCTGTCTTTAATCCTCTCTGCCTGCCTGTCTGTCTGTCTGTCTGTCTGTCTGTCTTTAATCCTCTCTGTCTGTCTGTCTGTCTGTCTGTCTTTAATCCTCTCTGCCTGTCTGTCTGTCTGTCTTTAATCCTCTCTGCCTGCCTGTCTGTCTGTCTGTCTGTCTGTCTGTCTTTAATCCTCTCTGTCTGTCTGTCTGTCTGTCTGTCTTTAATCCTCTCTGCCTGTCTGTCTGTCTTTAATCCTCTCTGCCTGCCTGTCTGTCTGTCTGTCTGTCTGTCTGTCTTTAATCCTCTCTGTCTGTCTGTCTGTCTGTCTGTCTTTAATCCTCTCTGCCTGTCTGTCTGTCTGTCTGTCTTTAATCCTCTCTGTCTGTCTGTCTGTCTGTCTGTCTTTAATCCTCTCTGTCTGTCTGTCTGTCTGTCTGTCTTTAATCCTCTCTGTCTGTCTGCCTGTCTGTCTGTCTGTCTGTCTTTAATCCTCTCTGCCTGTCTGTCCTCCTGTCTTCCTGTAGGGGGCGTTGGAGAGGCAGCAGTTGGACAGACAGAGAGCAGAAGAAGAAGCTGCTGACACCAGAGACGCCCTGCAGCAGGTAAACGACGGTCACCTGATCACATGAAGACACGTGATCAGACAGCAGCCTCCATATCATATGTTGTCTCCACATATAAGATCATTTTTACACTACTGTTCAAAAGTTTGGGCTCACTTTCATGTTGCAACATGAAATATATCCACTGACGAGGTTAGAAATAAGGATTTTAAATTAAATAATAATTGTTTCCTTCAGACTTTCATCAAAGAATCCTCCATCTGAGGCCTTGCAGACACAACAGCGCAGCTCAACAGGGTGACAGAATACCAGCTGACTGCTTCTTCAGCTCCAAACTGAGCTGAGCTTTGGGTCATTGTCCTGTTGTAAGGTCAAATTGGCTCCAATTGCAAAATGGAGTGATAGGCTTCCTTCATGAAGATCCCTTTACCCTGTACAAGTCTCCCATTTTACCACCACCACAGCTCCCCCAGACCATCACATTGCCTCCACCATGCTTGACAGACGGTGTTAAGCACTCCTCCAGCATCTTTTCATTTGGTCTGCGTCTCACAAATGTTCTTCTTTGTGATCCAAACACGTCAAACTTGGATTCGTCTGTCCGTAACACTTTCTTCCGACCTTCCTCTGTCCAGTGTCTGTGTTCTTCTGCTCATCTTAATCTTTTCTTTTCTTGTCCAGTCTGAGATTTGGCTTTTCTCTGCCACTCTGCCTAGAAGGCGAGCATCCCCGAGTCTCCTCTTCACTGCTGATGTTGACATGTGTTGTCTCCACCTTCAGTCCAGGGAGTGTGTGCTGCGTCTCTCGTCCTCTGAGTGTGTGTTGAAGCGGGAGGTGGAGGAGGGACGGGACGCTCTGGACAAGATGGCCGCCCTGAACTCTGCTCTGGTCTCAGACAAAAGAGACCTGAACAAACAGCTGCTGCAGGTACTCGCTGTCAGTGCTGCTGCCTGGCTCAAAGGCTCCGGACAGGAAGTGATCTCATCACTGTGTTCCTGTGTTTGATTCTAGCTGGAGTGTGAGCTGTCAGACAGCCAATCACAGCTGCAGGATCTGAGGTCAGAGGTCAACTCTCTGCAGAGGGACATCAACACCCTCAACCTGGAGAGCAGCCAGCTCAGGTTTGTACCTGAATCCGGATTATAAACCTTTAATCCAAAATATAAACCTTTAATCTGGATTATAAACCTTTAATCTGGATTATAAACCTTTAATCCAAAATATAAACCTTTAATCTGAATTATAAACCTTTAATCCAAAATATAAACCTTTAATCTGAATTATAAACCTTTAATCCAGAATATAAACCTTTAATCTGCATTATAAACCTTCAATCCATATTATAAACCTTTAATCCAAAATATAAACCTTTAATCTGAATTATAAACCTTTAATCTGGATTATAAACCTTTAATCTGGATTATAAACCTTTAATCTGAATTATAAACCTTTTATCTGGATTATAAACCTTCAATCCATATTATAAACCTTTAATCTGGATTATAAACCTTTAATCTGGATTATAAACCTGTAATCCATATTATAAACCTTTAATCCATATTATAAACCTTTAATTCGGATTATAAACCTTTAATTCGGATTATAAACCTTTAATCTGCATTGTAATCTGTCATTATGTTTTCTGTGTTCAGAGCGCAGAGCGTGGCGGAGTCCACTGTCGTCCGTCAGCTTAGAGAAAGCGAGACAGAGATGGAGAGAATGATGGAGGAGATGGAGAGACAGCTGAGCTCCATGATGGAGGAGAGAGAGAGGGATGGAAGTCAGCTGGAGGAGGTAAAGAGGAGGAGGTGACCTGTGTCATGTGACAGTGATTCACCTGTACCGTGTGTCATGTATGATGTGTGTGCGGTCCTCAGGTGTCCTCCCAGCATGCCTCGGTGTGCAGGGAGCTGAAGGAGGTGCAGGAGCAGCTGCGTCAGGCGGTGGAGGATGTGAGGAGGAGAGACAGACAGCTGGAGGAGCAGCAGAGGGAGAACAGGCGGCTGCTGGAGGAGCAGGGCGGCCTGCAGAGACTCAGGGAGCCGCTGGAGGAGGAGCTGAAGGAGCTCAGGTAACAAAAACACCTGAGAGAGAGGAGGAGGAGTCTGAATGAGGTCTACCTGAAACAGGTGGTTACATCCTGTCTGTCTGTCTGTCTGTCTCTGCAGGTGTCTGTCCTCGTCTCTCCACCTTCAGCTCCGTCAGCAGCAGCAGCAGCTCTCTCAGTCGGAGGTGGAGCGATGTCAGCTCAACACTCACATCAACACACTGCAGGAGGCGAAGGAGGCGCTACAGGGTCAGTCTGTGATGTCGTGACAGCACCGTGTGATGTCGTGACAACACCGTGTGATGTCGTGACAACACCGTGTGATGTCGTGACAACACTGTGATGTCACATCCTCACCTGTCTCTCTCTCTTTCTGTCTGTCTGTCTGTCTGAAGGGGAGATCAGGTGTCTGAGAGGAGAACTGGAGGGAGCGACAGCCATGACAGAAGACGAGAGAGGGAGGAGAGAGAGAAGCGAGGAGGAGAAGGAGGCGCTGATGGAGGAGACGGAGAGGCTGACACAGGAGGCAGAGGAGCTGAGGCAGAGGAGGAGACAGGAAGAGGAGGAGAGGAGGGAGGAGACGGAGGACTGGCAGAGAGAGAGGGAGGCTCTGAGTGAGGAGCTGGGGACAAGGGACGGAGAGGTGGAGGCACTGAGGAGGCGCATAGAGGGACTGATGAAGGAGAAAGAGAGGCTGAGGGAGGAGGTGACAGAAAGGGAGGCACAGATCAGCCTCATGAAGGAGGAGGTGAAGAGGGAGAAGATCAGGCTGAGGGAGGAGGAAGCAAAGAGGGAGGAGGAGATTGAGGCGCTCTGCGACCGAATGGAGAGATTAGAAACAGAGAAGGAGGAGAGAGAGGAGGAGATGGTGCAACTGAGGAGCACAACAGAGAAGGAGGTTGAGAGATGGAGGAGGAGGGCCGAGGAGGTGGAGGAGGAGGTGAACAGGCTGAGAAAGGAAACCTCCAAACTAAAAGAGGAGGACAGGAGAGAGAAGGAAAGATTGCAGGATGAGGAGGAGGAGAGGAGGAAGAGAAGGGAGGAGGAGGTGCAGAGACTGAAGGAAGAGGTGGGGGAGGTGGAGCTGCTGAGGGTGAGGCTCAACGTGGCCAAGGAGGAGTGCGAGGAGATGAAGGAGGAGGTGGAACGGAGGGAACGCCGCCTGGAGCGACAGATGAGTGCTGTGAGGGAGAGGGAGGAGGAGGTGGAGGAGCTGAAGGAGAAACTGAAGCTGGCAGAGAGGCGGGAGGAGGAAGGAGCAAGGGAGCACCAGGAGGTGAAGGGCAAACTGAAGCAGAAGGAGGCGCAGGTGGAGAAGCTGGAGGAGCTACTAAAGGAAACCCGTCTGGTCCTGGAGAAGGAGAGGAGGGAGGGAGGAGAGAAGGACAGCAGGATCTCCTCCCAGGACAGGGAGGTGCAGGAGGCGCAGGCCGAGAGTGAGAGAGCAAAGAGGAGGTCCAGAGAATGGGAGGAGGCCCACCATAGGCTGGAGGACGAGGTGAACGAGTGGAAGGAGAGAGCAGAGAGGAGCACAAGGGAGGCAGCAAAGTTCAATCACCTCCTGAAGGAGCAAGAGGAGGAGGCGCAGCAGCTTGAGGAGAAAGTGAGGGAGGTGGAGGGGGAGCGGGAAGAAGAGAGGGATGCACTGAGGAGAGCAAGGGAGGAGAGGAGGAGGCTGGAGGACAGATGGGAAGAGATGGAGAAGGAGGTGCAGGAGCTGAGAAGGACAGAGGAGGAGAAGAGGAGGCTCGAAGACAAACTGGAAGAGATGGAGGAGGTGCTGAGGAGGTTGAGGGAGGAGAAGAGGAAGCTGGAGGAGGAGCTGCAGGAAGTTGAGAAAGATCAGCACCTCCTGTTGGAGGAGAAAGGGAGGTCCAAAGAGAGAGAGCTGGAGGAGGAGAAGGCAAGGCTGTCTGAGGAGCTGAGGAGGAGGGAGAGGGAGGTGACAGCTCTCGGAGAGGAGGTGCAGAGGGAGAGGGATGAAGGTCAGGAGGACCGGAGGAGTAGGAGAGAGGAAATGGAGGAGCTACAGGAGGAGCTGAGGAGGAGCAAGAGGGAAGTGTCTGTACTTAATGAGGAGGTACAAAAGGAGAAGAAGGAGGTGCAGGAGGAGCTGATGAGGAGGAGAGAAGAAGCAACAGCTCTCAGAGAGGAGGTGCAGAAGGAACAAAGGGAGAGGGAGGAGGTACAAGAGAGGTTAAGGAGAACAGAGAAGGAGGCGACAGCTCTCAGAGAGGAGGTGCACAAGGAGTGCAGGCAGATGGAGGAGGTACAGGAGGAGCTGAGGAGGACTAAGTATGAGCTGAAAGTCATCACAGAGGAGGTGCAAAAGGAGGAAAAGGAGAAGAAGGAGGCACTGGAGAGATTAATGAGGACAGAGGAGGAGGTGACAGCTCTAAGAGAGGAGGTGCAGGAGAAGAGGGAGGAGGTACAGGAGGAGCAGACACGGATGGAGGAGGTACAGGAGGAGCTTAAGACGAGCCAGAGGGAGGTGACAGCTCTCAGAGAGGAGCTGCAGAGGGAACAAAGGGAGAAGAAGGAGGCGCAAGAGGAGTTGATAAAGAGAAGACAAGAGGTGACAGCTCTCAGAGAGGAGGTGCAGAAGGAGTCGAGGCAGATGGAGGAGGTACGGGAGGAGCTGAGAAGGGCCAAGAACGAGCTGAAAGCCATCACAGAGGAGGTGCAAAAGGAGAAGAAGGAGGCACAGGAGAGGTTAATGAGGACAGAGGAAAAGGTGACAGCTCTCAGAGAGGAGGTGCAGAAGGAGTGGATGCAGATGAAGGAGATGAATGAGGAGCTGAGGAGGAGCAAGCTGGAAGTGTCTGTACTTAGTGAGGAGGTACAAAAGGCGCAAAAGGAGAAGAAGGAGGCGCAGGAAGAGCTGATTAGGAGGAGAGAAGAGGCAACAACTCTCAGAGAGGAGGTGCAGAAGAAAAGAGGGGAGGCCAAGGAGGAGTGGACACAGATGGAGAAGGTACAGGAGGAGCTCAGGAGAACCAAAAATGAGCTGAAAGTCATCACAGAGGAGGTGCAAAGGGAGGAGAAGGAGAAGGAGAAGGCTCAGGAGGCGCTGAGAAGGAGTGAAAGGGAAGTATCTGCACTCAGAGAGGAGGTGAAAAGGGAACAAACAGAGAAGAAGGAGTCGCAAGAAGAGCTGATGAAGAGAAGAGAGGAGGTGACAGCTCTCAGAGAGGAGGTGCAGAAGGAGTCGAGGCAGATGGAGGAGGTACAAGAGGAGCTGAGGAGGAGCAAGAGGGAAGTGTCTGTACTTAATGAGGAGGTACAAAAGGAGAAGAAGGAGGTGCAGGAGGAGCTGATGAGGAGGGGAGAAGAAGCAACAGCTCTCAAAGAGGAGGTGCAAAAGGAGGAAAATGAGAAGAAGGAGGCACAGGAGAGGTTAATGAGGACAGAGGAGGAGGTGACAGCTCTCAGAGAGGAGGTGCAGAAGAAGAGGGAGGAGGTACAGGAGGAGCAGACACAGATGGAGGAGGTACAGGAGGAGCTTAAGAGGAGCCAGAGGGAGGTGACAGCTCTCATAGAGGAGCTGCAGAGGGAACAAAGGGAGAAGAAGGAGGCGCAAGAGGAGTTGATAAAGAGAAGACAAGAGGTGACAGCTCTCAGAGAGGAGGTGCAGAAGGAGTGGATGCAGATGAAGGAGATGAATGAGGAGCTGAGGAGGAGCAAGCTGGAAGTGTCTGTACTTAGTGAGGAGGTACAAAAGGAGCAAAAGGAGAAGAAGGAGGCGCAGGAAGAGCTGATTAGGAGGAGAGAAGAAGCAATAACTCTCAGAGAGGAGGTGCAGAAGAAAAGAGGGGAGGCCAAGGAGGAGTGGGTGCAGATGGAGAAGGTACAGGAGGAGCTGAAGAGAACCAAAAATGAGCTAAAAGTCATCACAGAGGAGGTGCAAAGGAAGGAGAAAGAGGAGGCTCAGGAGGTGCTGAGGAGGAGTGAGAGGGAATTATCTGTACTCAGAGAGGAGGTGAAAAGAGAACAAACAGAGAAGAAGGAGGTGCAAGACGAGCTGATGAAGAGAAGAGAGGAGGTGATGGCTCTCAGAGAGGAGGTGCAGATGGAGTGCAGGCAGATGGAGGAGGTACAGGAGGAGCTGAGGAGGACCAAGAATGAGCTGAAAGCCATCACAGAGGAGGTGCGAAAGGAGGAAAAGGAGAATGAGGAGGTACAGGAGGAGCAGAGACAGATGGAGGAGGTACAGGAGGAGCTGATGAAGAGCAGAGAGGAGGTTACAGCTCTCAGAGAGGAGGTGCAGAAGGAGCAGAAGATGAGGAGGGAGGCCCAGGAGGAGCTGAGAGGAGTGCAGCAGAGTGTGGAGGTGATGGAGGTGAACCTGAGCTCCCTGCAGACTCAGGTACAGGACCACTGATGCTAATGCTAATGCTAGCGCTGTTAGCACTGCTAGCACATGAACCTGTCTGTCTGTTTCAGGTGTGTGATCTGAGTCGGAGCAGGGAGCGAGTGAAGCAGGAGGTGAAGGAGAAAGAGGAGGAGAAGCAGCAGATGAGGGAGGGTCTGAGGGAGGCACTGGATGAGATGAAGAAGCTCAAACTCCTCCTGCAGGTACAGCACCTCCTCAACCCCCCCCTTACAGTCTTTATGCTAAGCTAAGCTAAGCTAGGCGTCTATTGTAGCTCTGTGCTAACGTCATCATGTGTTAACATGCAGGAGAGCCACGCAGAGGGGGAGCGTCTGAGGAGCGCTCTGAAGGAGAAGAAGGAGGAGGTGGAGAGGAAGAACCTGCCCACTGTCAGGGAGGAGGCGCTACACGAGAGGGAGGAGGTTGAGGAGCTGAGAGCCCGAGCCAAAGCTCTGGAGACGAGGAGGAGAGAGATGATGGAGGAGCTGGAGGAGGCTCGACATGCGAAGGATAAGGCTGAGGAGAAGAGGAGGGAGGTGGAGGAGATGTGGAGGAGTAAAGTGGAGGAGATGGAGGAGAAGCTGAAAACTCTGTCGAGAGAAATCGAGACACTGAAGGAGAGGGAGGAGGAGACGGAGCAGGTGTGGAGGTCCAGAGTGGAGGAGGCGCAGAGGGAGATGGAGGAGAGCCGGGCTGAGCTGAGCTGTGTCAGAGACATGGCGGCCATGTTGGAGGAGCATAAAACAAAGAGAGAGGAGGTGGATGGACAGAAGAGGAGGAGGAGAGACCAAGGGACAGATGACGAGGAGGGAGGAGGAGGAGAGGTGAGCAGGAGGAGGTGCTTAAACTTTTTACAGAAAGGAAAGAGGAGACGCTGACATGACCTTTAAATGTTTATTTATAGATTCCTGAGGAGGAGCAGGAGGAGGAGCAGACCTCCTCCCTGCTGCAGGAGAAGGAGGAGATGAAGAGGCTGCTGAGGCAGAGAGAAGCTGAGGTCAGACTACTTTTAATGATGCTAATTCCTCTTAGCACGTTAATGGGCATTCCCATTATGTGTTAGCATGGAGCTAACTCTTTCTCTGTGCAGGTGTACACTGTGACTCAGAGGGCCGAGGAGCTGCACACAGACAGGGAGCGCATCCGATTGGCTCTGGAGCGAACTGAGGCGGCTATGATTGGCTACAGGGAGAGAGCCCACCAACGGGAGCAGAGCCCGGGGGTGGGGTCTAACCCAGACGAGGTCAGTGATTCACACCTGGATGTCCAGAGCACCTGACTGAGGCGGAGCTAACTGTTACCTGTGTGTGTGTGTGTGTGTGTGTGTGTGTGTGTGTGCGCAGGCCGTGGCAGACAGACTGGTGGTCCTCCAGCGTTTGGTGGCTGAACTGGAGCTGAACGAGAGACAACTGAAGAAGAAGAACTCACACCTGAAGAGAGAGAGAGACAGGCTGAGAGACACCCTGAGACAGGTACACACACAGTGAGACAGGTATACAGTGAGACAGGTATACACACAGCGACACAGGTACACACACAGTGACACAGGTACACACACAGTGAGACAGGTACACTGTGAGACAGGTACACTGTGAGACAGGTACACAGTGATACAGGTACACACACAGTGAGACAAGTACACAGTGAGACAGGTATACAATGAGACAGGTACACACACAGTGAGACAGGTAAACAGTGAGACAGGTATACAATGAGACAGGTACACACACAGTGAGACAGGTAAACAGTGAGACAGGTATACAATGAGACAGGTACACACACAGTGAGACAGGTATACAGTGAGACAGGTACACAGTGAGACAGGTACACACACAGTGAGACAGGTA
Organism: Sciaenops ocellatus; assembly: GCA_033000465.1. Taxonomy (NCBI): domain Eukaryota; kingdom Metazoa; phylum Chordata; class Actinopteri; family Sciaenidae; genus Sciaenops; species Sciaenops ocellatus. The sequence continues at coordinate 1,873,675 of CP136868.1, read as the reverse complement.
TACAGTGAGACAGGTACACACACAGTGAGACAGGTATACAGTGAGACAGGTACACACAGTAAGACAGGTATACAGTGAGACAGGTACACACACAGTGAGACAGGTACACACATAGTGAGACAGGTATACAGTGAGACAGGTACACACACAGTGAAACAGTTATACAGTGAGACAGGTATACAGTGAGACAGGTATACATTGACACAGGTACACACACAGTGACACAGGTACACACACAGTGAGACAGGTATACAGTGAGACAGGTACACTGTGAGACAGGTACACAGTGAGACAGGTATACAGTGAGACAAGTACACACAGTGAGACAGGTATACAGTGAGACAGGTACACACACAGTAAGACAGGTATACAGTGAGACAGGTACACACACAGTGAAACAGATATACAGTGAGACAGGTACACTGTGAGACAGGTATACAATGAGACAGGTACACACACAGTGAGACAGGTATACAGTGAGACAGGTACACTGTGAGACAGGTATACAATGAGACAGGTACACACACAGTGAGACAGGTATACAGTGAGACAGGTACACACACAGTGAGACAGGTATACAGTGAGACAGGTACACACACAGTGAAACAAATATACAGTGAGACAAGTACACACACAGTGAGACAGGTACACACACAGTGAGACAGGTATACAGTGAGACAGGTACACACACAGTGAGACAGGTATACAGTGAGACAGGTACACACACAGTGAGACAGGTATACAGTGACACAGGTACACACACAGTGAGACAGGTACACACACAGTGAGACAGGTATACAGTGACACAGGTACACACACAGTGACACAGGTACACACACAGTGAGACAGGTATACAGTGAGACAGGTACACTGTGAGACAGGTACACACATAGTGAGACAGGTATACAGTGAGACAGGTACACACACAGTGAAACAGATATACAGTGAGACAAGTACACAGTGAGACAGGTACACACATAGTGAGACAGGTATACAGTGAGACAGGTACACACACAGTGAAACAGATATACAGTGAGACAAGTACACACACAGTGAGACAGGTATACAGTGAGACAGGTACACACACAGTGAAACAGATATACAGTGAGACAAGTACACACACAGTGAGACAGGTATACAGTGAGACAGGTACACACACAGTGAAACAGATATACAGTGAGACAAGTACACACACAGTGAGACAGGTACACACACAGTGAGACAGGTATACAGTGAGACAAGTACACACAGTGAGACAGGTATACAGTGAGACAGGTACACACACAGTGAAACAGATATACAGTGAGACAAGTACACACACAGTGAGACAGGTATACAGTGAGACAGGTACACACACAGTGAAACAGATATACAGTGAGACAAGTACACACACAGTGAGACAGGTACACACACTGTGAGACAGGTACACTGTGAGACAGGTATACAGTGAGACAGGTACACAGACAGGTATACAGTGAGACAGGTACACACAGTAAGACAGGTATACAGCGAGACAGGTACACACACAGTGAGACAGGTACACACAGTGAGACAGGTATACAGTGAGACAGGTACACACACAGTGAAACAGATATACAGTGAGACAGGTACACACAGTGAGACAGGTAATGTTTGTTGTGTTTCAGGTGGAGGATGAGCGTTTGAGGTTCAGACAGCAGCTGACTGACAGCAGACCTCAGGTGAGACACACACACGTTACGTGTGTGTGTGCGTGCGTGTGTGTGTGTGTGTGTGTGTGCGTGTAATACGTGTGTGTGTGTGTGTGTAACATGTTGTATGTGCGTTCAGGACACCACAGAAGAAGAGCGCCTGCGGAGCAGAGTGAGGGAGCTGGAGGACCAGGTGAGACCACAGAAGAAGTTTCAGGTGATGTGAGTGATCAGGTGGATGCTGATGATGTCACTGTGTCTCCGCCCCTCAGGTGAGCCAGCTCCGCCTCTCATTGGCTGTGGACCAGCAGCAGAGGGCGGAGTTTATCCAGCAGTCAACCAGAAACAGCCAATGGCTGCTGTCTCTGAGGAGTGACCTCACTGACTCGCTGGCTGCCGTCACACGCCGTCCAATCCCGTCCGTCCTGGAGTCTGAGACGCAGCGATTGGACCGCAGCCTGAGGGAGGAGGAGCTTAGGATGTCCCTCGGCCAATCGTAACTCCCTAAAGATAAAAATAGAAGCTTCTGACCAAAAAACTTAAAACGGGCTCAAAGACAATCAGACAAACACAACACAGAGCTGTCCTCTGATTGGCTGTTCACAGGCATATCAGATCAAAGGTGCGTTCAGGGACCCTCGGGACAGTCGGACAGTATTTCACTGTGAAACGAGAGTTTACACGTCGAATGACGTCACTGAATCAGTTCATGAAGAAACGTTACTGTTACGTTACAAATGTGTTGTTTGAAGGTTAGACCCCGCAGAATGTTCACTGACTTATTTATTGTGTATTCATATTAAATCTGTCAGACTGCTGAGTCATGACACACTACATTTCCCATGATCCTCCAGTCTGAGCTGTGTGTTTTATGTCAAGTTCAATAAAAAACAAAGATTTTAACGTGATTATTGTTTATTGATCTCTCTGTGGTCCAATCACAGCTCAGCAGGCCTCGCTCAACTTCCTCCTTTCCTGTGCTTAGATATGCTACGTGTCAGCTACGTGTTAGCTCATGTGTGTTGTTAAGATGATTCTTAGCTTCCTCCGTCAGCGTCCTCTTCGCTCTCTTCTCCTCTGCCGTTATGTCCATAGAAGCTGCTGAGCCCGGATACATTGTCCACTTGCCCAGCTCCTGTTCTGGCACGACACTGGCTCTGCTCCCCTCCAGCATTGTCCGTGACCCGGGCCTGTAAACCTCTTCTTCTTCCCGGTGGTCCAAACCTCCTGTGGTACAAACTCTAACACTCCCCCGGTGCTCTGAGCTCACAGTCCGGCTAACAGACTGAGCTAACATGAGCTAACAGCAGGAACAGTTGGCAGCAGTTTACTTCACTGTCCATGGACAGTAAGTCACAGAGAGTTGAGGCGTTCAAATGCACTTCAGTTTTTACAACGGTAAGTGAACGCATCACTTCAGACTTGAGTAGAAAATCAGCTGTTACAGACTCTACACGTTAACGGCAGCTTGTCATTCATACAGGTACTGAACACCTTTATTCTAATTATTTTCTGTCTGTTCTGATCCTGAGTAAATGTACTCAGTTACTTTCCATCGTACGTTCCTCAGAGTCTCGTCTGTAGACGGTTGAACGCTGAGCGGCTCGTTAGCTCGTCACCTTTCACACCTGCTTCATTAGTGTCACATGAGGACGTGGCGGCAATCAGAGGTGTGAAGTGCTAACGAGCTTCAGCATAAACACATGATGCAATCGATCTTCAGAGGTTTCTTCTGTTTTCACCTGCAAACTTCAGAGCGAATGATGTAATGTTTGTTTAAAGGGCCAGTTCACCTGAATCACTCAGCGTTTGATGATCATGATGTATCACTGTGACTGGAGGTCACCACGCAGACCTGAAGGTCACCACGCAGATCTGAAGGTCACCACGCAGATCTGAAGGTCACCACGCAGACCTGAAGGTCACCACGCAGATCTGAAGGTCACCACGCAGATCTGAAGGTCACCACGCAGACCTGAAGGTCACCACGCAGATCTGAAGGTCACCACGCAGATCTGAAGGTCACCACGCAGACCTGAAGGTCACCACGCAGACCTGGAGGTCACCATGCAGACCTGAAGGCCCAGGTAACACCTCATCACTATGACACTCCAGTCTTTCATAGTCTTCATCCAGGTCAGGACTCTGTGGTGAGCCCGAGGCTGTCCGACCTTGATGGCTAAGATACAACACAGGAGGTTCCTCACCTGGTTCTCCAGCCAGTACCAAGAGAGCCAAGAAAAGACCAGACCTGGCTCCTGGTCTTGGTCTTGGTCTTGGGGCTGTTCAGGATGGATAACTTTGCCTGGCTGAGGCCAGCCTTCGCCTCCTCCACCTGAAGGAGGCCTGGATGTAGAGAGGATCCAGGTGTGGCTCTCCATGGGGACAATGTCCCTTGCAGAGGTCCAAGGTAGTGATGTAGTCCAGTAGTCGTCATTGGGTCGATGTTTGATGTTGATGTAGACATGATGTGATCCATACTTCAGGCTCAGTGACAACAGGACCACTCCACTCATGACTTCAATGACTGTCAAGTTCTGGTACACAGGATGCCTGCCGTACTGGACTCTGACCCAGTTTGACCTGCATGGTGTTCTGGTTTCTGTGTGAACAGCTGAGGAAAGGTGACTTCTTCTTAACGTCCATCTTCTCCTTCACTGAGGCGTCCAGGTCCATCTCAGGAGGAACTGGTGGAGAAGGTGAGGATATATTTCATAAAATATCATCACAAACACCTCCTGATGGAGTCTGTTCTGTTTGTGACCTCCGTCAGCTCGGATCCAGTCGGACTCTGAAGACCGACCACCACGAACATGTTTCTTCTGATGTCAGCGAGCTTCACCTGAAGAGAGACGAGAGGAAAACCAATGACAACACTCGAGAGCTCCGTGTTTGTTTGTTTGTTTGTTTGTTTGTTGGTGACAGAGTTACAGAGTGTTTTAAAGAACTCTCTGATGGAGTCATTTCCGTCTGCTGGAGAAGTGAGTGACTCACTGAAAGATGGAGGCCATGTTGGAGAAAACATGATGACATGTTCAATGAGGAGGTGTTTGGTGTTGTTGCTATGCGATGAGGAGGCTGATTGAGGGAGGAGGAGGGAGGAGAGATAAATGAAGTGTATGACCCTCAGAGAGCTTTGGTCAGTAAGCTGTCAGGCTCAGCAGCTCCTCTTCTCTTTGACGATGGAAGAAGCTGAACTTTGCTTTCCACAACTCCTCAACACCTCCTGCAGGAAGCCGAAGCCTCCTCAGTCTGGGACTCTGCTCCTTTACATCCTGCTGTTCTTCATCTCTGTGCTCACTGCCACTCTCAACCTGCTGGTCATCATCTCCATCTCCCACTTCAGGCACAGATAATCCTCTCAGCTTCAGCTTCAGCTTCACGTCTCTCTTCAGTCTTTCTTGTATCTGTTGTAACCGTCGTGTCTCCTCCTTCCTCCTGCAGACAGCTCCACTCCACCACCAACCTCCTCCTCCTCTCTCTGGCCGTCTCCGACTTCTTTGTTGGTGTCCTGATGTTCTTTCAGACGCTCTCCATCGACGGCTGCTGGCTGTTGGGTGACGTCATGTGCATCGTGTATCAGTACGTGGCGTACGTCATCACGTCGGCCTCAGTGGGGAACATGGTGCTCATATCGGTGGACCGTTACGTGGCGATCTGCGAGCCTCTTCGTTACCCGGTCAGAGTGACGAAGACGCGTGTTAAAGTGTGTGTGTGTGTGTGTTGGAGCTGCTCTGTGATCTGTCAGACCGCAATGCTGAAGGAGAACCTCAGCCAGCCCGGCAGGTATCACTCCTGCTCCGGGCAGTGCGTGACGGTCATTCCTTACGTTGTGGGAGTGTTTGACGTCGTGTTGACCTTCATCAGTCCGGTCGCTGTCATCGTGGTTCTGTATCTCAGAGTGTTTGTGGTCGCCGTGTCTCAGGCTCGCGCTGTGCGCCTCCACGCCGTCCAGCGTTCGGTCGCCGTGAAGCGGTCCGAGCTGAAAGCGGCGCGAAACCTCGGCCTTGTCGTCGCCTCCTTCCTCGTTTGTCTTTGTCCGTTCTGCTTTGTTACCGTCACGGGTCATGACACGGCGCTCGACGCCTCGTCTGTGGCCTTCGTGATCTGTCTGTTCTACTTCAACTCGTGTCTGAACCCCGTCATCTACGCCCTCTTCTACCCGTGGTTCAGGAAGTCCGTCAGACTCATCGTGACGCTTCAGATCCTGCAGCCGGACTCGTGCGAGGCCAACATGCTGTAGATGAGACAGGTGTGTGATGTTTGAGCAGGAAACACCTGAGCTGCTGACTGTCTTCTCCTTACTTTTTATTCTCTCCTTCAGTCTGACCTCAGAGCCGAGTCCAAACAAGGTCCTTTCACAATAATACTTCCTGTTTCTGTGCTGCTGCTCAACAGGAACCAGAATGTTGTTTAAAAATACAGTTTGAAAGACGTCACGCCATTTGTTTGAAACTTTAATATTTATGTGATTAATGTTTTCACACTTGATTAACATGAAACTTTTAATTTCTACTAACGACATCTTATAGAAATGAAATCATGAATCTCTCTTTAAACTGTCAGAACGTCAGATATGTGATGATATACGATGACATGTCTATGATCTTCATGTGAATCTTTAAAGTTATTGACTCAACTAAATGTTTCCAACATGTCAAACTTTTGTTTAAAGTTTATGGACAACATGTGAACATGTGAACATGTATGTATTTGAAGGTTCCTGGTTTGAACCTCAGCTGTTCTCCTCGTGTCTGCGTGGGTTCTCTCCGGGTTCCTCCCACAGTCCAAACACCTGAACAGGTGAACAGGTGAACTGTGGCTGTAAACTGTCCGTAGGTGTGAATGTGAGACTTGTCCATGGCGGACTCCGCCTCCCAAAGTCAGGTGGGCAAGGCTCCTGATGAGGTCACAGATATATTTATTATAAATGTATTAAATCTAAGTGTGTAAATGATGATGTCACTGACAGAGTGCATCACTTCCTGTTATAACACTGTATCATATATAATTTATATAATTTCCCTTCCTAGAAAAGAGTCTATAAAAACATACTGACAACGTATTAACAACGCTTTAGGAACTTCATCCTGTCAGGATGTTTCAGGATGAATGAGACCTCCAAAATAAAAGTCTTCAGTCGGTCCTCACTGACTCCAGTTTGTTAACTCTGACTCATCATCATCTTCATCATAATTAACTATCAAACTGAATAAATGTGATTAAAACTGAATCATGAATCTCGTTTGTCTTTTGTATCATTATTAAGTATTACATGAAGTGTTTCAGCTGCATGTAGTATTAAAGTATTCAGTTCAGACAGTTCGTTATCTCCCTTTAGATAACGAGATAAATGATCTCAGGATAACGACAAAAACTTTATTAATTATAAACACAACAAAACTGTTCATCATCTGGACCTGAGTAAATCTACTCAGTTACTTTCCTCCACTGTAATCTACTGAAACGAGTTACTTCACACAAAAACACACAAATCACTGAATATTAATAATTTATATGTAACAGTGATTCTCTCTGTGGTCACTGTAGAAACAAATGATTTAAATAAAGTTTAAATACTGACAGTTAATCAGTTTAAATAAAGTTTAAATTCTGACAGTTAATCAGTTTAAATAAAGTTTAAATTCTGACAGTTAATCAGTTTAAATAAAGTTTAAATACTGACAGTTAATCAGTTTAAATAAAGTTTAAATTCTGACAGTTAATCAGTTTAAATAAAGTTTAAATACTGACAGTTAATCAGTTTAAATAAAGTTTAAATTCTGACAGTTAATCAGTTTAAATAAAGTTTAAATTCTGACATTCAATCAGTTTAAATAAAGTTTAAATACTGACAGTTAATCAGTTTAAATAAAGTTTTTCACAGTTTGAACGTTCAGGATGTCGAGGTGAATCTTCCCGCCTTGAGTTCAAATTCTTCGTTCTGATTGGTCGGTCTCGGCGGTCAATCAGTGATCTCTGTTGTGATTGGCAGGAGACTGAGAGTGGGCGGGGCGACATGACGAGTGAATGAGCTCATGACCAAAAGTCCAAGAGCGGGAAACGAACCGGTACCGGAAGGTTCGGACGTTAACGATCAGTGTGTGTGTGTGTGTGTTTTATTTGGAGTGAGAAGCTGTTAGCCACTAAGCTAGAGAGAGTAACAATGCTAAGTGATTAGCTAATGGATGCTAATGCTAACTCAGTGTGTACTGTGTGATAGCAGCAGTTAGGTCCTCTGACAGGACCATGAGTTTGGACCTGAGCGATGTGTGGACCCGATCTGACCCGGTCGGACCCGGACAGACAACCTTCAGCCTGCATTCCTGCCTCTTACAGGGAGGTAAAGTTAGCATTTTTAGCATTTAGCATAGCATTTTAAATAGTGTTGAGTCACTTCTGAACACCAGAACTCTGATACTGATTCATGTTCATACAGAGACCGGACCGAACAGAACCTGCTGGAAATATGTCACACACTTATGCTATGAGGCGAATCCACACCTGTGCTATGAGGTGAGGTGAGTCCACACCTGTGCTATAAAAATCAGAGATAGATAAAAATGAAGTTCTGGAATACCTTGAAAATGCTCCTAAGGTCCTTGAAATTCAAATTAATCAGGATCTTTGACTGTAGTGTTTTATACCGACTGAATACTCCTCACTCCTCTACTCTGACCTGGTCTGTCTTAGACCACATCCACACCTATGGTTTGTTGTAGACCACGTTCTGGTCCGACATAGACCACGTTCTGGTCCGTCGTAGACCACGTTGTAGTGCGTTGTAGACCACGTTCTGGTCCGACGTAGACCACGTTCTGGTCCGTCGTAGACCACGTTCTGGTGTGTCGCAGACCACGTTCTGGTCTGACGTAGACCACGTTCTGGTGTGTCGCAGACCACGTTCTGGTCCGACGTAGACCACGTTCTGGTGTGTCGCAGACCACGTTCTGGTCTGACGTAGACCACGTTCTGGTGTGTCGCAGACCACGTTCTGGTCCGACGTAGACCACGTTCTGGTCGAAGTAGACCACATTCTGGTCCATCACAGACCACGTTCTGGTCCGACGTAGACCACGTTCTGGTCGAAGTAGACCACATTCTGGTCCATCACAGACCACGTTCTGGTCCGACGTAGACCACGTTCTGGTCGACGTAGACCACATTCTGGTCGACGTAGACCACATTCTGGTCCGACGTAGACCACGTTCTGGTCCATCGTAGACCACGTTCTGGTCGACGTAGACCACATTCTGGTCCTACGTAGACCACGTTCTGGTCGACGTAGACCACGTTCTGCTGTATGTCGTCACTCTGCAGATCCGTGTTCGTCCTATCATAGAGGTCGAGATCTGTGAGTAAACGAATACCGTTTGTGTCATCAATCTTTTTTGTGGTTGTTTCCGTGGAAACATTCAGATCTGCTGATCGTTTATTTTTACTGAATATCAGCTGATAACGGTCAGCAGCTGATCGGACTGTTCTCCTTTCGTTCGAGCTGTGATCGTCCTGACCAGAGATCCACTTAAGGTGCACCGGTCTACCTGTGTATGACATAAAAGTCCAGAAAGTGTTCAGATTCTTTTTTCAGCTACAGATTCAGAACATTAGCCAGCTAACTCTCAGTTAACGAGCCAACATCCACCAGCTAACATAAGAGCTAAACACTTGCGGGATTTTCAACATGAACGTTTGGTTTGCTGGACCGAACAGAACCTCTGAACCAGCAGTGTCCAGTCTAACAGTGAATACAGTAACAGAACCTCTGAACCAGCAGTGTCCAGTCTAACAGTGAATACAGTAACAGAACCTCTGAACCAGCAGTGTCCAGTCTAACAGTGAATACAGTAACAGAACCTCTGAACCAGCAGTGTCCAGTCTAACAGTGAATACAGCAACAGAACCTCTGAACCAGCAGTGTCCAGTCTAACAGTGAATACAGTAACAGAACCTCTGAACCAGCAGTGTCCAGTCTAACAGGGAATACAGCAACAGAACCTAAGATGTTTGTGTATCAGGTACGTTCAGTCAGTTCATCACATGTTCATCACATGTTCATCACATGTTCATGGTCTTTGCTTCTGAGTGTTGCTGTTTGGAGGAGTCAGTCTGTCTTTGGGACAGTGGTGTGAATAAAGACCTGTGCATGTCTGAAAACATTAAATACAATTAAACATTAAAAAGTATTCTCACATTCTGGTTGTTGCTGAAGTAAATAATCTAAATGTTCATTATGTCACTATATCCTTTAATATTCATCAACATAATCTGAACAGAACTTCAATTTAAGAATTCAAACAATCTTTTCAATCTTCTCACCAACAAACCTCCTTATTGTCTGAATCAAAGTCTTTACATGGTTTGTCCACAATAGTTCATTTTAAAAATGTTTTATCAAATGAATCATTGAATCCTTTGATAAGATTTATTGTTAAACACAGCTCACCTGAAGGTGATTAGAACATCACGCAGTCAGGCCGTCATTATGAGCTTCAGTCTTCATGTTCCCTTCGGGTTTGAGAGGAGGAGGGAGGAGAGATAAATGAAGTGTATGACCCTCAGAGAGCTTTGGTGAGTAAGCTGTCAGGCTCAGCAGCTCCTCTTCTCTTTGACGATGGAAGAAGCTGAACTTTGCTTTCCACAACTCCTCAACACCTCCTGCAGGAAGCCGAAGCCTCCTCAGTCTGGGACTCTGCTCCTTTACATCCTGCTGTTCTTCATCTCTGTGCTCACTGCCACTCTCAACCTGCTGGTCATCATCTCCATCTCCCACTTCAGGCACAGATAATCCTCTCAGCTTCACATCATTTACTCAAACTGAACAAGTGTCTGAGCTCAAATAAGGCTCAATAACTTTCAGTCAAACCGTGTTCAGGATTCATTTCACAGCTTGTCGTCTCAGTCTCTTTGTGAGCTCCTCAGTCTTTGTGTAACCTCGTTGCTGATATCATTTGTGCACGTTCACAAACTTCAGTTTGTCCTGCTGATTGTTGTCACAGGTTTACAGAAGCTGATCTACGAGCACAGGCTTTGAAATGATTTCACACACTCACAGTCTTATTGAACTTTATTTGAGGCAGTAGCCGTGGCTCCAGCCTTCCTTTGATTATTCATATACTGTGGTTTGAAACTGTCTGTACTGCTTTTATCACACATCACTTACTCTTTTTCATAACATTTGTGATGATGATCTCTCCCTTGCAGGCAGCTCCACTCACCCACCAACCTCCTCCTCCTCTCTCTGGCTGTCTCAGACTTCTTTGTGGGCCTCCTGGTGATACCAATTGAAACCCTCATGACAGTGACCTGTTGGGTCTTGGGTGACCTGATGTGTGCTCTGTATTTTTTCCTACCTGTAACCCTCATCTCTGCCTCTGTGGGCAGCATGGTGCTCATATCAATCGACCGTTATGTGGCGATCTGTGATCCTCTGCGTTATCCCACCAGAGTCACTGAAAGAACAGTAACCTTTGCTGTTTGTCTCTGTTGGATCTGTTCTGTTTTGTACAGCATTTTTCTTTTATATGACCACCTGAAACAACCGGGCAGGTATAATTCCTGCTATGGAGAGTGTGTGGTCAACATTGCAGGAGACATAGATCTTGTTGTCGCCTTTGTTATTCCCATTTCTATCATTGTAATTCTGTATTTGAGAGTGTTTGTGGTGGCGGCGTCTCAGGCTCGTGCCATGCGCTCTCATGTTACAGCCGTTAAACTCCAGCTTTCAGTGACTCTAACAAAGAAATCTGAGCTGAAGGCAGCCAGGACTCTTGGTGTTCTTGTCGCTGTTTTTCTGGTTTGTTACTCTCCATATTACTGCCTTTCTCTCACAGACCAAAACATCCTGATTGGTTCTCCAGTCGAGGCCTTTATGAGCTTCCTGATGTATTTTAACTCCTGTCTGAACCCTGTGATCTACGCCTTTCTCTACCCCTGGTTTAGAAAAGCTATCAGACACATTGTCACTCTTCAGATCCTGCAGCCGGACTCCTGTGAGGCCAACATGCTGTAGAGACGCACTGGCTGCTGCTGCTCTCAGTAAAACTAGATTTTTTTTATCTTTAAATTTAAATAGAATGTTTGAAAGTGTTTTTGTAAAACATCTTCTGTCAACAGAGTATTTAAAGATCCACAATAACTCATGCACGTCTAGTATTCTGTATATTAATCAATCTTCAGTTCAACTTACCTCCTAAAATGAGTAATATATACAGCCCTCCTCTGTCCAGTTACACTCAAAAAAAATATTTCGGGCACTTATGCATTTCAGCTACATAGAAAATTTCCATCCATTTGAATTACATAGTTTTAATATAAATTAACTAACAAACTTAATGTCAAGCAAGTAATAAGATTTATGTAGTAGTACTAATAAACTCAAAATGACTGCATTCATTTTCTCTGTTGGGTTTGGACAAACAAATTATCTTTATTAATACTGAATGCATAAAACTGGCTACTACTACACTGACTTTATTAGTACTATTACATAAAATTGCTTTACATTAAGTTTGTTAGTTAATTTATATTAAAACTGTGTAATTCAAATGGATGGAAATTTTCTATGTAACTGAAGTGCATAAGTCCTGAATTTTGAGTGTAGAGTCAAGTTAAACCTTCCTGTTCACTGATGTTTTGCTGTGTGGCGGTTCTTCCATTGACGCTCCATGTTACATAATGTTACGCTTTTTATTTTATATCAGTCAGATTTAGCTTTGAGTTATTGAGGCACATGCATGACACGGCTGCTGATCCCAGAAGTACTTTAAATAAGTTTAAGTGATTTTGGTACTCTCAGAAGATTTCACTTTTCTACTCATTAAAAACACTGATCACTTACATATTGATAATTAATAAGACTTATGTTAAAATATTACTTGAATTAGAAAGTCATTGAGTTTTAGCAGGCTAGTAAACCGACCACATGCTGCATCAATATGTTTCACTGCAGGTTATATTAAGACTGTTTAATAGATAATAAACATGTTTATATATTTATCTATATGTGGACTGTTACTGTGATGTATTACTGTCCATGTTTCTTGTTTTGATTACTCTAAATGAATCCATTTGTTTTTATTTAAGAAGTAGAAATGATTTAATATGAACTGAATCAGTATTAAATTACAGGTCAGTCAAACTCATTAATCTGTTTATCTGAGGGTACACATAGGTCATATTTTATAACCACTGAGGTCCAGATTACCCCACCAAAACCCCACTACCATCAAGTTGTTACCAAAAAAACATTTTTTCCTGTGAACGTCTAACAATGAGCTGAAGGTAACATGGATACAAAATAGAATCTAGAGCTGTCAGCTGTAGTTTTACTCAGTCCCTCTTTGATCGTCATCGGCTAAATTCTCCTCCATGAAATTTCACTCCTGTATTCAGCTGGACACACTTTAATTTAAATCCTGTATTCAGCTACGAGGTCCGAGCTTTGTTTATTGATACCGTAAGGCGGTGTAGTTCAGTCAGTGTCATTTTTAACAATTCTTAACAGCACGTGTAAAGAAAAGCCATGTCACCCCAATGTTAGGAAAGCTGTGAGAATCAGGCTAATGTTGGTGATAAGGTTAGAGGTGAAGGTAATGTTACTGTGGAGTCAACAGGAAGTAAACAGACATGCAGTTCATAAAATGGATACTTCACACTACAATATGCAAGTAGAGAACCAACCCATCAGGTGCATGAGTGACCTACTTGTGTATTACGCATTACATATTAAGAAGGTGTTATCTCGGTATCATACTTTACTACGATGAGTCGGTTGCCTCGTTCCTGCAGGCCTTGTGGGTATTCATCATTGTGTGCAGGTTCTGGGCGCCGTGTAGGGTATAGCGTAAGTGTAATCCTGTCATGTTATTGGACCTTCGGTTTCCTAGCATGGAGTGATTTGTGAATGTACTTGATATCAGACATCCCATGATCAATGATGGACTTTGTGGTCAAATCAGGTGTGCAGCCATTTGTCCAGGACAATCAAGTGAAGAGAGAAGTAGAGCTGTGAGCTGATGAACTCCTGTCAGACATGGTAAACCCTCATGTGCAATGAGGATGATCTGGGAACATCTCGGGGTGAAGGAGGCCTTTCACACCAAGGAAAACTCTTGGTGTGGAAGGAGTTTGTGAAGGACTTTGGTATGGCCCCAAAGAAGATCACTCAGGAAGGAGAATCAGAGTTTGCCACAAGTGGTGTCCAGCCGGGCGGCAGGCAAAGGCAGGGACTTGGGCATCACATCGCTGGCGGTGAAGGAACCGGAGTTGGTGTGGGAGGTGGAGCGCTACCAACTACATATAGTTGGGCTCACCTCCACGCACAGCACTGGTTCTGGACCCAAAATTGGGGCGGAAGTAGGTCAGTCCATAGAGACTTGGCTTAGGAACCGGAGGGTGACCGGTTCACGTCGGGCATGGACTGGTAGCTGGAGAGGTGCCAGTTCACCTCCTGGGCACTGCTGTGGTGCCCTTGAGCCCCCCCCCCCCATCTGCTCTGGGTGGCTGCCCATCGCTCCACCATCTCTCTCCATCTCTTGTGTGTGTGTGGTTGTATTTCGGGGTTAAAATGCATGTAACATAAACTGAGTGAAAAAAGAATTTCCCCCTTGACGGATTAACAATAAATTAATAAATAATAATAATAAAATAATAAAGTATCTCTTTATCGCTCTCTTCAAATCCTGGAGAGGGGCTGGACTCTCTCCTTTTCCGGAGTTGCCCAGGGTGAGAGGCGCCAGACGGGTGTGGGGATACTCACAAGTCCCCGGCTGAGTGCTGCGGTGTTGGCATTCTCCCTGGGGAACGAGAGGGTCGCCTCCATACTACTACAAGTCGCTGGGGGGAGGGTTCTGGCTGTTGTTTGTGCTTAAGCACCGAACAGCAGCTCAGATTACCCGGCCTTCTTGGAGTCTCTGGGTGGGGTCCTGGAAGGGATTCCACCTGGTGACTCCATAGTTCTGCTGGGGGACTTCAACGCCCACATGGCTGATGACGGAGTAACCTGGAGGGGAGTGATTGGGAGGAACGGCCTGCCTGATCTGAACCTGAGCGGTGCTTTGTTATTGGACTTCTGTGCTAGTCATGGATTGGCCATAACAAACACCATGTACGAGCATAAGGGTGTTCATAAGTGTATCTGGTACCAGAGCACGTGGATGATCAACTTTGTGGTCGTAGCTTTCAACTTATCACCACCTGGTGATGAGTTGGATCAGGTGGAGGGGGAGACAGCGGACAGGTACCAGGTACAAGGGCTGTGGCTTCAGTAGTGGTGGAGGCAAAAACCCGGGTGTGGGAGGAGTTCGGGGAAGCCATGGAGAAGGACTTTTGGTTGGCCTCAAGGAAGTTATGGCAAACTATCCAATGACTCAGGAAGGGGAAGCAGGGCTTGGCCCAGGCTGTGTATAGCCGGGATGGAGAACTGTTGAGGGATATTGTTGAGCGGTGGAAGGTAGACTTTGAGGAACTCCTGAACCCAACCAACACGTGAAGGTTGTGGGGACAGTGCTTGTGGACAGGCACATTGTGGTAAGGAGTCCCAAAGGGGAACCAGAGGTAGTGACACATTTGTTGGGGTACCACACTGCTCAGCCTCCCCGTTAAAGCTTTTCACTGGTTGCAGAGAAGAGGCTCTGCCTGATTGTCAAACTTCACCTATAGTCACAAGGTTTGGTTAGTGATGAATGAGATCACAAATGGGAGTGGCCGAAATTAGTTTTCATTGTGCTATGGCTGTGTTCAGCGTCAGATATAGAATAAGGAGGATAGACATCAGGAGTACTTGTCCAGGGTGTACCCTGCCTCTCGCCCAAAGTCAGCTGGGATAGGCTCCAGCCCCACCGTGACCCTGATGAGGATAAGCAGTTACAGATAATGGATGGATGGATGGATGGAGAAAGTGACCTTAGAGTCCGGTCAAAAGGTGGTTCCAGCATTTGATAAGGATGCCTCCTGGGCTCTGCTAGTGTTACCTGGTATGTCTGACTGATAGAAACTATGGCGTAGACCCAGAACATACTGCTGGAATTATAACATGTACCTCATCCAGTTGGAAGATGGTGCTGAGGACAGGGATGTCTGGACTGCCTTGTGTAGCCTTCTGACTCCACAATCAGTTGAAATAGCAAAAAAAGTAATAAATACTGAATGAATGCCTTGTTTTGGATTGAACTGCATTTTTACTCAGCCTTGTCTCAGCGTCAGATAAAGGACTTTTATTTCAGGACCGGTCAAGACCACAACTGTGGGGACATCACTAAATTGCATCAATACTGTGGCTGGGTATAGAACATGTCAAGAGTTGGTCTTTCCAAAAAAACACAGCAGTGTGTAAATAGTGCAGTACAATGGTTATTAGAAGGACTCGTCCAAAGAGACTTGGTGAAGCTCCTTCATTACTATATACTGTCCGGTCTTCTCTCGGTCTCGATACATTGTTGGACATAGCTTGGTCTTGGTTTAGGTGGTCTTGACTACAACAGATGATCTTCTGATGGTGTTCTCTAAAGTAAGGAAAGTATGGAAAACATCTTTATTCCTATTGTGTCGAGCCAGTTGAGATGTTGTGTATTAACACACTTCATCAAAACCCTGATTGTCTGATTCTGTGTCACAGATAAAAACACATTAATTTTTTTATTCACTATAGTTAATCTTTAAGAATGGTTTATCTAATGAGTCTTTACATGCTTGTGTAAAAGATAAAGTGCGTGATGTGATTATTAAGATGCCGTCTTCATGTTCCCTTCGGGTTTGAGAGGAGGAGGGAGGAGAGATAAATGAAGTGTATGACCCTCAGAGAGCTTTGGTCAGTAAGCTGTCAGGCTCAGCAGCTCCTCTTCTCTTTGACGATGGAAGAAGCTGAACTTTGCTTTCCACAACTCCTCAACACCTCTTGCAGGAAGCCGAAGCCTCCTCAGTCTGGGACTCTGCTCCTTTACATCCTGCTGTTCTTCATCTCTGTGCTCACTGCCACTCTCAACCTGCTGGTCATCATCTCCATCTCCCACTTCAGGCACAGATAATCCTCTCAGCTTCACATCATTTACTCAAACTGAACAAGTGTCTGAGCTCAAATAAGGCTCAATAACTTTCAGTCAAACCGTGTTCAGGATTCATTTCACAGCTTGTCGTCTCAGTCTCTTTGTGAGCTCCTCAGTCTTTGTGTAACCTCGTTGCTGATATCATTTGTGCACGTTCACAAACTTCAGTTTGTCCTGCTGATTGTTGTCACAGGTTTACAGAAGCTGATCTACGAGCACAGGCTTTGAAATGATTTCACACACTCACAGTCTTATTGAACTTTATTTGAGGCAGTAGCTGTGGCTCCAGCCTTCCTTTGATTATTCATATACTGTGGTTTGAAACTGTCTGTACTGCTTTTATCACACATCACTTACTCTTTTTCATAACATTTGTGATGATGATCTCTCCCTTGCAGGCAGCTCCACTCACCCACCAACCTCCTCCTCCTCTCTCTGGCTGTCTCAGACTTCTTTGTGGGCCTCCTGGTGATACCAATTGAAGCCCTCATGACAGTGACCTGTTGGGTCTTGGGTGACCTGATGTGTGCTCTGTATTTTTTCCTACCTGTAACCCTCATCTCTGCCTCTGTGGGCAGCATGGTGCTCATATCAATCGACCGTTATGTGGCGATCTGTGATCCTCTGCGTTATCCCACCAGAGTCACTTCAAAAATTGTCATCATTAGTGTTTGTCTCTGTTGGATTTGTTCTGTTATCTACAGCATTGTCCTTTTATATCATCACCTGAAACAACCGGGCAGGTATAATTCCTGCTATGGAGAGTGTCTGGTTGGCGTTGCAGGAGATTTAGATCTTGTTGTCGCCTTTGTTATTCCCATTTCTATCATTGTAATTCTGTATTTGAGAGTGTTTGTGGTGGCGGCGTCTCAGGCTCGTGCCATGCGCTCTCATGTTACAGCCGTTAAACTCCAGCTTTCAGTGACTCTAACAAAGAAATCTGAGCTGAAGGCAGCCAGGACTCTTGGTGTTCTTGTTGCTGTTTTTCTGGTTTGTTACTCTCCATATTACTGCCTTTCTCTCACAGGCACTGACATCTTGTATGGTTCTCCAACTGAAGCCTTGATGAGCTTCTTGATGTATTTTAACTCCTGTCTGAACCCTGTGATCTACGCCTTTTTCTACCCCTGGTTTAGAAAAGCTATCAGACACATTGTCACTCTTCAGATCCTGCAGCCGGACTCCTGTGAGGCCAACATGCTGTAGAGACGCACTGGCTGCTGCTGCTCTCAGTAAAACTAGATTTTTTTTATCTTTAAATTGAAGTTGGACAGTGTTTTTGTAGCTTTTGTATTTTCCGGAGAAAATGTGAATGTTGTCAGCTGCTGACAGATTAACAGTAAGATGTTTAAAAAAATCACTTCCAAACTAATTTTACAGAATAAAAAGGGTGGAGGTCTATGATACACATAAAATATAAATATATATTTCACACCCTCTTTGACTTCTTAGTGTAATTTCATGATCTAAACATTCAGTCAGGACAAAGTTTATTGCTTTTATTTTGGTACTCTCAGAAGATTTCATCAGTTTTTGCATAATTCTGCTCGTTTATCAAAATTTAAGTGATCAGAGTTTTTAACAAGACATATGTTAAAATATTACTTAAATTATAAATATTCTTTTCAAATCAGTGAGTTTGAGTCAATGAGTAGATGCATTTTATGTTTCATTCAACAACAACGTACAATAAGCATCTAAACATCTTTGCAGGTTATATTAAGAATGTTGAATAGTTAATAAATATGTTTATATATTTATCTATATGTGGACTGTCACTGTGATGTATTACTGCCCGTGTTTCTTGTTTTGGTTATTCTAAATGAATTGTTTTTATTTAAGAAGTAGAAATGATTTAATCTAAACTGAATCAATAATCAAACTCAATCTGTTTATCTGAGGCACCATCAAACCCCAACAATCGAGTCGAGTTATTTCCAGAAGTTAAACTGTTTATTTTTACCATAGATAATGTTAGGTGACTGACAGGTGGAGCTGTTGTTGCAGTTGAGTTATGATTGTCACCTGGAATGGTTTTCAATTAACAGGTGTGCTAATTAGTGGAATGTTTGTCTTCTTAATGTGTTTGAAGAACACAACAGATAGTCTGTATAAAATACATGAGACACATAAATAAACATCCAGTACAGCACATCTTTTCCACCCACATCCCGTCCATAAAACTCTCAGCTCATGGTGGTTTTGTTAAGAGATGCTCTGACGGAAGAGTCTAAACTGACATAGCGTGCTCGTTTACAGGCCATGGACCTGTAGCAGTATGAAGGGTGAGTTAAGGCGGTGGCTGGGGTCATGTGACTGCGTTCTCTGTGTGTAATGACTTTACTGTTGAGGTTTGAGAGGTCGGGGGTCAGGAGACCAATGGTTTTTGAGGTGTGATGTGTGTGACTCTGTTCTTACTGGGGACAGTGAAGTATTGGATGAACAGTAAAGGAGAACGGGTTGGACTTTACTTTTGTACAGCAGTAACAGAAGGTGGAGGGCAACAGGAAGTGCTTTGAGTTTGTAGATGGCAGAGAGTCTTTGTGGATGTCAGTGGTGTGTTGATCAGAGTTCAGTTTATTGTCCAGCGTGAGTCCGAGGTATTTGAAGAACTCCACAATCTCAACGGGTTCATTATTGGTGCGTATGGGGTTATGGATGAGGTTGTGAGAGCTGGAAGTGTTGATCAGTTCCAGATGACTGTTTGTGCACTATTGTGTGAAGTTGGAGATGGTGTCTTGATAACTTAGAATAGAGTTATTGTCATGCAGTGTATGAGAGGTACATTACAGATACAGCCCTGTTAGACTACTGTAGTAATCCATATTATGTCAAGAACTGCTCAGCTAAGTAAAGAGAGACGACAGTCCATTATTACTTCAAGACATCAGGGTCAGTCAATCCATAACGTTTCAACAACACAAGGGTGGCCTTTAAATATATCCAACATAGTCACATATAATGTACCAGTCAAAAGTTTGGACACACCTTCTTGTGCAGTGTTTTGTGTTTACCATCACACCTCCTGCTCCATGCTTCACGGTGGGAACCACACATGCAGAAACCATCTGTTCACCTTCTCTGCGTATCACAAAGACCCTGTGGCTTGAACCAAAAATCTCAGATTTGAACTCATCAGACCAGATTTCCACTAGTCTAATGTCCATTCCTTGTGTGTCCTGTTCCAAGCAGCTGTCTTCTTCTTCAAATCAAATCAAATCAAATCAAATTTTATTTGTATAGCCCAAATTCACTAAACACATTTTGCCTCAGAGGGCTTTACAATCTGTACAGGGAGACACCCTCTGTCCTTAGACCCTCTGTCCTTACACCCTCTGTCCTTACACCCTCTGTCCTTAGACCCTCTGTCCTCAGACCCTCTGTCCTTACACCCTCTGTCCTTAGACCCTCTGTCCTTAGACCCTCTGTCCTTAGACCCTCTGTCCTTACACCCTCGGTTCGAGTAAGGAAAAACTTGCCCACAAAAACCCTTTTAACAGGAAAAAAGGTGGAAGAAACCTCAGGAAGAGCCACAGAGGAGGGATCCCTCTCCCAGGACGGACAGACGTGCAATAGATGTCACATGTACAGAACAAATCAACAGAGACATATTGTACAATTACAATGAATGATAAAATGATTACAGTATACAGAGTACACAGAGATATGGTAACAATAATGACAGTAATAATATAAGTAGTGGACGTCGTGCAGGACCACAGCAGCAGCCACGATCCATGAGAACCTGCTGGACGAGAGAGCACAGAAACTCCGGGGAAGAAGTTTAGTTAGTAACATGCATTAACATGCATTAATGAGACATGTATGTTTACAGATGGTGAAGGAGAGAGAGAGAGAAGGTTTGAGTAGAGTTTTCAGTAAAGGGAGATGTGACTACATCTTCAACCAGTACCGTGCCGGACTAGGCATAACCCTGAGAGAGAGAGACAGAGAGAGAAAGGAGGGAGAGGGAGTCCCCCGGCAGTCTAGTCCTATAGCAGCATAACTAAGGGATGACCTGAGCCAGCCCTAACTATAAGCTCTATCAAAAAGGAAAGTCTTAAGTCTACTCTTAAAAGTGTAGACTTCCTTCTTGGGGAAGGAACCAAAGCTTGTGCGGGACGTGGAGCAATGCCAACTAGATATAGTTGGTTCACCTCTATGCATAGCACTGCTTCCGGAACCAAAATCCTGGAGAGAGGCTGGACTCTCTCAAAGCTCTCTGCAACCACCCTGTTAGTGGACACCAGTCATGAAGAAGGCCTTTTGGGCTTGGTTGGCCTATGGGTATCCTGAGGCAGCAGAAGGCTACTGGGTGACTAGAAGGTCTAAACAGTACCTATGGAGTGGCAGACTGTGAGACTCTGCTATTTGCAGATGATGTGGTTCTGTTGGCTTCATCGGACTGTGACCTTCAGCATACATTGGGGCAAGATGAGAGTCAGCATGTCCAAGTCTGAAGCCATGATTCTCTGGGTGTTGTTCATGAATGATGTGTAAATGAAGCATGAGATGGACCGGTGGATTGGTCCAGTGTCGGCAGTACTGCTGACACTGGACAGCTGTGTGGAAGAGGGAGCTGAACTGGAAGGCAAAGCTCTCGATTTTCCAATCCATCTACATTCCAACCCTCACCTGTGATCATGAGCTTTGGGTAGTGACCAAAAGAATGAGATCACGGATACAAGTGGCCTGAATGAGTTTTCTCCGTGTGGTGGCTAGGCTCAGCTGGAGAGATAGGGTGAGGAGAATGGGCAGTTGGAGGGAGCTTGAGGTAGAGCCGCTGCTCAAAATGATGCCTCCTGAGTGCCATCCTTTGGAGGTGTTCTGGGCATGTCCAACAGAACCTGCTGGAGGGACTACATAGACCATCTGGCCGGGGAACGTCTTGGGATCCCCAGGAGGAGCTGGAATGCGTTGCTGGGGAGGGGAATGTCCGGAACACCCTTCTAAACCTGATGCCACTGTACAAGTCACCCTGGTTAAGAGGAAGGAAATGGATGGATGGATAATTATTTGTTTTACCTTGATAAGATGGAGGAGTGTAGTTGTGGAGGAAGTACTTGGATCCTTTACTTGAAGGGTAACCAAAAGTCTGGGTGTGGGAGTAGTTTGAGTTAGTGATGAAGAAGGACTTTTGTTTGCCTTTAAATGGTTAAACTGTTCTGAGAAACTGTCAGATGACTCCAGAGGGGAGGAAAACTGTTGACCCTGACTCAGGATGTTGTGGCAGTGGATAGAGCACTTACAGGATCTCCTGAACCCAACTTGGTGACAGTGCTTGTCAAGAGGCAGACCGAGGTAGTGCCCTAACTGACAGTAATATACAAGGTTTGGGTAGTGACCACAGATGGAAATGGCTAAATGATTTTCTCCTGGGCAGACGTTTGGCTCAGCATTAGAGACAGAGACATTGGGACTTCTCTTGTCTTCTCTCTGAACATTGACAACTCAACTTGAGTTAAAAAATAACTTTTGTCTACTTTGTTGTAACTAAAAACATTAACCAACATTCAGTTACCTCAACTAAGAGGTACTTGAGTTTTTCTAACCATGTATGTTCAGGGGGGTTACTCTTCACTGTCTGCCTTGTTCATTGTCAGTCATGTCCATCTCTTTGATGGTGTGATGGTTCTTCTGAGTGGTTGTGTTTGGAGAAGCCTGTCTGGGGCATGGTGGTGTAAATAAAGGTAGTGTTGCATTGTAAGAACAGAGCAGAACTTGTTCAAACTATCTGTGCCGTATACATACCTCAGAGTGAGTTCACTCTTGTCTTTCATTGTCCCTGTTACGTTTCAGAATCAGAATCAGAAAAAAAGTTTATTGCCAAGTACGATTTCTCACATACAAGGACTTTGTTTTGGTGTCATTGGTGCACAACAAACATTGTGTAAAGATATAAGAAAGATAAACATCAAGTTTTAAATAAACAATATAAATATATATACAAAATATGTTTTCAAATGAAAAGAGCAGTACAGCTGTGCAGGAATTGTAAGTACCAGGTAGTGTGCAAATGTTCAGTGTGCAGAATATTTGAAAGGTGCAGGTATTAAACCAAACCAGGAAGACCAACAGATGTTGAGTAAGACTGAGCATTAATGTAATGTGTAGAATTTGTAGGTGCAATGTCATTGTGACATGTCCAAGGTCCTCTGGTGCGTTGAGCGAGTGAAAAGTGTCCACTATACACTATACTGACTGGGGCGGTCAGAGTATTCAGCAAAGTGTAAGCATTACACTACTGGGGCGGTCTGAATATCTCTGAATATTTCTGTGGCTGTCTGAATCTGAATCCTTCTGAATTCTGAAATCATTCAGAATTCAACTCTGTGCGTTGTAAACAACTGAGGGCAAGTGAACAATAAGAGCTGTGAGTTTCGGTCGTCTACGGGTGATCAGAACACTCAGGTGTGAGCAATTTGCATCTCAATTGAAAAACCATTCACGGCAACAACAGAGTCGCAATCGCTAGTCGCAATCAGCCTAAACGCGAGAACAGCCGCCTTTAATTGCCAATAAAGCTATAAAAACAGGGGCATTTGCTGAAGCGTCAGCCGTTAAGTAAAAAAATAATCTTAAAAAAAAAAAAAGAAACTCTCTCTCAACCCTGCCCAGGTCGAGAATTATCGTCCTGTCTCGCTTCTTCCATTCTTATCCAAAACTATTGAACGGGCGGTCACTAAACAAACTCTTAGAATTCCTCCTACAGAACAATCTTCTTGATCCAAATCAATCTGGTTTCAAGAGCGGTCACTCGACTGAAACTGCTCTACTATCTGTGACAGAAGCCTTAAAAGAAGCAAGAGCAGCAGCAAAGTCCTCTGTCCTCATTCTACTCGACTTATCAGCTGCCTTTGACACAGTTAACCATCACTTCCTCCTCTCTACTCTCTCTAACATGGGCATCTCTGGCTTGGCTCTTTCTTGGTTTGAATCCTACCTGACAGGGCGCTCATTCAGTGTATCCTGGCTTGGACAGTCATCAACTTCGCATCACCTCACCACAGGGGTCCCCCAGGGCTCGGTGCTGGGCCCCCTGCTATTTGCTATCTACACCACCTCCCTGGGTCCGATGATCCGCTCACATGGCTTTTCCTATCACTGCTATGCAGATGACACTCAGCTCTATCTGTCATTTCCTCCTGATGACCCCTCGATCTCTGCACGGGTCTCTGATTGCCTCTCAGACATTGCCACATGGATGAAGGCATATCACCTCCAGCTGAACCTCTCTAACACTGAACTGCTGCTCCTCCCAGCCAAACCTACGATACACCATGACATCAACATCAAAATTGATTCCCTATGTCTCGCCCCCACCAGGGTGGTGAGAAACTTAGGGGTTATGATTGATGACCAACTAACCTTTTCCAATCATGTCGCCTCAGTTGCCCGGTCATGCCGTTTTGCACTTTACAACATCAGAAGAATCAGACCTTACTTAACTCAACACGCCACTCAACTCCTGACACAAGCTGTCGTTATCTCAAGACTAGATTACTGTAATGCCCTCCTGACGGGCCTGCCAGCCTGCACAGTGAAACCTCTTCAGATGATCCAGAACGCGGCGGTGCGCCTGGTCTACGACCAACCCAAAAGGTCACATGTCACCCCGCTGCTCATCGAGCTCCACTGGCTACCTGTCGCAGCCCGCATTAAATTCAAATCTCTAATGCTCGCCTACAAAGTTGTCTCCGGTACTGCACCTACCTACTTGAATGCCCTTATACAGGCATATGCTACCTCACGATCCTTGTGCTCCTCCAATGAACGATGCCTGGCTCTGCCACCCATTCGCTCAAGGCAATCCAAACTCTTCTCGTCTGTTGTTCCCCGCTGGTGGAACGCACTACCAGTTCCTACCAGAGCAGGGGCGTCCCTCTCTACCTTTTAAAAAACTCCTGAAGACCTCCAGCTCTTCAGAGAGGACCTTCTCTCCTAGCACTCGACAAATCTACACCTTAAAGAATTGTCACTAGCACTTATTACTGCACTAACGCTTCTTATCGCACTATACCTTGATTGTTCCCTTTTCTGTAAGTCGCTCTGGATAAAAGCGTCTGCTAAATGACTAAATGTAAATGTAAATGTCCAAGTACATGTCACAATAAAACCAGCCCATCATTATGATGTTATGTCCTTATATCATTCCTATTGTTTTACTCAGTGTTACATCTGTATCTACACAGAGCTTCATAATCTTTGAGTCATTTGAAAACTAAATTAATGTTGTTTAATAATTTACTTCATGATTACATCAAAACTCTGTGACTGTCTGAATCACAAGATAAGAAACGTCCTGGAGTCTAATATTTATATTTAAAGAATGATGTCATATGCACAATATGTAATGTTAAAGTCTGACCTATACACAGCTCACCTGAAGGTGATTAGAACATCACGCAGTCAGGCCGTCATTATGAGCTTCAGCCTTCATGTTCCCTTCGGGTTTGAGAGGAGGAGGGAGGAGAGATAAATGAAGTGTATGACCCTCAGAGAGCTTTGGTCAGTAAGCTGTCAGGCTCAGCAGCTCCTCTTCTCTTTGACGATGGAAGAAGCTGAACTTTGCTTTCCACAACTCCTCAACACCTCCTGCAGGAAGCCGAAGCCTCCTCAGTCTGGGACTCTGCTCCTTTACATCCTGCTGTTCTTCATCTCTGTGCTCACTGCCACTCTCAACCTGCTGGTCATCATCTCCATCTCCCACTTCAGGCACAGATAATCCTCTCAGCTTCACATCATTTACTCAAA
This sequence comes from Sciaenops ocellatus, assembly GCA_033000465.1. Taxonomy (NCBI): domain Eukaryota; kingdom Metazoa; phylum Chordata; class Actinopteri; family Sciaenidae; genus Sciaenops; species Sciaenops ocellatus. Next base: position 1,848,207 of record CP136868.1, on the reverse strand, counting down.
CTGAACAAGTGTCTGAGCTCAAATAAGGCTCAATAACTTTCAGTCAAACCGTGTTCAGGATTCATTTCACAACTTGTCGTCTCAGTCTCTTTGTGAGCTCCTCAGTCTTTGTGTAACCTCGTTGCTGATATCATTTGTGCACGTTCACAAACTTCAGTTTGTCCTGCTGATTGTTGTCACAGGTTTACAGAAGCTGATCTACGAGCACAGGCTTTGAAATGATTTCACACACTCACAGTCTTATTGAACTTTATTTGAGGCAGTAGCCGTGGCTCCAGCCTTCCTTTGATTATTCATATACTGTGGTTTGAAACTGTCTGTACTGCTTTTATCACACATCACTTACTCTTTTTCATAACATTTGTGATGATGATCTCTCCTTTGCAGGCAGCTCCACTCACCCACCAACCTCCTCCTCCTCTCTCTGGCTGTCTCAGACTTCTTTGTGGGCCTCCTGGTACTGCCCATTGAAGCCCTCATGACAGTGACCTGTTGGGTCTTGGGTGACCTGATGTGTGTTTTGTATTATTTCCTACCTCTGACCGCCATCTCTGCCTCTGTGGGCAGCATGGTGCTCATATCAATCGACCGTTATGTGGCGATCTGTGATCCTCTGCGTTATCCCACCAGAGTCACTGAAAGAACAGTAACCTTTGCTGTTTGTCTCTGTTGGATCTGTTCTGTTTTGTACAGCATTTTTCTTTCATATGACCACCTGAAACAACCGGGCAGGTATAATTCCTGCTATGGAGAGTGTGTGGTTAATGTTGATGGAGATGTGGACCTTGCTTTCGCCTTTGTTATTCCCATTTCTATCATTGTAATTCTGTATTTGAGAGTGTTTGTGGTGGCGGCGTCTCAGGCTCGTGCCATGCGCTCTCATGTTACAGCCGTTAAACTCCAGCTTTCAGTGACTCTAACAAAGAAATCTGAGCTGAAGGCAGCCAGGACTCTTGGTGTTCTTGTCGCTGTTTTTCTGGTTTGTTACTCTCCATATTACTGCCTCTGTCTCACAGGTGGTAATATCTTGATTGGTTCTCCAGTCGAGGCCTCTATGAGCTTCTTGATGTACGTTAACTCCTGTCTGAACCCTGTGATCTACGCCTTTCTCTACCCCTGGTTTAGAAAAGCTATCAGACACATTGTCACTCTTCAGATCCTGCAGCCGGACTCCTGTGAGGCCAACATGCTGTAGAGACGCACTGGCTGCTGCTGCTCTCAGTAAAACTAGATTTTTTTTTATCTTTAAATTTAAATAGAATGTTTGAAAGTGTTTTTGTAAAACATCTTCTGTCAACAGAGTATTTAAAGATCCACAATAACTCATGCACGTCTAGTATTCTGTATATTAATCAATCTTTTCTTCAGTTCAACTTACCTCCTAAAATGAGTAATATATACAGCCCTCCTCTGTCCAGTTACACTCAAAAAAAATATTTCGGGCACTTATGCATTTCAGCTACATAGAAAATTTCCATCCATTTGAATTACATAGTTTTAATATAAATTAACTAACAAACTTAATGTCAAGCAAGTAATAAGATTTATGTAGTAGTACTAATAAACTCAAAATGACTGCATTCATTTTCTCTGTTGGGTTTGGACAAACAAATTATCTTTATTAATACTGAATGCATAAAACTGGCTACTACTACACTGACTTTATTAGTACTATTACATAAAATTGCTTTACATTAAGTTTGTTAGTTAATTTATATTAAAACTGTGTAATTCAAATGGATGGAAATTTTCTATGTAACTGAAGTGCATAAGTCCTGAATTTTGAGTGTAGAGTCAAGTTAAACCTTCCTGTTCACTGATGTTTTGCTGTGTGGCGGTTCTTCCATTGACGCTCCATGTTACATAATGTTACGCTTTTTATTTTATATCAGTCAGATTTAGCTTTGAGTTATTGAGGCACATGCATGACACGGCTGCTGATCCCAGAAGTACTTTAAATAAGTTTAAGTGATTTTGGTACTCTCAGAAGATTTCACTTTTCTACTCATTAAAAACACTGATCACTTACATATTGATAATTAATAAGACTTATGTTAAAATATTACTTGAATTAGAAAGTCATTGAGTTTTAGCAGGCTAGTAAACCGACCACATGCTGCATCAATATGTTTCACTGCAGGTTATATTAAGACTGTTTAATAGATAATAAACATGTTTATATATTTATCTATATGTGGACTGTTACTGTGATGTATTACTGTCCATGTTTCTTGTTTTGATTACTCTAAATGAATCCATTTGTTTTTATTTAAGAAGTAGAAATGATTTAATATGAACTGAATCAGTATTAAATTACAGGTCAGTCAAACTCATTAATCTGTTTATCTGAGGGTACACATAGGTCATATTTTATAACCACTGAGGTCCAGATTACCCCACCAAAACCCCACTACCATCAAGTTGTTACCAAAAAAACATTTTTTCCTGTGAACGTCTAACAATGAGCTGAAGGTAACATGGAACAAAATAGAATCTAGAGCTGTCAGCTGTAGTTTTACTCAGTCCCTCTTTGATCGTCATCGGCTAAATTCTCCTCCATGAAATTTCACTCCTGTATTCAGCTGGACACACTTTAATTTAAATCCTGTATTCAGCTACGAGGTCCGAGCTTTGTTTATTGATACCGTAAGGCGGTGTAGTTCAGTCAGTGTCATTTTTAACAATTCTTAACAGCACGTGTAAAGAAAAGCCATGTCACCCCAATGTTAGGAAAGCTGTGAGAATCAGGCTAATGTTGGTGATAAGGTTAGAGGTGAAGGTAATGTTACTGTGGAGTCAACAGGAAGTAAACAGACATGCAGTTCATAAAATGGATACTTCACACTACAATATGCAAGTAGAGAACCAACCCATCAGGTGCATGAGTGACCTACTTGTGTATTACGCATTACATATTAAGAAGGTGTTATCTCGGTATCATACTTTACTACGATGAGTCGATTGCCTCGTTCCTGCAGGCCTTGTGGGTATTCATCATTGTGTGCAGGTTCTGGGCGCCGTGTAGGGTATAGCGTAAGTGTAATCCTGTCATGTTATTGGACCTTCGGTTTCCTAGCATGGAGTGATTTGTGAATGTACTTGATATCAGACATCCCATGATCAATGATGGACTTTGTGGTCAAATCAGGTGTGCAGCCATTTGTCCAGGACAATCAAGTGAAGAGAGAAGTAGAGCTGTGAGCTGATGAACTCCTGTCAGACATGGTAAACCCTCATGTGCAATGAGGATGATCTGGGAACATCTCGGGGTGAAGGAGGCCTTTCACACCAAGGAAAACTCTTGGTGTGGAAGGAGTTTGTGAAGGACTTTGGTATGGCCCCAAAGAAGATCACTCAGGAAGGAGAATCAGAGTTTGCCACAAGTGGTGTCCAGCCGGGCGGCAGGCAAAGGCAGGGACTTGGGCATCACATCGCTGGCGGTGAAGGAACCGGAGTTGGTGTGGGAGGTGGAGCGCTACCAACTACATATAGTTGGGCTCACCTCCACGCACAGCACTGGTTCTGGACCCAAAATTGGGGCGGAAGTAGGTCAGTCCATAGAGACTTGGCTTAGGAACCGGAGGGTGACCGGTTCACGTCGGGCATGGACTGGTAGCTGGAGAGGTGCCAGTTCACCTCCTGGGCACTGCTGTGGTGCCCTTGAGCCCCCCCCCCCCATCTGCTCTGGGTGGCTGCCCATCGCTCCACCATCTCTCTCCATCTCTTGTGTGTGTGTGGTTGTATTTCGGGGTTAAAATGCATGTAACATAAACTGAGTGAAAAAAGAATTTCCCCCTTGACGGATTAACAATAAATTAATAAATAATAATAATAAAATAATAAAGTATCTCTTTATCGCTCTCTTCAAATCCTGGAGAGGGGCTGGACTCTCTCCTTTTCCGGAGTTGCCCAGGGTGAGAGGTACCAGACGGGTGTGGGGATACTCACAAGTCCCCGGCTGAGTGCTGCGGTGTTGGCATTCTCCCTGGGGAACGAGAGGGTCGCCTCCATACTACTACAAGTCGCTGGGGGGAAGGTTCTGGCTGTTGTTTGTGCTTAAGCACCGAACAGCAGCTCAGATTACCCGGCCTTCTTGGAGTCTCTGGATGGGGTCCTGGAAGGGATTCCACCTGGTGACTCCATAGTTCTGCTGGGGGACTTCAACGCCCACATGGCTGATGACGGAGTAACCTGGAGGGGAGTGATTGGGAGGAACGGCCTGCCTGATCTGAACCTGAGCGGTGCTTTGTTATTGGACTTCTGTGCTAGTCATGGATTGGCCATAACAAACACCATGTACGAGCATAAGGGTGTTCATAAGTGTATCTGGTACCAGAGCACGTGGATGATCAACTTTGTGGTCGTAGCTTTCAACTTATCACCACCTGGTGATGAGTTGGATCAGGTGGAGGGGGAGACAGCGGACAGGTACCAGGTACAAGGGCTGTGGCTTCAGTAGTGGTGGAGGCAAAAACCCGGGTGTGGGAGGAGTTCGGGGAAGCCATGGAGAAGGACTTTTGGTTGGCCTCAAGGAAGTTATGGCAAACTATCCAATGACTCAGGAAGGGGAAGCAGGGCTTGGCCCAGGCTGTGTGTAGCCGGGATGGAGAACTGTTGAGGGATATTGTTGAGCGGTGGAAGGTAGACTTTGAGGAACTCCTGAACCCAACCAACACGTGAAGGTTGTGGGGACAGTGCTTGTGGACAGGCACATTGTGGTAAGGAGTCCCAAAGGGGAACCAGAGGTAGTGACACATTTGTTGGGGTACCACACTGCTCAGCCTCCCCGTTAAAGCTTTTCACTGGTTGCAGAGAAGAGGCTCTGCCTGATTGTCAAACTTCACCTATAGTCACAAGGTTTGGTTAGTGATGAATGAGATCACAAATGGGAGTGGCCGAAATTAGTTTTCATTGTGCTATGGCTGTGTTCAGCGTCAGATATAGAATAAGGAGGATAGACATCAGGAGTACTTGTCCAGGGTGTACCCTGCCTCTCGCCCAAAGTCAGCTGGGATAGGCTCCAGCCCCACCGTGACCCTGATGAGGATAAGCAGTTACAGATAATGGATGGATGGATGGATGGAGAAAGTGAGCTTAGAGTCCGGTCAAAAGGTGGTTCCAGCATTTGATAAGGATGCCTTCTGGGCTCTGCTAGTGTTACCTGGTATGTCTGACTGATAGAAACTATGGCGTAGACCCAGAACATACTGCTGGAATTATAACATGTACCTCATCCAGTTGGAAGATGGTGCTGAGGACAGGGATGTCTGGACTGCCTTGTGTAGCCTTCTGACTCCACAATCAGTTGAAATAGCAAAAAAAGTAATAAATACTGAATGAATGCCTTGTTTTGGATTGAACTGCATTTTTACTCAGCCTTGTCTCAGCGTCAGACAAAGGACTTTTATAATTCCTGCTATGGAGAGTGTGTGGTCAACGTTGCAGGAGACATAGATCTTGTTGTCGCCTTTGTTATTCCCATTTCTATCATTGTAATTCTGTATTTGAGAGTGTTTGTGGTGGCGGCGTCTCAGGCTCGTGCCATGCGCTCTCATGTTACAGCCGTTAAACTCCAGCTTTCAGTGACTCTAACAAAGAAATCTGAGCTGAAGGCAGCCAGGACTCTTGGTGTTCTTGTCGCTGTTTTTCTGGTTTGTTACTCTCCATATTACCGCCTTTCTCTCACAGGCACTGACATCTTGTATGGTTCTCCAGCTGAAGCCTTGATGAGCTTCCTGATGTATTTTAACTCCTGTCTGAACCCTGTGATCTACGCCTTTCTCTACCCCTGGTTTAGAAAAGCTATCAGACACATTGTCACTCTTCAGATCCTGCAGCCGGACTCCTGTGAGGCCAACATGCTGTAGAGACGCACTGTGTATTAAAATATTGTTTTTATAACTGTAGTTTTTATTGTTTCAGATTATTATCCCAACTGTTTTGTTATTCAGTATTCAGTATATATGTTTTGTTAAACAAATTGGCCACACGTAGATAAACAGGAAAAGTCTTTAATATTCCATCTGTTCTCTGTTTTGTCCATATCGTCGTCTGTTTCTGTTCTGTCACTTTTCTTCATGTTGTGTTTCTTGTAATCACAGATGATGTGTCATTTCTTTCATTATATAAATTTCCTCCATTATCTCTGTCCATTGTTTCGTTAGTTGCTCTACTTTACCTCACTGCCTCGTGATGGCTTTTTTACAGACAAGATATCTGTAAATCTAAAGAAATGACACAGATACAGTACAGTGCAGTTTACAGAAATATGATATCATAGTAAGTTCTGTAACAATCTGTGCACCATTTTCCAGAATACTAATTTTTCTGAGAGTGATCCGCCCACATTCTTTTATTCATACATTTACTCTTGACCTTTGGCATGATAAAAAAAACAGATCAGATATTTTCATGAGAATTCGCTCCACGTCTGTGAATTGGTGGAAATCTGATGTATTTTTTGATGTTTGATGTATTTTTCACGTTTTCTTCATCTGGGATTTTTCTGATTTCCATTTTTCTGTTATATATAGTTTGTCTTATATTTCTCTGTCATTAAATTCAGTTATATCGCAGATATAATTCTAATTTTGGTTTCTTTATATGAATTGATTATAATTTGGATCACACCGTTCATCAGTCTCTTGGTTTCACTCTTATAGTGTCTAAACTGCAAATATCTGTAAAATTCACGTTTGTTTGAATCATATTTATCTTTGATTGGAAACTCTCCAGCTCACCTTCTTTCTCTAAAGTGCACCATGCTGTTGTTCCTTTGGCTGTCCAAATTTTGAACCACAGATTCAGAGAAAACTGTAATTAGATCAATTAGATTTTCAGTTTTATTGTATGTATTTTTCTATTTGAACTGGATATTCTCCATACGCTGTGTCTGCGTGGGTTTCTCTCCAGCTTCCTCCCACACTCCAAATATATGAACCTGAACAGGTGAACTGGTGACTGTAAACTGGCTGTAGGTGTGAGATGTGATGAGGCTGTGATGAGCTGGTGACTTGTCCAGGGTGAACCCTGATTCTCCATCCATCACCCAGTTAGTGTCAGTCCGCTCTTACCCATCATATTCAGATAACTCCAAGTTGTCCTGTGGTCTTTGAGGGAGCAGCCCAATATTACCGAAAGCTGTATACAGCCCAAGAGTTCAAGAGTTCTGACCTGTTTCAACGAATATTCAACTGTTAAATTCAACACATTTAATGTTCAAACTGATAAACATTGTTCTTTTGTAATTATACACTGAGTCTGAGGTCTGCACGTCTCAGTAAAGTGGTGATGGATCATGTGACCTCGTTCATCACCGTTTATCTCAACAATGCTGACACAACATGAACTGTTGAAAAAATTTCTCTCAGTCTTGTTGATAAATGACTTCAGCTGCTCTGGACTGTCGACACTTCAGTCCAGTCCGAGTACAAGTCGTACTAGTACTGAACTCTTTCACCATGAAGACACAGTTGGAGTCTCGGTATCGTCAGGATGAAATCAGCACTGTTCCTGAACAGGTGAGAACTGAACAAAGTCGACAGGTGAACTGTGTATTATGTATGATGTCTCAAACATGTTTAGTATGTGACTGCAGAGTGAAGAGCTGTTAGACATGGTAGGATCACTGAACGTGTCTGTTGGACATCTTAAAATTTCATTGGTATTTCAGGAGAACCAGTTAAACTTCTTTAATATGAAATGACATGACGTCTGTCAGTAACTGGTCCTGGACCGGCAGGTCAACAAACACAACACCAAAATGAAGAACAGGATTTTATTGTGAAAAACACAGCTGTGACTGTTCACTGACAACAAAAGTCCACATGATCACTGCCCGACTATCAAACATGTTCAGTGAAACTAAACGTGATGCTGCACTCCAGAACACAGAATTACTTTAGCAGCAAACACAACAAATGATTCTGAAGGAGCCATGTTAACCACAACTTCACCCTACAAAATAAAAGGTTTTGTTATTTTTAAACTGAAGGCTTCAAACTGTCAGATTTCAGTCATCAGGATCATGAAGGTTTGGATCGATGGCAGCAGGTCGCAGTGAACTCAACTGTCAAACTGCTTCAGGCGTTCAGGAACTTGGCGTGATGCTTGATGTGATCGTGCATGAAGGAGTAGATGAAGAAGTAGCTGTGGTCGTAGCCCTGCAGGAGGAAACACGTTCAGGTCATGAAGCAACAAGATCAGACTAAACTCTGAGACTCTACCTGTTCAGACTGATCTTTAATTTTGCTTTTATTTTGTCAGACTGTACAGGAACTGACCGGCTGCAGCCTGAAGACGACGGGGATCTTCTTCTCGGAGCAGACGGCGATCAGGTTGTCGGGCAGCAGCTGGCTGGCTGACAGGAACTGGTCGTCACGGCCCTGATCGATGAGGATGTCGAGCTGAGGACCGGAGTAGGACGCCGCCAACACGGTGGCATCATACGCCTGAAAGAGACAAAGACGAGTTCAGTCTGTGGCGCCGGGACGAGTCATGTGACCCATCAGAAAGCTCTCCATCAGGACCACGATCCTCTGCGGTGGACTGACCTCCCACGTGGACTTATTGGAGCCGAGATATCCTGAGAACGCCTTCTGTCCCCACGGACACTGGACCGGGTTACAGATGGGAGCGAACGCAGAGACGGCCTGCAGAGACATGAGGACACGTCAGCACCATCGCCATAAACACCATCATCACCATCACCATCATCACCATCACCATGGTTACCTTGTATTTCCCAGGGTTCTTCAGGGCACAGATGAGCGCCCCGTGGCCGCCCATGGAGTGCCCGCTGATGGACATCCTGTCTGGGTCGGCGGGGAAGTTGGAGTTGATCAGTCTGGGGAGCTGACGGAGAGACAGAGGTCATTGTTAACGCTCGTTAACTTTAAATGAGACCGTGGTGTTCAGGTGAGGAAATCAAACGCACCTCCTCGGTGACGTACGAGTACATGCGGTAGTTGTTCTTCCAAGGCTCCTCCGTGGCGTCCACGTAGAAACCAGCTCCGGTGCCAAAGTCCCAGCTCTCGTCCTCGCCCTCGATGCTACAGCCACCTGATGCATGATGGAAAACCAGACGTCAGCTCGGAGCTTTGGACGAAGGCGTGTGTGTGTGCGAGTGCGTGTGCGTGTCATACGTGGGCTGGTGTCCGGAGCCACGATGATGATGCCGTGTTCTGCAGCAGGAAGCTGACTTCCAGCTTTAGTGATGAAGTTCTGCTCCGTACATGTCAGGCCTGCACGGGAACAAACAACCAATCAGAGAGCAGCTAAAGCAGGTTCACTACGCCAACCAGAAGGTTCTAAAGAACGTCTAGGAACTAAGAAGGAGGTTCTAAAGGTTCTTCATGAGGTTCTAATGGTCACTGAGGAGGTTCTAAAGGTAGTTCAGTAGGTTTTGGTGGTTACTAATCCAGTTTTTTAATCAACAGTCTTGGCCAGCTGTTGGAGAGTTGAGTGGTCAATGATAAGGTTCTAAGGGATCTTTTAGGAGGTTCTAGAGGTCACTCAGGAGGTTATAGTGGTAACCTATAATGTTCTAGTTCTCCTCAAGAGCTTTAATGGTTACTTAGGAAGTTCTAGTGGTTCTTTTAGGTTCTTTTGGTCATGTTCTATGGATCTCTGAGTGGTTCTTTGAGATGTTCCTGTGGCCTTTGAGGAGGTTCTACAGGTCTTTAAAGAGGTCCTTGTAATGTCTGATCAAGTTCTAGTTTGGGGGTTGTACTCTGGGAGATCATGGAGTGAAGAGTCAGATATGTTTTGTAGGAACAACGTTCATCAGAGTCCAACCATCCTGACACAAAGACGCAGCACCAGACCTGGATTTGTCCACCGCAGAAAATAGTCCCCAACAAACTACAGCGAGCAGCTGAGCAACCAATCAGAGAGCAGGACGTTCACTCACCTGACAGCCAGTACATGACGGGACATTTGTCGGTCTCGGCCTTCAGTGGCAGGTAGACCGCGAACTTCATCTTACACTTGAGCTCCGTGCTGCAACACACACACGAACACACCTTCAGACCTCCACAGGGGTGTCAGTGTGTGTCAGTGTGTGTCAGTGTGTGTCAGTGTGTGTCAGTGTGTGTGTGCGCTCACCTTTCATGTTCGAAAACTTTCTGGAAACCACCGGCACACTTGTTGGAGGACACCTGAGTGAGAGCCATCTCTGACCTGAAGAACGATGACAGGATGTTGATGAAAGGCTGAGCATTACATGCTAAAGTTCATGACGTGTGTTGACGCACGTCATGAACACATATCGTGAATTCACACAGGATCGGGGATTCCAGCAACTCGTAGCAGGTTGTCCGTGGTGGGGGGGTGAGGTGTGTTTCTGTGGGCGTGTCTATACCTGCTGAATGGAACCGCTGTGAAACAATCAGGAAATAACTTTTTATTTCTTTGATTAATAACAGCTTTATCGAGGCCGGCGCTGTTATTGTTACTCTCTCTCTCTACAAATCAAATTAAACTCTTTTTAAAAATTAATTTAAATTAATTTTAAATTTTCAAATTAAACCTCTTCCTGTCATCATATTTTGCGCCGTAAATTGCGAGTTGGACTCAGATTTAGAAGCTGGTACATGAAGTAAACAAAGTGAGAACACACACACAGGTAGATTATCAGAGTTTAGTCTGTGAATCCACCTGGATAGTCTCAGAGACAGTCTCAGAGACATTTCAGGCTGTCTGTGGAGGTTTGACTGATCGGAGTGTCTGATTGGTTTGCGGAGCGTGACGTGAGGCTCTGGTTTCCCAAAGTTGGATCTGGCTCAACTTCTCTCGCCGGACGCCGGTGCGTTTTTTTGCGGCAACCTGTGTTGCGGACTTCCGGTACGGAAACGCACGACCCTCCACTGACACGAAAAGACCTCAGTTTTCGCCGCGGGGCCTGATCCTGTCTGAACCCCCGCTTAGCATGTTTAACAGTTACACCAGGACACCCCCGTGCCTTCAAGAATGGTTTAACCCTTCTGCTCATCAGCCAATAGGAACTCGAATATTTGACCTGTCTGGCTTTCCATAGATTTAATTTATAACTCATTAATTTTTTTATTATTATTTATGTTTTACAAACTTTATTTTAATTTTAACACTTTATTTAATTAAAATAAATGATAAAATATAAAAACAGTTCTTCATGTCACACACACTGCACGAGCACACGTACAGCTGCAGGTATAAATAGAAACACCTGACGTTAGCTCTGCTAGCTACATTAGCTCAGTTAGCTTCGTTAGCTCAGCTGAACCTGGTCTGTGTTCGACATGAAGCTAACATGCTACATGTCAGCACACGCACCGTGTAAACAGTTTACTGCAAACAGCGTGTTACTGAGTTATTACTGTGTGAGCCGAATTAAAGAAAACGTGTTTATATATTTAAACAAAATGTCGCTTCATGTTTACCAGCGTCTGTTTTCAGTTTATCAGTAAATTAAGTTTAAAGTATTCAGATTTTTAGCGGGGTTTGGTCGAATACTGACAGATTAGCATGTTAGCTCGTGTAAAGTCAGTCTGTGCTGCAGTCTGATTCAAACTGAAGCTCTTCACACACACACGACTGACAGCACGTACCGCAACAAACCGCAAAAACACCCGCAACACTTCACTGAAAACTTCCCCGCTGCTCCGCACGGAGTGATCCAGACAGTCCACAGCGACGTCCAACGTGATGACGTCAGGGGTGCCGCCCCCCTCCACACTGTACGTAAGAGACGTAAGCAACGCGTTCAGACACAAGATGGCGGTGTTCAACAACAACAACAACAAATGAAAAGAACCTGAAATCCCGCAGACTGTCTAAAACCTGGACGTAGTCTCTGAGACTAAACCACAGACTGTCTAAAACCTGGACGTAGTCTCTGAGACGTCCACAGACTGTCTGAAACCTGGACGTAGTCTCTGAGACGTCCACAGACTGTCTAAAACCTGGACATAGTCTCTGAGACGTCCCCGCAGACTGTCTAAAACCTGGACGTAGTCTCTGAGACGTCCACAGACTGTCTAAAACCTGGACGTAGTCTCTGAGACGTCCACAGACTGTCTAAAACCTGGACATAGTCTCTGAGACGTCCACAGACTGTCTAAAACCTGGACGTAGTCTCCGTGACGTCCCCGCAGACTGTCTAAAACCTGGACGTAGTCTCTGAGACGTCCCCGCAGACTGTCTAAAACCTGGACATAGTCTCTGAGACTAAACCACAGACTGTCTAAAACCTGGACATAGTCTCTGAGACTAAACCACAGACTGTCTAAAACCTGGACGTAGTCTCCGTGACATCCCCGCAGACTGTCTAAAACCTGGACGTAGTCTCTGAGATGTCCCTGCAGACCGTCTAAAACCTGGACGTAGTCTCTGAGACTAAACCACAGACTGTCTAAAACCTGGACGTAGTCTCTGAGACTAAACCACAGACTGTCTAAAACCTGGACGTAGTCTCCGTGACGTCCCCGCAGACTGTCTAAAACCTGGACGTAGTCTCTGAGACGTCCCCGCAGACTGTCTAAAACCTGGACGTAGTCTCCGTGACGTCCCCGCAGACTGTCTAAAACCTGGACGTAGTCTCTGAGACGTCCACAGACTGTCTAAAACCTGGACGTAGTCTCTGAGACGTCCCCGCAGACTGTCTAAAACCTGGACGTAGTGTCTGAGACTAAACCACAGACTGTCTAAAACCTGGACGTAGTCTCCGTGACATCCCCGCAGACTGTCTAAAACCTGGACGTAGTCTCTGAGACTAAACCACAGACTGTCTAAAACCTGGACGTAGTCTCCGTGACATCCCCGCAGACTGTCTAAAACCTGGACGTAGTCTCTGAGATGTCCCTGCAGACTGTCTAAAACCTGGACGTAGTCTCTGAGATGTCCCGGCAGACTGTCTAAAACCTGGACATAGTCTCTGAGACTAAACCACAGACTGTCTAAAACCTGGACATAGTCTCTGAGACTAAACCACAGACTGTCTAAAACCTGGACATAGTCTCTGAGACTAAACCACAGACTGTCTAAAACCTGGACGTAGTCTCTGAGACGTCCCCGCAGACTGTCTAAAACCTGGACATAGTCTCTGAGACGTCCCCGCAGACTGTCTGCAGTCTTTGACTTCACTTCCTGTGTTGGCTTCATTACTAGCCGCTTCGCCACCTCCTCTGCTCTTATTTTGAAAGTCTGATCCGGAAGCTGGGTTCGTGCTGTTGTCTTGGTCTTTACAGTCTGGATGTTGGTCGCAGAGACTCGGAGCGCAGCTTCATTTCGGATTGCGGATTTTCTGATTCTGTTCAAGAAACCTGAGACCGGATCCGGATCCACCCTGAAGAGGAGAGACCGGACCGAGCCGAACCGAACCGCATCAGGACAGAGACAGACAGAGAGACAGACAGGCTGCTTCATCTCCTGCAGACGGCCGGAGTCATCCTCCTCCCCGGTATGAACACACACACCGTTACCGTGTGTGTGTGTGTGTGTGTGTGTGCGCGCGCCACTCCCTTCAATCCTCAGCTGTCGTTACCTGCAGTCAGCTGATCAATAACCAATAACCTGACCAGCACGCGCACAGGCCTTTGTATGACAGACTGTGTGTGTGTGTGTGTGTGTGTGTGTCAGGTGTGTTCAGATCATGAAGGTCACACACACACACACATTAATATATCATCACATGAACTCTTTAATATCATAATATATTTATATATCATAATATGAGGTCACTGATTCACACATATTTACTGTATTTAATATATTTGTAGTTTTGTGTTGAGTAGATTTTGATATGATTTTTTAAAATGTGACTTTATTTAAAATATTTCTAATAAACAGTTTTTATATTTCACGTGTTCGTCATGATGAATGTGAAACATTAAACATATATTTATATATTTATATGTTTAATAAAACTTCATGAACTGTGAGGTCAGAACAGGAAACACAAGTTTGGACTTCTGGTTCTGTCTGTGAACAGAGACACACTGATTTCACCTGGTTACCGTGGAAACACGATCACATTAGAACACAAACGAGGGCGATATGTTTGAAAACGTTACAATTACGTTACAATGACATCAGTGTTATCTTAAAATAACCTCACAGCAGGTCAAAGCTAACACATTAAGTCTGGTCTGGTTCACCTGGTCTGATCTGATCTGGACTGACCTGGACTGGTCTGGTTTGGACTGGACGGGTCTGGTCTGATCTGATCTGATCTGATCTGATCTGGACTGGACTGGTCTGGTCTGATCTGGTCTGGTCCGGTCCGGTCTGATCCGGACTGGTCTGGTCTGGTCTGGACTGGTCTGGTCTGATCTGATCTGATCTGATCTGGACTGGACTGGACTGGTCTGGTCTGGTCTGGACTGGTCTGATATGGACTGGTCTGGTCTGGTCTGATCTGGACTGGTCTGGTCTGGTCTGATCTGGACTGGTCTGGCTGGTCTGGTCTGGTCTGGTCCGGACTGGTCTGGCTGGTCTGGTCTGGTCTGGTCCGGACTGGTCTGGCTGGTCTGGTCTGGTCTGGTCCGGACTGGTCTGGTCTGGTCTGATCTGGACTGGTCTGATCTGGACTGGTCTGGTCTGGTCTGGTCTGGTCCGGACTGGTCTGGCTGGTCTGGTCTGGTCTGGTCCGGACTGGTCTGGTCTGGTCTGATCTGGACTGGTCTGATCTGGACTGGTCTGGTCTGGTCTGATCTGGTCTCTTTGTGTTGCAGAGGGTCTTGACCCGGATCATCTGACCCGTGATGCCGCTCTGTGTTCCAGTGTGACGTCTTCAGGGACTTGAACCTGTGAGGTGGATCCAACATGGCGGCTGTGTCGTTGTTAACAGTGTGTGTGTGCATCGTGCTGCTGCCTGCTGCCACCGGTCAGTACACAGCTTAGCTTAGCTTAGCTTAGCACAAACACTGCGAACTAAGGGAAACTGCTAGCCTAGCTGCAGTAAATGTTAGTGAAATCTAAAATATGATTAGTCGACACCGCGAGACAAGTCTCTCTGTGTGTGTGTCTGTCTGTCTGTCTGTCTGTCTCTCTGTCTGTCCGTCTGTCTGTCTGTCTCTCTGTCTGTCCGTCTGTCTGTCTGTCTGTGCGTCTGTCTCTGTCTGTCTGTGTGTGTGTCTATCTGTCTGTCTGTCTCTCTGTCTGTCCGTCTGTCTGTCTGTCTCTCTGTCTGTCCGTCTGTCTGTCTGTCTCTCTGTCTGTCCGTCTGTCTGTCTGTCTGTGCGTCTGTCTCTGTCTGTCTGTGTGTGTGTCTGATCAGAAGAACTTCATTTCCCATCATGCTCTGGTGTCAGTTTACAGAAACATGAGAAAGTAGCGTGCCATGTTCAGTTAATGAATCGTTTCTGTGATTAACTTGTGACGCACACACACAACCTCACATCCTGACACACACACACACACACACACACGCACGCACACACACACACACACACACTGTCGTCAGTCAGTCTGCATCAGTTTTAGTTGTGATGTCGTGATAAGATGTAGACATACACACATCCTCTCGTGTGTGTGTGTGTGTGTGTGTGTGTGTGTGTGTGTGCAGTAGTCTAAACACTGACTCCTCCTGGCTCCAGCTCAGTTTGTTGTGGTCAGTCAGATTCCTGAGTTGGTCTCCACCCTTCAGTCTTCAGGTCCAACATGTAGAGTCTGTGTGATTCTTTTAAACATTAAATATTAAACATGTTAAACATGTTAGAAACACGTGAGGAGACTTTGAAGGATATATCACTGAAACGTGGCGTTTGAGGTTCAAACAGTGTGTCAGGATTTTGTGGGCGGTCCTTAAAGGGTGGCTCGATGACACGCTGAGGACACCCTGAGCAGAGAGACAGAGATGAATTCATCTCAAAGTTAGTCATGTCATTTTCTGAATATCAGTGCACTACTCCTCCCTCAGTTTTGGTCGCACATACACAAAAAAAGTATCAAAACGACCGGCTCGGCCGGGAATGGTGTGCTGTGACTTTTCTAAGAGTTTCACCAAACGGTTTTACCAAAAATCACCAAAAAACACGCCAAAATTTACAATGGGTGTGTATTGGTAGAATGTTCCAGAGCTAGAGTGGGTGACATCATCCCTAGAGTGGAGAGGGAGAGAAACATTTGTCAGAAAATACATTTGCAAACGGCTCTCGTGGCCACAAATGTCACGCTACAGAAATAATTTATACATAGTAACGTAGGAAAATTCGTGGGCTACGCAGCGATATCACTGCTGAAGCTGTCAGACTTATAGTTTTGGCGGGAGACGCACTGATGCGCCAGGATCACCCACCGACAGCCCCATCTACTCCCATGTAAACTGGAGAGGAGAAATTTCCCAAAGGAGCACGGGGCACCTGTTCTTTCTCTATCTCCCCAGGTCACATTTTTTAACTTTAGACACTGAAATTCAGCATTCACATGGTCGACAAGATGAGGATGCTCACGGTCATTTGGGCTTTTTGATACGACCTACCGTTTGGCATTAGTGTCCACTAGTTGGAGGGGGTTCATTTAGAGATTTTCTGTGTCTCTCAGCAGTCACTCACACACAGACAGAGCACAGCTGCAGTTAATTGCTCTGACCTGCAGCTGACCCTGGTTGCTTGGCAACCTCCAGCCTGCCTTTGACTAACTTTATTGAAGTCTCTGTGCTGCTGCAGTGTCAATAATAATGTATGGGCGCGACGGGGCCACAGTCAGACACACTCTACATTTATTTAGACGTTTTAGAGTTACAGTATCCTCCGCATTTAACCCATCCAGTTTGGCACCTGTTGAAACACACACATGCACAGGCTCACACACTCAGAGATAGATGCCATATTCACTGGAGCGGTGGGCTACAATTAAGTGCCCGTGGAGTAGATGTTGGGGGGTACAATGCCTTGCTCAAGGGCACCACCCCCAGTTCATCAGACTGTCACCTGTGTGATGCACAGCTGCAGTTGTTTGATTACGTATCATGTAAACAAACAGAGGGCCGCTGGCTGCAGCCATGTTTGTAGTCCTGACTCTTCCTCCTCATGGCTAATCTAAATATGGTCAAAGACGTCGATCATCAGTGGACCTGAATGACGACACCTGTCAGCTTGTTGTTAGCTTGTTTTAGCCGGTTGTTAGCTTGTTTTAGCTCGTTGTTAGCTTAGTACAGTAGTCATGAATGGGGAAATTAGCTATAGAGACCAAAAGTTTAACATAGGGACTTATGGAGACTGGCCTCACAGACACACAGGTCTTCTGTCTGTCTGCCTGTCTGTCTGCAGGTTTTCAGTCTGTCTGTTTGTCTGTCTCTTTGCAGGTCTTCAGTCTGTCTGTTTGTCTGTCTGTCTGCAGATTTTCAGTATGTCTGTCTGCCTGTCTGTCTGCAGGTTTTCAGTCTGTCTGTCTGCCTGTCTGCAGATTTTCAGTATGTCTGTCTGCCTGTCTCTCTGCAGGTTTTCAGTCTGTCTGTCTGCCTGTCTGTCTGCAGGTTTTCAGTCTGTCTGTCTGCCTGTCTCTCTGCAGGTTTTCAGTCTGTCTGTCTGCCTGTCTGCAGATTTTCAGTATGTCTGTCTGCCTGTCTGTCTGCAGGTTTTCAGTCTGTCTGTCTGCCTGTCTGTCTGCAGGTTTTCAGTCTGTCTGTCTGCCTGTCTCTCTGCAGATTTTCAGTATGTCTGTCTGCCTGTCTGTCTGCAGGTTTTCAGTCTGTCTGTCTGCCTGTCTGTCTGCAGGTTTTCAGTCTGTCTGTCTGCCTGTCTGTCTGCAGGTTTTCAGTCTGTCTGTCTGCCTGTCTGTCTGCAGGTTTTCAGTCTGAACACCTGGAGTGCGCCTACGCTGATCAGGGGGCGGAGCCTCACAGTGGACTGACCATTGAGCTGCGAGGAGAGGTTCAAGAAAACGGCACGATTCGCTGCAGGCATAACTTCCGGTGCTATGGATTGTGGGAAAAGAGATCAGACGGGGAAATACACCTGGTCAAACAAGGTGACACACACACACACACACACACACACACACACTGGTACCGGTTGAGTCCGGTTCAAACTGGACCCGTCTGTCTCTTCCAGGTTGTTGGACTCATCAGCTGGAGTGTCAAGGCGACCGTTGCCTGGTAACAGCGATGCGGAACAGTAACTACAGGTTCTGCTGCTGCAGCCAACACCTGTGCAACGCTAACTACACTGAGGCCCCGCCCACCGCCGACATCCCCGCCCTGAGGGCGATGATGTCACACGGCTGGGACAGACAGACAGGTGAGCCTGTCTCTCTGTGCCGACCAATCATGTGTCTCCTGCTCGTTGTTGCTGGGCGGAAATTTCCTTTAACCAATAGCGAGTGTGTTTTAGCATTGCAGCTAGCGCTATGAGCTAGCATCAGCTAACCACAGTTAGTGGTTCACTACTTAGCAATCTTAACATCAAGTAATGGTAGCTAATGTTAGCAGTGAGCTAACGTTAGCTGTGAGCTAACTTGAAGGAAAAAAATAGTCTTTAAGTTCATAACATTAGCTAACGTTAGGTTTACATCCAAGCTAATTTGGATAGTTTATGTTAGCAGTTAGCTACATTAGCACTAGCTGTATTAGCTTTAATATAAAAAGCTTCACTGTTCTGTTATGCTAACAGTAGATTCAGTTAGCAGCAGCTAATTAGCGGTTAGCTGCTTTAGCATGTGGTTACTGCCAAGAGGACTACAAACAAAAGGCAACAAACTGATTGGCTGAGACGCCCTCATGTGTTTCCTTTTGAGTTGTGATGTCACAGTGATGTAAATGAATGACATCATCATCTCACAGCTCCTGAGCTGCTGTGGCGGGGAAAGACAGCCCTCGTCGCCCTGGTAACCGTTGCTGTAGCAGCCATTGTCATCATAGCGTTGTTCCTGGGATACCGCATGATGAGAGGTGAACACACACACACACACACACACACACACACACACTGTGAGGTCACAGGTGATTAATGATCATTAATAATTAATAATTGATGTTACCTGTGTGTGTGTGTGTGTTCAGGGAAGAAGAAACACAGTCTGTCCTCTCTGGACGAGATGGAGGCAGCAAACTCAGACGCTGCTGTCGACCTGGACAACCTGAAACTACTGGAGGTACACACACACACACACACACACACACACACACACACACAGATGATGCTGATGTCACTTATGACCCTGTCCTTCCTCCCGGCAGCTGATTGGTCGAGGTCGTTACGGCACGGTGTTCCGCGGCTGTCTTAACGAGCGCTGTGTGGCCGTCAAACTCTTCAGCTCAGCTAACCGGCAGAACTATGCTAACGAGCGCTCCATCTACTGTCTGCCTCTGCTGACGCAACACGACAACATCGCACGCTTCACCGCCGCCGACGAGAGGACGGCTGCCGATGGACGGCCAGAGTTCATGATCCTCATGGAGTTCTACCCACACGTAAGACGACACGCTACAAGGCTAAGGCTAGGAGGCCAAGGCTAGGAGGCTAATGCTAGGAGGCCAATGCTAGGAGGCTAAGGCTAGGAACCTAATGCAAGGAGCCTAATACTAGGGGCCTTATGCTAGGAGGCTATGGCTAGGAGAGTAATGCTAAAAGTCTAATGTTAGAAGACTAGAAACAGCCTGTGTGTGTGTTTAATACTGTCTGTACACACTCTGTACACACACTCTGTACACACTCACAGTTCCTGACATGTTATTATGCTAAGCTAAGCAGCCAGCAGGAGGCGCTGACAGACTGCAGTCTTTCAGTAGTCTCTCAGACGCTCCATTAGTTTGTTATTGTGCTGCAGGACGGCGCCTTCAGGCCGACTTCCTGTCTGGAGCCACTGACCGCATGCACAAACACACACACACACACACACACACACACACACACACACACACACACACACACAAAGTGTGTAATGTCTGCACGGTTGGTTTACTGCATTCCTCTGTAGCTGTCAGACAGTCATTACTGCTTAACTGTCAGTTCACACACACACAGTTTAACCCTCGTGCCTCCTCAGATTCTCCCTCTGCACACCTTCATGGTAAAAATGTACGCGTACAAACAAGCTATAAAATCCTCACATCAATATTTATTTCATAAATCTCTGAAACAACTTCAGACTTGCTCCAAACTACCAAACACTGAATAATTGTCCTGATTGTAACTTTAAATGTCAGTTTAATGATCTGAATGATTCATTATTTATGACATAAAAAGGTGGATGTGGTGTTGGTGCTGATTAGAGTCTTGGATATGTCAAACATTAACAACTACATTGATTTGATTGCATTAGTATTTTTCATGTAGTGTCAGATTCTCCCTCTGGACACCATCGTGACCAAAAATGTGTCATTGACTTCCATTCAAACACATTTATTAATCTCACTGTCATTGAGTGTGTCTGTCCACTATTCACTATCAACATACTTATTATTCTGACGTATTTCAGGAATTTTGGCACGCTACTGCTCCCTCAGTTTTGGTCGCACATACACAAAAAAGGTATCAAACCGACCGGCTCGGCCGGGAATGGTGTGCTGTGACTTTTCTAAGAGTTTCACCAAACGGTTTTACCAAAAATCACCAAAAAATACGCCAAAATTTACAATGGGTGTGTATTGGTAGAATGTTCCAGAGCTAGAGTGGGTGACATCATCCCTTGAGTGGAGAGGGAGAGAAACATTTGTCAAAAAATACATTTGTAAACGGCTCTCGTGGCCACAAATGTCACTCTACAGAAATAATTTATACATAGAAACGGAGGAAAATTTGTGGGCTACGCAGCGATATCACTGCTGAAGCTGTCAGACTTATAGTTTTGGCAGGAGATGCACTGATGCGCCAGGATCACCCACCGACAGCCCCATCTACTCCCAGGTAAACTGGAGAGGAGAAATTTCCCAAAGGAGCACGGGGCACCTGTTCTTTCTCTATCTCCCCAGGTCACATTTTTTAACTTTAGACACTGAAATTCAGCATTCACATGGTCGACAAGATGAGGATGCTCACGGTCATTTGGGCTTTTTGATACGACCTACCGTTTGGCATTAGTGTCCACTAGTTGGAGGGGGTTCATTTAGAGATTTTCTGTGTCTCTCAGCAGTCACTCACACACAGACAGAGCACAGCTGCAGTTCATTGCTCTGACCTGCAGCTGACCCTGGTTGCTTGGCAACCTCCAGCCTGCCTTTGACTAACTTTATTGAAGTCTCTGTGCTGCTGCAGTGTCAGTAATAATGTATGTGCGCGACGGGGCCACAGTCAGACACACTCTACATTTATTTCGACGTTTTAGAGTTACAGTATCAAACCGTGTGTTTGTGTGTGTGTGTGTGTGTGTGTGTGTGTGTGTGTGTGTTCATGTTCAGCTGCATAAACACACTAACAGTTATTTTTGTTTTTGAGGTCATGTTTGTAAACAAACACCTCTTCAAAGACACATGACATAAACATAAGATGACCTTTGATCACACCTGAAATGATCAGTGTGTGTGTTTACAGATTCACACACACACACATGCCTCCAGCTGTCACAGATAAAATGATCAAATCAAAAAACAAAAGTTGATAAAAGTGTAGAGAAATGCCCGATGAGGTTATGAAGGTCATGAAGGGTGTACAGTAAAGCTAACATCAGTTCATCAGACTGTCACCTGTGTGATGTTTAACCTGTACACACTGTTCAGGTCAGATCATGTGACAGCAGTACAGACGCACACATGTTCTTTAACATGACATCTGATGACTTTCACTACAGTGACACAAAATACACAAAAATGATCCATCCATCCATCCATTTTCTCCCGCTTATCCGTTGCCGGGTCGCGGGGGCAGCAGTCTGAGCAGGGAAGCCCAAACTTCCCTCTCCCCAGACACCTCGGCCAGCTCCTCGGGAGGGACACCGAGGCATTCCCAGGCCAGCCGAGAGACATAGTCCCTCCAGCGTGTCCTGGGTCTTCCCCGGGGCCTCCTCCCGGGGGGACATGCCTGGAACACCTCCCTAGGGAGGTGTCCAGGAGGCATCCGGAACAGATGCCCGAGCCACCTCAACTGACTCCTCTTGATGTGAAGGAGCAGTGGCTCTACTCCGAGCTCCTCCCGAGTAACTGAGCTTCTCACCCTATCTCTAAGGGAGCGCCCAGCCACCCTGCGGAGGAAACTCAGTTCGGCCGCTTGTATCCGTGACCTTGTTCTTTCGGTCATTACCCAGAGCTCATGACCATAGGTGAGAGTCGGAACGTAGATTGACCGATAAATCGAGAGCTTTCCTTTCGGCTCAGCTCCCTCTTCACCACGATGGACCGGTACAGCGACCGCATCACTGCGGAAACCGCACCAATCCGCCTGTCAATCTCACGCTCCATCCTTCCCTCACTCGTGAACAAGATCCCGAGATACTTAAACTCCTCCACTTGAGGCAGGACAACTCCACCAACCCGGAGAGGGCAAGCCACCCTTTTCCGGTCGAGAACCATGGCCTCGGACTTGGAGGTGCTGATTCTCATCCCAGCCGCTTCACACTCGGCTGCAAACCGCCCCAGAGCATGCTGTAGGTCCTGGCCTGAAGAAGCCAACAGGACAACATCATCTGCAAAAAGCAGAGATGAGATCCTGTGGTTCCCAAACAGAACCCCCTCCGGCCCTTGGCTGCACCTAGAAATTCTGTCCATAAAAATTATAAACAGAACCGGTGACAAAGGGCAGCCCTGCCGGAGTCCAACACGCACTGGGAACTGGTCTGACTTACCGCCGGCAATGCGAACCAGACTCCTGCTCCGTTCATACAGGGACCGGACAGCCCTTAGCAAAGAGCCCCGGACCCCATACTCCTGAAGCACCCCCCACAGGAAACCACAAGGGACACGGTCGAATGCCTTCTCCAGATCCACAAAACACATGTGGACTGGTTGGGCGAACTCCCATGCACCCTCGAGCACCCTATGAAGGGTATAGAGCTGGTCCAGTGTTCCCCGACCAGGACGAAAACCGCATTGTTCCTCCTGAATCCGAGGTTCGACTATCGGCCGGATTCTCCTCTCCAGTACCCTGGCGTAAACCTTCCCGGGGAGGCTGAGAAGTGTGATCCCCCTGTAGTTGGCGCACACTCTCCGGTCCCCCTTTTTAAAAAGAGGGACCACCACCCCGGTCTGCCACTCCAAAGGCACCGTCCCCAACCGCCACGCAATGTTGCAGAGGCGTGTCAACCAAGACAGCCCCACAACATCCAGAGACTTGAGATACTCAGGGCGGATCTCATCCACCCCCGGTGCCTTGCCACAGAGGAGCTTGCAAACCACCTCAGTGACTTCGGCTTGGGTAATGGACGAGTCCACCTCTGAGTCATCAGCCTCCGCTTCCTTAATGGAAGACGTGACGGTGGGATTGAGAAGATCCCCAAAGTATTCCTTCCACCGCCCGACGATATCCCCAGTCGAGGTCAACAGCTCCCCACCCGCACTGTAAACAGTGTTAGCAGAGTACTGCTTCTCCCTCCTGAGGCGCCGGACGGTTTGCCAGAATTTCTTCGGGGTCGACCGGCAGTCCTCCTCCATGGACTCCCCGAACTCCTCCCAGCTCCGAGTTTTTGCCTCCGCAACTGCCCGAGCTGCAGCACGCCTGGCCTGCCGATACCCGTCAGCTTCCTCAG
>CP136868.1:1632115-1819615 GCA_033000465.1 Sciaenops ocellatus | reverse complement strand
AAGGAGAACAGCCTGGTTAGTGTTCCTGCTCAGCCCAGGTCCAACTCAAACATACACATGAAGCTAACTGCTAACAGCTAACTGAGGCTAAAGCCAACAGGTCATGATGTAAGGCTAACAGAGTCAAGCTAAAACTAAAAGTTCATGATATGTTAACAGACTGTCACTGTGTGTTTTAGGCGTTGCGTTCTCTGAAGGAGACGATGGAGGACTGCTGGGATCAGGACGCTGAGGCTCGACTCACTGCTCAATGTGCTGAGGAGAGACTGATGGAACTCACACTGCTGAGTACACACAATGCAGTACTCAACCACAGGTACACACACCCACAGGTATACACACAACCACAAGTATACACCCAACCACAGGTATACACACAACCAACCACTGGGATACACACAACCAACCACAAGTATACACACAACCACAGGTGATGAATAAAAGACTACCGTTACCTGTCGTGTGACTTTCTGTCTTTCTCTCAGGAATCTGTCTCACAGCTACTGGCCTCCTCAGGTTGGCTGCGCCTCCTCCTACATTGAGGATCTGCAGGTGGGCGTGGTCAAGAATCTCCAGGGAGACGGCCACCCATCATCAGTCGTCAGGACGACCACGAGCGGAGCTGAAGGTGCAGAAAAGAACAGAAACTCCATCAACTACGAACGTCAGCAGGCACAGGTAAAAAATCAACGAGGGAGGAAATACAAACTTTAACGTCTTCATGATATTCAGTCCTGTCTCTCTCTCTCTGTCCGTCTGTCTGTCAGAGTCAGGCTCATTCGTCCGGTTCAGACAGCAGTGTGTTGTCCAACACCGTCCAGACTCCGTCCAAGGTCCTCTGCAGCATCTCCGAGTCTGAACACACCGGTAAGGCAAACACAAACACACTAAGTCAGGAATAAAACTGAACGAATGACGTGAACTGTTTGACTTGTCGCTGTAACCGTCCCTGCTGTCCTCCAGGTGGCGCTGTGTCCAGTGTCCCAGTCTGCCTGCAGCTGACAGAACAAGACCTGGAGACCAACAAACTGGACCCCAAAGAGGTCTTTACCTGCAGTTTGTTCTTATTGTTCTGGTTCTTCTGCTGAGCCGGTGTTAACGCCTGTTGGTCTCTGCAGGTCGATAAGAACCTGAGGGAAACTTCTGACGAGAACCTGATGGAACATTCACAGAAACAGTTTGGATCATCAGAGCAACAAACCAACAACCTGCTATACCATCAGGTACTACAGTTCCTGTCAGAGGTTCGGTTCTGCTGACACTTCACTGAACAGCTTGTGTTATTGATTGTATGAACTAACTGTGATCTGTTCCTGTGCTTCCTCAAGACGAGCAGTTCGGTGTCGACCCCTCAGGGTGAACTGGGGGCTGTTGGTGGGGTTGGTACCCCTCCTTCCTCGTCCATCCACCCCCTCCCCAAACAGCAGAACCTGCCTCAGAGGCCCACCAGTCTCCACCTCCTCCCCAAGACCAAGGAGACCACTTCAGCCTCTTCCCGACTCAAACTGGGAAAGCTCAAGTTGAACCACAGACAGGTAAAGCAGGATCTGAACTGATCCGGTCAGGACTGATCCCCAATCATCACTTCAACCGTGATACCAAAACTGAAGTTGTGAAATTGTTTCATGAGGGGACCAGAACCTCTCAGGATCCTGTGTGCCCCTTTAAAGCTTGACCCGGCCTGTTTTAGTCTCAACTTGTAGGAGCTGGTCAATCCATGACTCCATTAATTAGTTGTACTTGTCCTGCCGGCCTTCAGTCCTCAGGTTTTAGATTGTCAAAGTCTGAAGATGTTGTGCTCCCTACGATCTGCCTTGTTAACTCATCAGTGACCTCCAGAACTTTAAAAAGTTAAAGTCTGAACAGGCTCCAAGCTAACTATAGCAGCTGGTGTAGCATTGCCATGATGTGAGGGGGGCGCAGCTGATACTGTTAAGCATCTGATGAAGTCCCCAGTGTGTCGGTCACTAACGGAGAACTTTCTGTCTTTTAGGTGGAAACAGGTGTTGCTAAAATGAACGCGGTAACGGTCGCCACGGCCGTAGAGCCTCACCTGGTAACCACGGTGACGAACAACACCAACACGAGAGGCAGTGCCATGACTGGGAACCGAGGCCATCCCAGAACGGTGGTCGCCAACAGCTACAGTGCGGGTGTCCCCACCTTGGTGACGAATGGTGTCATAGGGGGAGGTCGAACCAATCCAGCCGGGCCGCAGGTGGAGGAGGAGGAAAAGATGGAGGGAGGGATGATCGTAGGAGAGGACAACTGTATGAACCTGCTGAACTTCAGTCCTGATGAACATGAACCACTGCTGAGAAGTGAACAACCACCGGCTGAGAGCGAACCCCTTCCTCATCCGCATCATCATCATCAGTCAAGACCTGGAAGCATTCTGACAGAACGAGGCACAAACTCCAACAACAACAACAACAGGATAGCTCCAGGATCAGGCATCAAGATCCAGGGCAGCTCTAAACCTGAGCCACACCTGGCAGGTCAGCAGATCAGTGGATCCACTGCTACATCTGGCCCAACACCACAGGTCCCTCCCATTGGCCAAGGCTCAGAAGATACAGGTCCATGTGTCAAGAGAACCCTTTGTACAAAACCAGTATTGACCCCACGACCTACCAGAAGCCCAAAGGCTCATCTGGTCCATTCCACTGCCAGTCCACCAGTCCTAGGCTGCAGCGATCCAGATTCTGGCTCAGCAACCCCAGTTTCACAGGCACAAGAACCGGCCACCAAAACCTCAACCTCACAAGCCCAAGATCCCCTAATCCTGGCCCCAGAAAATCAAGCCCTAAAAGCCCCAGGACCAGATGCCACAGATCCAGAAACCCCAGAACCAGAAGAACCAGTCGTGTCGTCTCAAGATCCAGAAACCACGACTCTTGCAGAGGCTTCAACACCAGAACCTGCAGCTCTACAAAGTCGGGCCTCAGATCCAACTCCAGCTCTTTTGCGCCCCCAGATAGGACCTGCCAAAGCCAAAAGGCCTGAGCGTCCAAGTTCCCTGGATCTGTCTTCTTCCTGCATCTCCTCAGGTGAGCCAACATTATTTTCACCTCACATTAGTTTTGTTATTTACTGCAGGGTTCGTGGTCTGTACAGCTACCTTACCAGACAACGGTACAGCTGTTGAAGGCCCTTTTAGCGGTGTCTGAATTCAAGGTGGTCAGGATGGGTCTAAAGCATTAGGAATACCCCCATGACCATGAACATTCATATCAGCTGAATGTCTGCCTAATACAAATGAGTTGGTGAATTAGTAGCACACCAGCGAGCCCCACAAGTAGTCACCAAGGATGTAACACCAACTGTTTCTCAAGGACACCCAAATGAATTTTACTGTCTGAGTTCACATTCAGTGGCACAAAACAAGCTCCTAAAGCAACAAGGTTTTGACACCGCTCATACTTTGTACCTGTGAGTTAAACTAAACTTTTTCCTCCTCAGATGATGTTTCTCTGACAGAAAATGGCAGTCTGAGCGCTTCAGGAGAGAAAATCAAACGCCGTGTCAAGACTCCGTACACCCTGAAAAAATGGCGTCCGGCCTCATGGGTTGTTTCCACGGACACAGCTCTCGACCCGGACTTCAACTTAAACACCGTTGGTGCCAGCAGTCAGACCCATTTCTCTCAAAGAGCAGGGAGCATCAGTGCCCCCAAAATCAACCAGTCAAAGTCCAGCATGGCTGTCTTTTTGGTTGGAGGAGGAGCCACGGCGACCACAACCTCGGAGCCGGATGGAATGACCTGCTTCTGAAGATGTTTGGTTTAAAGTTTTCTTTTGTTTTCTGAAAGAGCATATTCATTTTTCACTTCTTTGTCTTCCCTCTCTTTTGTTCGTGGAAAATAGAGATTACCTTCTGCCGCACCAAACTGACGCTAACGCTCAATCAGACGCACAAAATATGACCCACAATAAGAAGCTCCTGAGTCTTTGGACAGAAGTCACCGGACTTGACACCAAACAGACTTCAAGGACTGAGAATCAGAGTTTGGATTTCTTGTTGCATCTCCACTTTTTGACGAATTGTTGCCGATTGGCTCAGTCCATTTAAACTTTGACCCTGCCTGTGTAGCGAAACACCCGCGATGTCCAAAGTATGTTTGTGTTGGTGGTGAATCCTTAACGTTTAGATGATTGGCTGCTGTTGGGACTGTAGCCTTGTGGTTGGTTTGTGTAGTAAGTTGCTAGTTGATGTGGTCTTGGTATTACCTGAGTAACAAAGTTGCTCAAGTGCTCAAAAAGGAAGTTTTTGGTAGACTTTGGGGTCCCACAGGTTCACCTTTGGCTTGTAGATGTTCACCCTCTTTACCCAAGGCCTTCAAGTTCTCTAATCTTTTCCTGTTGCTGGTGAACCGAGGCGGTTTCTTTACTTCTTGATAGCTCCTGTTGTGAATATGGCCTGGATCCTAACCAAGCTGCAACCTCGGTAGCCTGGATTAGCTGGTGGAGGAAGGAGTGTCAGGATGTCACTGACCAGAACCACCACACTAAGCCTCCAACTCTTAAGAGATCCGTGACACTATGTCCGTGTTTATTTATACAGTCAGTGATCCTGCACGAGGCTTCAACATCTCTTCAAGTTAATCGCAATAGGTTCAGGATCCTCTCTGGAAGATGTTTAGGCTCCCGCCATGACTTAGTTGGTGGCTCATACAAGTGTCCAGTGGCTCATCAGAGAGGATTGAGTCAAGTTAGTCAAACCTTTGGAAACTGACAAACCATGAAGGAGACCTCGTGCAGCCACGACAGTACTTTGTGTTTTGTGTCTTTGTACGGCGTTCGGTGAGTTCAGAGGCATCTTTGCTTTAAACTCTAGCTATGCAGTCAGCTCACGATGTCGTCCTGTTGATGACGTCGCTGCTGGAGGATCTTTATTCTTCTGATTTGCACTTTCTTTTATGAAGTAGTCTCAACTGCCTTGTGAGGTCTGCTGCGACCGCCATGTTCAGGCTGGAAAGACGGAGGACGTCGACAGAGAGAGATAAGCCACTTCGTTCCCGCTGAGTTCATCCAACCGTCAGCCTTGTGACCTGCGTTACCTCGGCCATGTTCAGCCTCCTCAGGAACCTTTACAACACGTCTACGATGAACGGGACGCTCACGGTTTACTTATCTAAAGATCAAGAAGAAGAAGGAAGGTGGAGGACGGAAACAGGCCTTCAAACACCTCCAAAGCTGTCTTATTTCCATGTCGTGTAGTGTTAGTCTGGCCGGTTTAGGATGAAGCTCAAACAACTTGAAGGTCTCAGTAAGACTCAAACTAAATGATCTCTGACGTCCTCTTGGTTTAGAGTTCTTATTTTAATGCAGCACTTCTCACCTGTCGACACTTTGTTTGGTCGGTCGAGTAACTTCAGATTATAATTTGAATTATATTCACAGCACTTTATTTTAGAATAACCGCTGTATGAACTGATCCAAGCTGCCGTCCAGCAACTGTTAGGGACGCTGAGACGTTTAACTTTAATCCACTTTATACATTTATGTTACTCTTTACGAAGTATTTCCATTTAGCAGCTGTAGAAGATAAAAATGTTTTAAATGTTTGAAGACGTTTTTTAAAGAAAAGAAACAGGAAGTGACGACGAGATAACTGATTATCTGTTTTTACAGAGACTGATTGAAGTTTCAGTATTTTAGATTCTTCCTTTAATTAAACTACAATAAGTTATCAACATTTATTCAGCTTAATGCACTTTAATTATCGTTTATTGTCTTAAAGGTGCAGTGTGTAAGATTTGGGGCCTTTTCAGAATAAGGTAGACATGGAATATAATATTCATAATTATGTTTTGATGCATGTATAATCACCTGAAAATAAGAATCTTTTTATTTTTCTTACTTCAAAATGATCCTTTCATATCTACAGTGGGAGCGGGTCCTCTTTCATGGAGGCCGCCATATTGAAACACCTTATTTATACAGACTAAACTAAATACTGACTCTAAACAGGGCCCTAAAAATGTTTGTTTCTCCTTTACACTAAGAAGGTGAGGGTGATGTGAGGAGAATGCAATGCAGCAATTAGACTACTAGATGCAACTAAATTCTACACACTGTACCTTTAAATCAACTTTATGATTCATATATAATAATACGTTTTTCACATGCTGTCAACATGAATAATATCCATATTCTAGTATCATTATTATTCTTATTCTTATTCTTATTCTTATTATTATCTGACTTTACTTTGAGATGACTTCTTCAAAAACATCTTTCTGTTTTCTTATTTTGTATTTTCTACTATTTCTACTGTTTGTAGACGTGTACATACATACATACATACAGATAGACAGACATATATACAGACATACATACATACATACAGATAGACATACATATATACAGACATACATACAGATAGACATACATACATACATACATACATACAGATAGACATACATATATACAGACATACATACATACGTACAGATAGACATGCATATATACATACATACAGATAGACATACATACATACATACATACAGATAGATAGACATATATACAGACATACATACATACAGACATACATACATACATACATACAGATAGACAGACATATATACAGACATACATACATACAGACATACATACATACATACAGATAGACAGACATATATACAGACATACATACATACAGACATACATACATACATACATACAGATAGACATACATATATACAGATAGACAGACATACATACAGATAGACATACAGATAGACATATATACAGACAGACATACATATATACAGACATACATACAGATAGACATACATACATACAGATAGACATACATATATACATACATACATACATACATACATACATACATACATACATACATACAGATAGACATACATACATACATACATACATACATACATACAGATAGACATACATATATACATACATACATACATACGTACAGATAGACATACATATATACATACATACAGATAGACAGACATACATACATACATACAGATAGACAGACATACATGACAGAAAACATTAGCACCAGGATGCTAACTGTTATGATGCTAACTATTATCTCAAACACAGATGAAGTTCAGTCAGCAGATGAAGAATTATTTCTCACCTGTCCAGGTAACTCTGGTTTCTGTAGCCGTGCTCTGGCTCGTCTTCTCACTCTTCACGGTATCTGAGAATGATTGGAGAACTTCAGGTGTGGTCAGACAGTCTGTGTGACATCACAGGTTATCAACGTATGCAGAAACATTTTCATGTCTCTGATTTCTTTTCTTTGACTTTATGAACGATCACGTCTGTTTTAGCTTCATGCTGACTGAGAACAGGAAGCGTCATACATGCTGAGTTAACCCTTTAAGGTCACTTCCTGTTGTTGAATCATCATACCTGTGAGCTGAGCTGGTCGACGTGTTGTCTGTTCGCCTGCATGAAACTCTCTCATGTTATTTCTGTTTTTATGATCATATCCGAGCTGCTGTATCATATTTACACAGCACAGATGCAGGATGGGAAGTTTATCGGCTGTATCTGTCTGGTTCGGATGGTTCTGATGGCTCTGATGGACCTCCCTGCTGTCTGTCTGTTGTTGTATTTCTTCAGTTATCATGTGTATTTATGTAAATACTATTATTATGACACATTGTATACTTTCATATGGGACCAATTATCTGCGTCGTCTCCTGTCAGTGTGTTATGAACAAACAGCATGTTAGAAATATAAAGACACAAACATGTTGTTAATCTTTGAATAAAAGACTTTCTGCTCTCATGCTGCCTCCAGTTCATACAACAAACTATGAAGTGACAGTTAACACACAGAAGTTCATCATTTTATTTATGACGTCACGTAACGTTGATGTATTTTTGATGTGAGACAAACACGACTTACAGAGTGAATCTTTATGAATATGATTTAATTTGTACAGTTTCTGTCACGTGCGTACATTCTGTGTGAGGTGGGAAAACGTTTAAACTGACAGATCTGTGAATGGAGTCTGGTGCCAGCTGCCATGTTGTGATTATCTTTAAGGACAGCAGCACCACCCAGCGGAGATGACGGTGTACAACATGACGGTGTCCTCTGAGGGTCAAAACAGTGAAACATGAAGCTGCTGTGGAAACACGCAGAGTGTTCGTGGTGAGTGAAAGTGAATAAAACAAACGTCAGAATAAATGTGAGGTTTTAATCAGATGATGATGAATCAGATTGTGACTGATCAGCTTCATTTATAGAATAAAAATAATGAACGTTAATGTGTTCTTTCATGAAGGAGGTGGTGATGTCACACAGATGACTTGGTTACCATGGAGACGACCGGCGACAGAGACGATGATGTCAGCCGTGCAGGTGAACTAACATGGCTGCTGCTTCCTGTTTGATCCAGTCTGTGAGTGACTGTGAGGGCTGCTACAGTCATCTGTGTCCGGGCCTCACTGATTACTGTACAGAACCAGAACCACAGAACTTTATTCAGACTGGATCAGATTTTATTCACAATATATTTGCTGCTTTTCCCTCTGATGTCCTCGAACAGCTTCAACTCTGTGATTTACACACTTTATGATGGACAGCTTTACGGACAATTAACTGCTAATTAGCTGCTGCTAACTGAATCTGCTGTTAGCAGGCAACAGAACCGGGCCCTTAGTTATGCTGCTACACGACTAGACTGCCGGGAATTTAATTGAAATTTTCCATCACAGGGCTGAGGGCTCCATTCCATACTGTCTGAGGCCTTTTTCTGTTACATGTCAGACTGTTGCTTGGCAACAGAATACATGACCTCAACTAAAATGGTCTGTGTGTGTTGGTGTTGATGTAAAAGTGTGGTATGATTGTGTGTGTGTGTGTGTGTGTGTGTGTGTGTGTGTGTGTGTGTGTGTGTGTGTGTGTGTGTGTGTGTGTGTGTGTGTGCGTGCAGGGAAACAAAAAGTCTGTTTTGCTCATCCCGTCTCTCTCCCTCTCTTTCTTATCACAATCAAAGGTGAAAGATGAAAGCAGCAGTCAGAGATCAAAGCAAAGTGTTTGTTTTGTTTTCAGTGCAGCATGTTTACTCAGCTGCTGCTGCATATAAACATATAAACATATAAACATATAAACATATAAACATTTACCTATACTTGCTTGGCTGCTCATTTCTTCAGCAGAAATGAAGAGACGGATTTCTGTGGAGGACGCTCTGACTGCAGCCTGCTGTCCTCTGAGGACGAGAGGAGACGTCCAGCGGGACGAGAGGAGACGTCCAGCAGGACGAGAGGAGACGTCCAGCAGGAGGAGAGGAGACGTCCAGCAGGAGGAGGAGGAGACGGAGACGTCCAGCAGGAGGAGGAGGAGACGTCCAGCGGGAGGAGAGGAGACGTCCAGCAGGAGGAGAGGAGACGTCCAGCAGGAGGAGAGGAAACGTCCAGCAGGAGGAGGAGGAGACGGAGACGTCCAGCAGGAGGAGGAGGAGACGTCCAGCGGGAGGAGAGGAGACGTCCAGCAGGAGGAGAGGAGACGTCCAGCAGGAGGAGAGGAAACGTCCAGCAGGAGGAGGAGGAGACGTCCAGCGGGAGGAGGAGGAGACGTCCAGCGGGAGGAGAGGAGACGTCCAGCAGGAGGAGGAGGAGACGTCCAGCGGGACGAGAGGAGACGTCCAGCGGGACGAGGAGGAGACGTCCAGCGGGAGGAGAGGAGACGTCCAGCGGGACGAGGAGGAGACGTCCAGCAGGAGGAGAGGAGACGTCCAGCGGGACGAGGAGGAGACGTCCAGCGGGACGAGAGGAGACGTCCAGCGGGACGAGGAGGAGACGTCCAGCAGGAGGAGAGGAGACGTCCAGCAGGACGAGGAGGAGACGTCCAGCAGGAGGAGAGGAGACGTCCAGCGGGACAAGAGGAGACGTCCAGCGGGAGGAGAGGAGACGTCCAGCGGGACGAGAGGAGACGTCCAGCAGGAGGAGAGGAGACGTCCAGCGGGACAAGAGGAGACGTCCAGCAGGAGGAGAGGAGAGGCCAGCAGGACGAGGAGGAGACGTCCAGCGGGAGGAGAGGAGACGTCCAGCGGGACGAGAGGAGACGTCCAGCAGGAGGAGAGGAGACGTCCAGCGGGACGAGAGGAGACGTCCAGCAGGAGGAGAGGAGAGGCCAGCAGGACGAGGAGGAGACGTCCAGCGGGAGGAGAGGAGACATCCAGCGGGACGAGAGGAGACGTCCAGCAGGAGGAGAGGAGACGTCCAGCGGGACGAGAGGAGACGTCCAGCAGGACGAGGAGGAGACGTCCAGCAGGAGGAGAGGAGACGTCCAGCAGGACGAGGAGGAGACGTCCAGCAGGAGGAGAGGAGACGTCCAGCGGGACGAGAGGAGACGTCCAGCGGGAGGAGAGGAGACGTCCAGCGGGAGGAGAGGAGACGTCCAGCGGGACGAGGAGGAGACGTCCAGCAGGAGGAGAGGAGACGTCCAGCGGGAGGAGAGGAGACGTCCAGCGGGAGGAGAGGAGACGTCCAGCAGGAGGAGAGGAGAGGCCAGCAGGACGAGGAGGAGACGTCCAGCGGGAGGAGAGGAGACGTCCAGCGGGAGGAGAGGAGACGTCCAGCAGGAGGAGAGGAGACGTCCAGCGGGAGGAGAGGAGACGTCCAGCGGGGCGAGAGGAGACGTCCAGCAGGAGGAGAGGAGACGTCCAGCGGGAGGAGAGGAGACGTCCAGCAGGACGAGGAGGAGACGTCCAGCAGGAGGAGAGGAGACGTCCAGCGGGACGTGTTTTTGATGATAAACATGTGGGTTCATATTGAAAATGGCATTAAAGGGTTAAAATGATGTAATAAATATATGTAAATCTGATAGTTATGATCAGGACTGAAGTTGGTCAAAAGATTTAATGCAGAGAAAGTTAAAAAAAATCTTCATAAAACATCATTTTCTGAACACAAGGGTCAAAGTAATTATTAATTAATAATGAATAATTAATTATTAACTGAGACTTTCATGTTTGCTGTTTTTGTTTGTTTTGTTTCCAAAGGTTGATCCGAGTCTCTGTGGACTGCAGCAGGATGTTTTGTTTGTTTGTTTTCTGCTGTGGTTTGTCCTTCACAATAAGGGCTGAAGTATGATCAACAAATGTATTTTAATTTAAATAAAGTCCTCAGACGTCATGTGACTTTTATATTATACTGTGTCAGATAAATGTAATAAAACTCAAATATTTACTTTGAACTATAAATAATGTTTAAATTCAGATTTATATGACTTTAATTTGAAAGTCGTCTCTGTATGTTTTGTTCTGTTTCCGGGGCGAGTTCCGGTAGCGAGCCTGCCAAATGAAGTCAAAGACACGCCTTCCCCGAGTGACGTCATTGTGTTTCGGTCTCACGGACTGACCCGAATGACGCTCGGCTCTTTCCGGCTCTTCATTCAAACGTCCGGCGGGAGACGGAACGCGGCACGCGGACACGGTGAGTCAGAACATCCCGGGAGGCTGTTAGCATCAGCGCTAACTGTGTTAGCATGTTAGCCACAGCTAACTGTTAGCAGCCGGAGTGTGGCAGGCTAAAGCTAATGTTAGCTTCAGTTACACTGAACGGTCTGTTAGCATGTTAGCCGCAGAGAGCTAACAGTCTATTAGATGAAGTTTGTCTCCTGGTGAATGTTATAAATATAATAAATATAATAAAGAGTCAGTCTGAGCTGCTCTGTGTGAGTCAGCTGATCATTTATTCATTATTAAACTGAATTAAATTAAAGTTTCATGTGACAGAACATCTAATACACATTGATGTTTATATTACCGTATAACATCTAATACACATAGATGTTTATATTACCGTATAACAGCTAATACACATAGATGTTTATATTACCGTATAACATCTAATACACATAGATGTTTATATAACCGTATAACATCTAATACACATAGATGTTTATATTACCGTATAACATCTAATACACATAGATGTTTATATTACCGTATAACAGCTAATACACATAGATATTTATATTACCGTATAACAGCTAATACACATAGATGTTTATATTACCGTATAACAGCTAATACACATAGATGTTTATATTACCGTATAACATCTAATACACATAGATGTTTATATTACCGTAGAACATCTAATACACATAGATGTTTATATTACCGTAGAACATCTAATACACATAGATGTTTATATTACCGTATAACAGCTAATACACATAGATGTTTATATTACCGTATAACAGCTAATACACATAGATGTTTATATTACCGTATAACATCTAATACACATAGATGTTTATATTACCGTATAACAGCTAATACACATAGATGTTTATATTACCGTATAACATCTAATACACAACAAATAAAAAAGTGTTCATGTCTCATCGTGTGTTTACGTTTCTGTCGTCAGGACAACCAGAGATTTACTTCAAGGTGAAGATGATGACTCACCTAAAGAAGCTGATGGAGTTGTTCAGTCAGAGACAGGTCAGGCGCAGACAGGTGAGGTACAGACAGGTGAGGCGCAGACAGGTGAGGTACAGACAGGTGAGGCGCAGACAGGTGAGGTACAGACAGGTCAGGCGCAGACAGTCGGAGGACATCAGAGGGAAAAGTGATGTCATCACCTTGTCTCCGTGTGGTCAGTTGGATGGATGACGAGGATGTGACGACGTTTATCAGGAGCCGGTGGACAGCGAACGCATCATCAGTGACATCAACCATCAGCTGATCTAAGTAAACATGACCAGAGTGAGATCAGCTGACGTCATTTTATTTTGAAAATCTGTTGTTTTTTTAACTTTATTAAACTTTGTTTTTGTTTTTGTTTGTTTCTTGTTTAAATTCTGTAAAAAAGTCTTTGTTAATTTTTTTGTAAATTTGTTTAAAAATTAAAAAAAAAAAGTTTCATGAACTCGACTTCCTGTTTTACTGTCATGCTAACATGCTAACAGCTCTGCGTTAACATTCATATCATGCTACCATGCTAACATGCTAACATTTAGCCCTGTTATTAGACTGACTCTCTTCTGGAGCCTCTAGTGGACGCTTGAGGAACTGCAGTTTGTGACTTCACAGACACGGAGGCTGCTGATTGGTCCTCTCTGATCCACCTTCAGTAAAACGAGTCACATGATCCAGGTCAGTAACTTCAAAAATCATCCAACACACAAGTGTTTGCTTTTTGATGATATCATGTGACCAAAATTGATGTTGATGTTCTGTGCCGTTCTATCAGGAGCGTTTGAGAAACATTTCATAGTGTTGTGTTTCACAGTTTGACTGTTCAGGGTGTTATATTTTGAAATTAATTTATTCTCTATCCTATTTCTGTGTCTGACTTCCTGTCAGCTGTTCACAGTGTCCGCCACAAACATAACAGCTGAGCGGAGAGACGGTTCTGAACCGGACGGTGG
This sequence comes from Sciaenops ocellatus, assembly GCA_033000465.1. Lineage (NCBI taxonomy): Eukaryota > Metazoa > Chordata > Actinopteri > Sciaenidae > Sciaenops > Sciaenops ocellatus. The sequence continues at coordinate 1,806,223 of CP136868.1, read as the reverse complement.
TTCTGTTTGAAACATTGACTAGGACGGACATTAACGAGCGTTTCCGTCAGCGTACGTTCACGCTGCTGTTGCTCTGTTGACTTCCTGTCCACGCCTTTGGTTGTTGACGGACTGAACAGATGAGGGCGGGACTTCCTGTGTTCTCAGTGTCTTTCCTGTTGGACCCTTGAAGCATCCTGGATTTTAAGGCCCCTCTTGAGGCCCCCCTTGGATGCGGCCCTGTGTGTGCAGCAGTCTGCAGTACCTCTGGGTGTTGTTAGGGGGCGTTGGTCTGATGTGGTCTAAAGGCGTCCAAAGGTTGATCTGAGTCTCTGTGGACTGCAGCAGGATTTAGTGTCCTGCAGCTGTCCTTCCTGCCGACACCCGAGCCGACCAGCTGAGCCCGTTACAAAACCCCTGAGACAGAAATGGACCAGCAGAGCCTGCACACGGACCGGACCGGCCTCTGCTAACTGAACAGAACCTGAACAGAACCTGATCAGAACCCATGTGGATCCTGCTGGGTTTCATGTCAATGTGTCCTGTTTGCTTAGCGGCTAATTTATCCCCTGAAAATCCACCTTAAAGGGACGTTCAGGTGTTTTAAGGTGGACTGAATGACGAGTGTTAGCTACATGTTAGCGCTAAAGACACTGTCTGTCTGACATCAAAATATACCGCACACTCGGGACATTAGCTTAGCTTCATGCTGCTCCTCCTGTCAGCTAACATGAAGCTAACATGAAGCTAACTGACAGACAAACAGAACATCAGAAATATTAAAACATCATGACACAGAGTAATGTAGCTAACGTTAGCTATGTTGTCAAACTGCTGCTGCACAGTTAACACTAGCTAACATTAGCTAATACCAGCCAATATTAGTTAATACCAGCTAACAGCAGCTACCACCAGCTAATGCTAGCGATCATTGTAAGAACATCTTGAGTCTGAATGTTTGTGGATGTTTAACGTTAGCTAACCCCCCCCCCCGTCAGGCAGACAGAAATAACCTCTGCACAGAGGGACGTCGGCCATCTTTCCATCAGTGAACTGAACGTTTGAGCGCCATGACTCAGCACGGTCTGAACATTTAAACTAATGTGTTAACTCGTCTTTACACTTCATGTGAGGTCATATGACGCCGTGTCATCAGCCTGCTTCATGTCCGTGACTCGTGTTCTTTATTACATACACGGAGTTTACATACAAACAACAATCAATACTCACTGTTTGTTATGTACTGTGTGTATATACATATATGTACATGTACACAGAGTATATATACTGTATATATGTGTACACAGAGTATACATACACAGAGTATATATACTGTATATATGTGTACACAGAGTATACATACACAGAGTATATATACTGTATATATGTGTACACAGAGTATATAACAGTTTATTATCTTTGTATTTACCCATGATGCATAGCTCATTATAACAGATATCTGAAACATCAGGACACATTTGATTCATTAATTTATATTAAACATTGTCTGTGGATGACTCGTCGTTATGGATACTCGACCTTTGAGTTACATGTAGGTTCTTTATGTTCTGATTACATAAAATGTTTAAATTATATTTTCTGTTATATCATTATAATTAATTATAATTAAAGGTAAAATATGTCAGATATTTACTGTATTAAATCATAACATTAATATTCTATATCATCAGTTCTTAAGGAAACATGCTAAGTTGAAATACTTGCTTGTTGACAAAAAGCCGACAGCCAAAATCTTTTTATTATGAAGCAAACAAAGCCAGAACACAACAGGTAGAGTATCAGAGTTTAGATAGTTACGTTTACGTTACGTTTCTCTCGTCCTGCGTTAGTGAAGGTTCAGCGGCGTCAACCTGGCACCCTGCGTGAGCGTCGTCTGGAGGGGGCGACTCTGTTTGGAATTCACTCTGACATGTTGAACCTTTAATTATAAAACTTTTTCATGTTTATATAAAGATTCATGAAATACTGCACCAAAACAAAACCTCTAAACTTTTTTACTGACAAATTTAACATTTTATACTGTGGATATAAAATTTAATGAAACTTCATTCAATTAATTTAATTTAATTTAATTTCATGTAACTTTATTGACTATAACTTCATGTGATGTAACTTCATGTATTTGAATGTAACTGAGCTGTGACAGGTGATCTCTGGTTGGAGGTAACTCGATACGTTGTCTCAGTGTTGTACAACGTGTTTTCATGGTTTGGTAACTGTGGTAACCAGCTGTCAGTCATCAGTCATCCAACAGGAAGTGAAGGACTACAGTCAGTTTGGACACGCCTCCTCCTCCTTCTCCTCCTTCTTCTCCTCCTCCTTCTTCTCCTTCTCCTTCTCCTCCTCCTTCTCCTCTTTCTTCTCCTTCTCCTCCTCCTTCTTCTCCTTCTCCTCCTCCTTCTTCTCCTTCTCCTCCTCCTTCTTCTCCTTCTCCTTCTCCTCCTCCTTCTCCTCTTTCTTCTCCTTCTCCTCCTCCTTCTCCTTCTCCTCCTTCTCCTTCTTCTCCTTCTCCTTCTCCTCCTTCTCCTCCTCCTCCTTCTTCTCCTTCTCCTTCTCCTCCTCCTTCTCCTCTTTCTTCTCCTTCTCCTCCTCCTTCTCCTTCTCCTTCTCCTCTTTCTTCTCCTTCTCCTCCTCCTCCTCCTCCTCCTTCTCCTCCCCCTCCTTCTCCTTCTCCTCCTCCTTCTCCTCCTCCTCCTTCTCCTTCTCCTCCCCCTCCTTCTCCTTCTCCTTCTCCTCCTCCTCCTTCTCCTTCTCCTCCTCCTCCTCCTTCTCCTCCTCCTCCTTCTCCTCCTTCTTCTCCTCCTTCTCCTCCTCCTCCTCCTCCTTCTCCCCCTCCTTCTCCTTCTCCTCCTCCTTCTCCTCCCCCTCCTTCTCCTTCTCCTCCTCCTCCTCCTCCTTCTCCTTCTCCTCCACCTGTTATATATCTATATATGTTATATATCTGTATATATATGTTATATATCTATATATATATGTTATATATCTGTAGATGTGACACTAAATGTGACTTTGTTAAACAGACAGAGTGAAACGTGTTGAACTTAAATGTGAACAGACTTTACATTACTCATAATAAGTCATGTTTAAATGAACATGAGGTTCAGATTTGTATCAGCTTCATTCAGTTTAACGTGTTCGTACAGTTTATTCTGTTATCTGACTCCAGATGTGACAGAAAGAAGAACAGCTGTTTACATTTGTTCACGTCTGATTGGTTTAGATTTGTTCACGTCTGATTGGTTTACATTTGTTCACGTCTGATTGGTTTACATTTGTTCACGTCTGATTGGTTTAGATTTGTTCACATTGTTCATGTGTTAGTTTGGCCCCCGGGCGTCCTCACAGTGTCACATCTGGCCCTCTTTAAAAGAAGTTTGGACACCGCTGTAAGAGGTCAAAGGTTCCTCACAGAACTGACAGAAGTTCTCCTCAGGCCTCACCATGAAGAACCACCACCTAATTTTAAGAGTACACTCGACCTTCATAACCCTATGTTGGTGTTTGAGGTTCTCTGAAGAACCTTTGTGTTCCTTTAAAGGTTCTTTGTTGTTCTGATCTCTGGTTCTTTGCAGAACTTTAAAGTTCTTCTGTGACATCATCACGACCAACCAGAACTTTGATTTCTGAGGCAGTGAGCTGCAGACGACATCATCATCAGTCTGACACTTCCTGTTCCTCCTGGTGGAGGTGTGTGTGGTGGAGGTGTGTGTGATGGAGGTGTGTGTGATGGAGGTGTGTGTGGTGGAGGTGTGTGTGGTGGAGGTGTGTGTGGTGGAGGTGTGTGTGATGGAGGTGTGTGTGATGGAGGTGTGTGTGGTGGATGATTGACAGCTGCTGTAGCTGATGGACTGTGGCTGAGTCACGGCGGGTCATAAAGGAGTAAACACAGTTTGGTTGGTGTTGGTGGAGGGGTGGGTGCAGCAGCAGCAGCAGCAGCAGCAGAGGGGGGTGTTTGAGTGACAGGAACAGCCTGGGCCTCCTGTTAGTCAGCACTTCTTTAATGACTCGGTGATTTCTGTCAGTATAAACTCAAACTTTAAGTCCTGTAACTCTTCGCCCGGTACGGTCCTCGCAGACCGCCCGGCACTCGGTCCAGATCGATACGAGTCAAAGCCGGTCCACACTGAGGGGGTGGGAGGGGGTGGGAGGGGGGGGGGACAGGCTGGAGGTGGCATAAATGGCTGCCATGTCCCATCATGCCCCCCTGAGCCTCCCAGCAGCCAATAGGAGGTGTTGGTGTGTTGATGATGCAGGTCGTCCCCCCCGGTATAAAGAGCTAGCCCACCGTGTGGGCCCTCCTGAGCAGTTGGAGCATTCCCAGCCTCGCCTCGGGTGGAGGGATTGCGAGGGAAACAAAACTACACGGCATCTCTGTGTAGTTTTGTTTTTTTTGGGGGGTACACGGAGGCTCGACCTGTTCTCTTCTTGGATTTGTTCAAGTCTTTGTGGATAAGGAGACCGCTCCGGGCCGGCCGGGCTCCGTCCCATCACTCCACGGCACCTTTGTGGAAACAAGTGAGTAACCTGCAGCCTGGCCCGGCCCGGTCCGGCCCGGGTCAGGGTCAGGTCCGGGTCAGGTCTCTGTGGCTGCTGCTTGGTGTGTTTTTTTGTGTTTTCTGGGTTCAGACGGGTTGGCGTGCCGCGGGCCGCGGGCCGAGCTGATCTGAGGACGGCCAAGAATAGCCGCTGATAGCATGAGAGAGGACTGTGACCGGCCGCCGATGGCTTTTTAAGGGAATCAGCAGAGCGGCTATCACTTCACCTCCAGATATGTGCCACATGCTGCCTGTCAATCAACCATGGGGTCGGGGGGGTCGGGGGGGGGGGCAGGAGAGACAGCTGTGGGGGGGGGGGGGGGGGGGGGGGCACACAGGGGTATTTTTGGCCACTGCCATATGTGTCTCTGATCCTGATCTGTAAATATCAGCTGAGTTTATCCAGAGAGGAACACAACGAGTCCATCAGATCAATGCAGCACGACTCAATGCTGATTGGTTGTCGATTGGTTGTCGATTGGTTGCTGAGAGAATCTGAGAGACGTTCTCATCAAACCAGCTGACAACGCTGAAAGAACCTCCAGCTGTCCTGATGAGGCGTTCAAAGTGTTTTAATGGTCACATGTTCGTTACGATGCGTTCAAGGACGTCTGTTTCATCAAATGTTTGTCTTTAAGTCTCTGAAACGTTCTTTTAACATTGTCTGGTTGTTTCTAATGTGTTCTATGTTATAAAATAAAACTTAGTGATAATTAATGAGTTTGTTTTGAGTCATAACCTGATGGTTACCTGATGGTTGTCTGATGGTTACCTGATGGTTACCTGATGGTTGTCTGATGGTTACCTGATGGTTGTCTGATGGTAACCTGATGGTTACCTGATGGTTACCTGAAGGTTGTCTGATGGTTACCTGATGGTTACCTGTGGGTTGTCTGATGGTTACCTGATGGTTGTCTGATGGTTGTTTGATGGTTACCTGATGGTTGTCTGATGGTTGTCTGATGGTTACCTGATGGTTGTCTGATGGTTGTCTGATGGTTACCTGATGGTTACCTGAAGGTTGTCTGATGGTTACCTGATGGTTACCTGATGGTTGTTTGATGGTTACCTGATGGTTACCTGATGGTTGTTTGATGGTTACCTGATGGTTACCTGATGGTTGTTTGATGGTTACCTGATGGTTACCTGATGGTTACCTGAAGGTTGTCTGATGGTTACCTGATGGTTACCTGATGGTTGTCTGATGGTTACCTGATGGTTACCTGATGGTTTGTTGATGTTGATTTCTATCAGGGGTTCACATCAGGCTGATCGTCCAATCATGGCTCAGGGCTGTGATGACATCACTGCTGTCACAACTTTACACAATGACTGTCAGAGAGGAAACCTCATATCTCCAGTCTGAGTCACATGATCACACAAAAATTAAACAAACAGCTGATCAAACGTGACACATGTATGATTTGGATTTTCACAATAAAAGTTGACATGGAGATAAAAGCTTTTTGCCTGACAGCAGCTGTGACTCTGATCTTTTTATTTATACTCTGAAGTATAAAGTATAAAACAAAGTATAAAGTATAAAACAAAGTATAAAGTATAAAACAAAGTATAAAGTATAAAACATAAAGTATGAAGTATAAAACAAAGTATAAAGTATAAAACATAAAGTATGAAGTATAAAACAAAGTATAAAGTATAAAACATAAAGTATGAAGTATAAAACAAAGTATGAAGTATAAAACAAAGTATAAAGTGTAAAACAGAGTATAAAGTATAAAAAAAGTATATAAAAATATGAAACTTTTAATCCAACAGAAACAAAAAAATTGGACAGTTTTATTGTTTAATATATTCATATATATTTATCAGAATCAATGAAGAAATCATGATCAACACGATTCATTGTACATTTAAATAAACATTCAAATTAATATAAAATAAAGTTGGATTCAGATTTTTGTAGCTGCGTTCAGTCTTTGAAGTTTTACTAGGACAACCCAAAAAAAAACTTCATTTATGCCTGCATTTGAAGTTTCTTTGTTTGAATCACTTTGAATATTTTCTATGATGTAATTGTTTCAAAAGTCATTCTGAAGGTTTTTCACTTCATGCTGTGTCGATCACGACGACGAACCTTTGAATCAAACTGATGAGTCACAATTATGAAGTAAAATCAGCTCATTAATTAGATCAAATAAACTCTCCTGATGATGTCAGTCAGGTGAATGAACTCGTTAATGTTTACTTTATATAAACTGAAGAAAACATGTTGCTGTGTTTCCAGACTTTTACTTTGAAGGGAAGGTAACTTCCTGTTTAATCCACTTCAGGACCTTTAAATCTTAAATCTGGTTCAGTTCACACACAAGAGGAAAATCTGACCAACAGGAAAGAATCAGTTATTAAAACACTTTCCTGTTTGGATGTTTACTAACTGTTTGATGTAACTTCCCGTAGCAGCTGTGGTGAAGTCGTAAAAAGTTGTAAAATCTTAGTACGTTAGTGTGAACGATGAGATTTACGAGATGTGAGCAGACCTTAAAGGTTTGTTTCAGATTATTGAGACTCAAGATTTCAAATCAATTTGATATTTAATGTTAAAAGATTTACTGATAATTCAACGTGTTTCACCAACAAACATTTCAGATCTTTTAGCACATTTTTAAATGAGGCGACAGAAAAGTGTCGTAAAATCTGCCAAAAGGGTCGTGATGACTCCGAGACAATAAACAGATTTAACACACAAACACGCAAACACGCAACATGTTGACTGCATTAGACTGAGGCAGATTTCAGTGTAAAGTTTAAATGTCGTCCATGTCCAGTGTTCACAAAGACAAAAACTCAAAATGAAACAAAGATTCTTTAAATTTGTTCAAGTTGAACATTTTTCCTGAATTATGAACTTTAGATAAATAAATACTTTATTGATGCTGAGGGGAATTCAAGCATCTAGTGGCAGCATGTAAACATACATTAAAATTACAATGAACCTATAAGATAAATCTCAATTTAAATTAAACCTGTGTTAATAAAAATTAAACCTATGCAAAGATTTTATGAATACAAAACTATATAAAAAGGAAACACATAGATTTTTTTTAATAGAAATAAGAAATAGAATTAAATATAGAGACAAAAACTACACAGCTAAATGAGGCCAAAGAAAATGAATGAACTCTGCTAAATGCTGTGACTGTCAAACTGAGTAAAAAATGACAGAATGTCCAGGAATCAGTGCAACAGATTGATAACTGTCTATTGTTTATTGTCATGACAGTACTGTTATTATCATTATTATTAATAAAATCTTATTCATGTTACAGCACATTTCAAACATACAATACAAAAATGAAGATGAAAATCTGCAACAACAAACATGGAGTTTATTTTTGTTATACTTTGAAGTTTGTTAGTTTATTCCTAAAATAAAGATTAAAATAGTAACAAAATGTAAACAGTCATGACAAAATCAGTGCAGCAGAGATTAAATTTAATAAACGTTTCACATTTAAATCAGTTGAAAGACGTCAGAGGTTCATTTCTGTTCATCAAAGTTAATCAATAATCAAACATTGATCTGTAGATTCAGAGTTAGTCATACATCTGTGTAGGATCAGAATAAAGTGTAATAATAACGTTATGGATGTGTGGGATGAGTCAGTCTCTGGCGTTGGCTCGGAGCAGCTGTCTCTCTTAAAGTGCAGCTGAGGCTAAATGTGGATCCTGATCTGAGACTAAAACCAGAAGGCTGGGGGGTCGCATGAAGAGCCGAGTCCACGATAATCCTGAGGTCACCGAGAGGTGTCAGTCCTCCACTCTTTAACTCAAACTGGCTTTTCTAACTCTAAACGTTTGTTCTGCTTGGAAACGTTCAGATTTTCATTATCAGTTAGTTTGATGCTGATCGATCCAGATCAGTTTGGTCTGTTTGTACATGAGTTTGTTTGTGGTTCATTAGGCATTCTTTAGTTTGTCTTCACCTGCTGCGGAGTCTCTTCTTCTTCTTCTTCTTCTTCTTCTTCTGCTGATGACTCTGCCATGCGTCCGACCTCCAGCTGCTGCCGTCTGTCCATCCATCCGACCATCAGCGTTCCTCTGCCCTCCAACAGGCTCCGCCTCCTGACATTTATAGCTGAAACTCAAGCTGTCAGGAGACACTCAGCACATTTTTAAATCTGAACGTCAATAAAAACCTGAAACACACAGGAAGAAAAACGTTCAGGAAACGTTCAGGAAACATTCAGAAAACACAGGCATGTTAGTGATTAGCCTGTTAGCTGAGTTCTTGTGTTTTTTGCAGCAGTGAAAGGTTCAGATAAAAGCCAGGACTTGAACTGTGCATGTGGACTGACCTGTGATCAGCTGATGTTTGTTTGTTCAGACAGTTTTAGGTTCTTATTTAAACGTGAAACGTGATGACGTCATTTTAACAAAGATAATAGAAATAAACGCTGACAGACCTCACAGGAAGAATGTTTCCCTCTGTCTGTTTTTCACAATAAAAGTCAAAATGAGCATTTTGTTTCCCGTCACCATCAAACTGAGTCAGATGGCGGTCATGTTCTGTCATGTCTTTGGATGAACACCGAGTGGTTTGGACTGCTCATGTTTGTCAGTCAGTCATTGGAGCTTTGGCGGACGCATTTAGTCTATTTCTGGAGAGGAATTATGGGAAGGGAGCGTCTTCTTTCCTTCTCTAAGAGCTGCTTGTGTGTTTCCTAAACTGAAGGAGGCAGGAAAGGAAATGAGGAGAAATCCTTCTGATCAGAGAACAGGCTTCAGGTCCAGATCAGTCCTATTTAGTGTCTTTAAGCTGCTGACTGATGAATGCCTTCCTCACTGTCTGATTTAATTTAAATGTTTTCTTTCTGTTGGTTTCAAACCCTTTTTAAACCCTTCCTCTTCCTCTTCCTCTTCCTCTCTGTTCGTGTTCAGGGTGCCGACCATCATGTCAACACAAGCGCCAACGTTCACACAGCCGCTACAGAGCGTTGTGGCACTAGAGGGTAGTGCCGCAACGTTCGAGGCTCAAATTAGTGGTAAGAAATGTTTCACTAACATTCATCTAACGAACTGAAACAGAAACTAATGAATGAAAAGAGAGTGGGAACCACACATGTAGAGCAGAAACTATTTAAGACTATTACATTTAATTATAATGACTCCCAGGTGTCCACGTAGAGACGATAGTGACTCCCAGGTGTCCACGTAGTAGTATGTAGTTATTCGTCGTTCTCTGGCGGCTGACCGTGGTCCGGTTCTTCTCTCCTCTTCAGGTTCTCCAGTTCCTGAAGTGAGCTGGTTCCGTGATGGCCAGGTTCTTTCCGCCGCCGCTTTGCCCGGCATTCAGATCTCATTCAGCGATGGCCGCGCTGTTCTGAGGATCCCCGCTGTGACTGCCGCACACAGTGGACGATTTTCTGTCCGAGCGACCAACGGCGCTGGACAAGCAACAAGCACCGCTGAACTCCTCGTCACAGGTGAGAGCACAGGTAGACTTCAACACTTATATACATACACAGCACAGTGAAGGTGGGTTCTTCATACCTGTCAATCATACCCCCTTAGCAGAGACAGCGCCCCCCAGCTTCCTTCAGAGACTGCAGAGCTCAGCAGTGAGACAGGGCAGCCAGGTGAGGCTGGACGTCAGAGTCGCAGGTATCCCAACACCTGTGGTGAAGTTCTACAGAGAAGGAGCAGAGATCCAGAGCTCAGCCGACTTCAGGATCGTCCAGGAGGGAGACCTGTACAGTCTGCTGATCGCAGAGGCCTTCCCAGAGGATTCTGGGACATATTCTGTGACCGCCACAAACAGCAGCGGACGAGCCACGTCCACCGCTGAGCTGCTGGTTCAGGGTGAGGAGCCCAAAATCTGCAGTGTGCTTCTGTTAAACCTCCTGAGGCTGGTGGAAGTTCAGTTTTATAAAAATATGTTTATTTTTGTTTGTTTGCACCAAAAAGGTTAGCTTAGCATAAAGGAAATACTGATCTGACATGATGCTGCCGTCCTAAACTAAACGTGTGTGTTCAGGTGAAGAAGCCGTTCCAGCAAAGAAAACCAAGACAGTGATTTCAACCTCTCAGATTTCACAGACCCGTCAGACCAGAGTGGAGAAGGTATGACACAAACTTTGAACCTCACATTTCTCATTTATTTATCATCCCGTCTCACATATCGCCTCCTCCCTCCCTGTCGTCTCTCCACAGAGAATGGAGGCCGGTTTCCAGGCCGGCGCCATGATGGAGATGCACATGGAGGGCACCGAGCTAACACAGCAGCTAGCTCACAAGACTCCGCCCAGAGTTCCCCCTAAACCTGCGTCCAAATCCCCGACCCAGCCCTCGCTGGTAGCCAAGGTGGCCGGAGGACGCCAACAGTCGCCGTCACCTGTCAGACACGTGAAGGCACCCACACCCACACCAGTCAGGTGGGTGGAGCCTGGAGATGTTTGTGCTGGCTTTTATTTGAGACCTGGCCAGTATTTTAAGATCAGGTTTACAGTAAAGGTCTTAGTGGATTGGGGGGTTGTTGCACGTGTTCTGTGTGTCCTCAGGTAACTTCTTCATGATTTGTGGTTTTATAATTGGAATTGAACTGAACTGAAGGTGGATGTTTTGAAGGTTGTAGAGACTCAGATTTAGATCAGTGAGCGGGGTGTTGGTGTTTTCGGAGGTTGGCCCTCCAGGCCTGAAATGTGACCTCCCTCCCCCCCGTCTCCAGGCCTGCCTCTCCCACTTCAAGAATCTCAGTCTCCCCCATCAGGCCGGTCAAGTCCCCCATCACCGCACGCAAGCAGGTGGCCGTCGGCGCCGACGTCCTGCCGCCCTGGAAACAGGGAGACTACGTCGTCGCAGAGGGCGGTTACACCACCATGACCACTATGACCAGTATGACCAGCAGAACCATCACCCAGCTGGGCCAGGAGCAGCGCCAAGAGCAGCAGGTCATCGGGATCAAAGAGGTGAGGGACGGTCCACGTGGGACGGGGGTCCAGACCACCATGTGGGGTTCAACAGGTCCACAGGGCAGTTTGACAAACATGGCGGGGGACGAGGTTTGGTCCAATTTGAGACGGTAGTGACTTCCAGGTGTCTATGTAGAGATGATACGACTCCCAGGTGTCCACGTAGAGACGATCCAACTACCAGGTGTCTACGTAGAGACGATAGCGACTCCCAGGTGTCCACGTAGAGACGATAGCGACTCCCAGGTGTCCACGTAGAGACGATCCGACTCCCAGGTGTCCACGTAGAGATGATCCGACTCCCAGGTGTCCACGTAGAGACGATCCGACTCCCAGGTGTCCACGTAGAGACGATAGTGACTCCCAGGTGTCCACGTAGAGACAATAGCGACTCCTAGGTGTCCACGTAGAGACGATAGCGACTCCCAGGTGTCCACGTAGAGACGATAGCGACTCCCAGGTGTCCATGTAGAGACAATAGCGACTCCTAGGTGTCAACGTAGAGACAATAGCGACTCCTAGGTGTCCACGTAGAGATGATAGTGACTCCCAGGTGTCCACGTAGAGACGATAGCGACTCCTAGGTGTCCACGTAGAGACAATAGCGACTCCTAGGTGTCCACGTAGAGACGATAGCGACTCCCAGGTGTCCATGTAGAGACAATAGCGACTCCTAGGTGTCCACGTAGAGACGATAGCGACTCCTAGGTGTCCACGTAGAGACGATAGCGGCTCCCAGGTGTCCACGTAGAGACAATAGCGACTCCCAGGTGTCCACGTAGAGATGATAGCGACTCCCAGGTGTCCACGTAGAGACAATAGCGACTCCTAGGTGTCCACGTAGAGACGATAGTGACTCCCAGGTGTCCACGTAGAGACGATAGCGACTCCCAGGTGTCCACGTAGAGACAATAGCGACTCCTAGGTGTCCACGTAGAGACGATAGTGACTCCCAGGTGTCCACGTAGAGACGATAGCGACTCCCAGGTGTCCACGTAGAGACGATAGCGACTCCCAGGTGTCCACCTAGAGTCCTTAAAAAGACTCGTTCCCTCTTTGTTGAACAAATTGCTCCTGATGTTGAACGTCTCTTTTGTCTGTTCAAACATGACAACGTGTTTTTTTCTGTTTTTACGTGTTTAATTCTTTCTCGTCTGTCCATGAATCTTTTCACTGAAACAAAGAAAAGTCTTCATGTTTCGTCTCACTGTTTTAAATGTGACTAACCACATGATGAAAACAAACCTCATCCATCTTTATATCAGACTATCAGACTCTGTCACTCTGCATTTGTTGATTCAAAAACTGTCTCTGGGTTTGAAGGTTCAGGACACTTCATTTGAATCTGTTCATTTCTGAATGTGTCGACGGTCTTTGTTTGTTCATCAGCAGCATGAATGTCTGAGTTAACCTTTGATTTGGTTGTTAGCCTGAAACTGACAAAATGGAGTCAGATGACAAGAGTTTTACCCAGACTGCCGAGGGATGCCACGAGGGAATGACATGTGACCATGACGTTTGCCATTTGGGTATGGACTCATACGGTGATGAGTTCAAGGAAGGTGTTTACGAAGACGTGACGTCCTCAGTTGAAGAGTCCGACAGTGATTATCTCGTGGAGACACCAGCCGATGATGTAAGCGAGGAAGACGTGATGTCACATGTCTGTGGAGATCTGTCCTCGGTCTTTAACCACGTGAACTCGTCACAACCTGAAGAAACGTTCAGACTTCATGACAGTGACGTCTCTGATGAAGAGCGGTGTTACTGTGATCTTAACCAAGATGTCCGCCCGGCGTCTCAGTGTCCAGAGCAGCAGGTAGCTCATCACCGTCATGAGTGGACACGAGTGGACACGTCACGGCTGCTCCGTCTTCTTTGTTCACCTCTTCACTGATTTCTTTTTGAGTTTGTGCCACGTGGTCGTGGTTGTCACATCACTTTTCTTCACTTCGTGTTGTTTGTTTTCGACTTTTAGCTGATTTCATGTTCTTCTTCTTCTTGCATGTCAGACAGATGAGCATGGACGTGAGATGATCTTTAATGTTGAGTATAATTACACGCACGAGGATCCTGTCCGTGACGTTCATCCGTGATTCTGTGCTTGTGTACTTAAACTCAGCGAGTGTCGATTTGTGTGTTTAACAGACGCAGGAAGGTGTCGAGGGATAACTTGTCTCCTTAAATGACACATTTTAATCCATCAGCTCATTTTGTTCCCTCGTTTTAATCCATTTTACTGAATAACTTGAGAAAATCGATAAAATGAGACTTTAAATTGAGACATGTTGGTAGATAAATTGCTAATGTTATCTCGTCAGACTTGTTTCAATAAACTCAAATACACACTTGATTGCTACATACATGATATTATGCTAACATCGTGAGGCTAAAGCTAACAGTCATCACACCCACCAACTGATTCATTTGAGGGAACTTGATGAACTCGATGTTTCCCTCCATCCACTTGTCTGTTTGTGTCCTGCCATGGATGTCCTGAGATCTATGTGCTGCTGGTTGTGTCTCCAGGCTGGGGGAGGGAAAAGAGCCGGGGCGAAGGCCACAGTCATGGCTGCCGTCGACCTGGCTCGGGTCCGTCAGCCTGTTCATGTTGAGGGCGGTCGAGCTGAAGAGGAAGAGGAGGCTGAGGCTGTAGAGGCAGAGTTAAGGCAGCAGGAGGCGGCCGCCGCTGCCGCTGCCATCGCTGCTGGTCAACAATATCAAGAAGGATGGACAACAACAACAACGAGAGCGCAGGCTGGCCAAATGCTAACCACTGCTCGGGAGTTTAGACCTGAACCGACCCCGCCGCCACCTCAGGTTAGCTAGGCTGCGAGAGCAGAGACATGACTCAATATCAGATTAATCCAGTCACTCTCGTGGCCACATGTTCATACATATTTATATATTTGTAACAACATTCGACACTGGCAAACAATTTTTAAGATTTTAGGAAAAAAAAGTTACCGTACAAACAACAGAAACAACATAACGATAACGATTTGCCAGTGTTTTAACGTAACTCCTCTAAAAGATGAATCTTATCAAGATAATTTAATAATTTAATGCATTAAAACATGTTTACTGTCGAGCTGTTAAATCTTCCTGAGGTTGTAACGCTGCTGTGAACTCTGTTGGTTCATCCAGATTCAGAGAATGACAGAAATCTCCACCCATGTGGACTCCGGTGTCATCGTGTCTCCGGTTCCACATTTCACAGTTTCTAAAGTTTCTGTCCCAAAACACGACATTAGCTCTGAGGTAAGAGAGGCGACATCAGGCAAGCAGTAAAACAATAACCTGCATACAAAGACTTAAAACACAGGGAGGAACATGTAAAGAGAAAACATGTAAACTATATTTTGGTCAAACTATATTTGACCCTTGACTAAGTCCCGCCCCCTTCCTTACTGTCGCTAACGTGTCAATCTTTGTGTTCTCACGTGACACAAACTTACAAACTGAACAACATCATCCATCATGTATATATATATATATATATATGTTCAGATGATTATACGAACGGACTGCAGCTAAAGCTAATGCGTCCCTGGTGAAAGGTTAGCACCAACTGATGATCAATGTAGAAGACGGGGAAATAAAGAAGCAGCATTGTTCTCAGATAACAGTTTAGTATTATAACTAAAATTTAATTAAAAACAAAGTTCGGCATCTTGAACTTCCCCAAATCCAGTGAAGATTAGGACAGAGCTGCTAAAGATGCTAACGTTATCTTAACACACACAGTGTGTGTTTGTAACGTTTAATTCACATGCTGTTTGTTAAAGTAATGCTAACTTGTTACTGTATGCAGTAAGCTGGTTAGCTGTTAGTAGCAGTAGGTAGCACCTCTCATATTGTAGCTCCATGTCGGCGGGACCACGTCGACGTGAAGAAATGCAAACACACACACCTACTATGACTAGTTCCTATTGCTAATCTGTGATTGGACAGACGTTTTTTGGGGGCGGGGTTTAATTAAAGGTCTTTTTGGTTATTACTGCTCGCCTGAAATGCAAACTGTTGTGATCCGTAGTGTAGAAGTGATAAACCTCCTTTAACCTTTGCTTTTCTTCACCCTCTTAATCAATGAACTCCTCAGAACTTATAATCCGACTTTAATCAAACGTCATTTCTCCTGATGTAGTTTTAATCAAACTAACTCACCGTAGCTTCTCCCTCTGCTGTGGTTTGAAAAACAACCCAACATGATCTGTTGATGATGGTGTGGGTGTTCCTCCTCTTTGGGTCGGTCAGGTTTCCATCGCTGGCTCGGCTATCGCCACTCTGCAGAAAGAGTTATCGTCATCCTCTGCCTCCGCTAGAAAGATCATCAGACCCGTCAAGTCTCCTAGTCCATCTGGTCGAGTGGCGAGGAGCAGAGAGACGCCGGAGCCCATCCCTCCACCGTTCAAAGACTATCAGAGTCATTATGGCACTGAGTTACAGACCGGGGTGGTGTATTCGGGGGGCATGAAGAGAGTATATGAGGACTGGGGAGCCCAGGTTTGTAATGTAGTTTAGTGGGCTGGATCTGGACAGGACAAGAAAACCTGATGGTTCATGGTCCCCAGAAGACGTTTCCAATATTTCTGATCTTTATTTGAGTCCCATCAACTTCTTTACACGAGAAATATCAAATCTAAGGAGCTGATTTTCACCATCCCAAACTTTACATTGTTACGATGTGTAATGAACATGACAACCATTAGAGGTCGCTCCTTGACCTCCAGGTGTTGAAGTCCGGTTTTCTTGAGTTCTGTTAAAATCCAGGATTTAATAACCGTCTCATAAAAACCTTAACATGCTCATCGATGCTACTGATAATCTCATTCTCACCTCTTCAGTCCATCCAGCCTTCCCTCCATCATTCTGTGCTGTCTCATCATCAGCGAGTTCAAAGTCTTGTCCTCTGTGTGTTTTCTGTGTCGTCCATGTTGTGGATTTTAGAAATAGGTTAATCTTTGTTGAATTATGATGTTCTAACAAATCTCTGACTGTCTGACAGGTGATGGAGGGAGCAGCTGTACCTTCAGCAGGCGGCGTGGTCCCGCCTACGCTGGTGTCCGTAAGTCGCTTAGTTCTCCTCTAATCCACAAAATGTATTCATGCCACTTTGAGAGTGTGAATTTCTAAGTTTTGTCTTGTCTGCAGGGCTTGAAGAACACGAATGTGACGGAGGGTGAGTCTGTGACCTTGGAGTGCCAGATCAGCGGTCACCCCAAACCCGTCATCATGTGGTTCAGAGAGGACTACAAGATCGAGAGCTCCATCGATTTCCAGATTAGCTACGAGAACGGATTCGCCCAGTTGGTGATCCGCGAGGCGTTCGCCGAAGACAGCGGACGCTTCACTTGCACCGCCACAAACGAGGCGGGAACCGTCAGCACCTCCTGCTACCTACTCGTCCAAGGTCAGTACAAACAGTAAAACATCAAAAACATCAGGACTTTAGCAATGTCTTCTGCACATACTTAAGGCAATCCTCCCTATTTGAGACTAACCCTGTCTTTGTCCTTCAGTGTCTGAAGACATCGAGAGCAGAGAGGAAATTGCTGTCGTCACTGAACATGTTGAAACTGCTGAGAAACTGTGAGTTGATCCAGTTCCTTTGAAGCCTCTTTAGTCAACACTGACTGATATTCTTGAGTTTGGTCCTGGTGATCCTAAAAAAAAATCTGTATTTTCAGAGTAACCGAAGAAGCCAGAGAGGAGACCATGTCTCAGGTGAGCGTGGCTGAGTCAGATACTGCCGCCATAGCTCCCTTCTTCATTAAGAAGCCAACCCTCCAGAAGCTGGTGGAAGGAGGAAGTGTCGTGTTTGAATGCCAAGTGGGAGGAAGTCCCAAACCACACATTATCTGGAAGAAGAGCGGCGTACCGCTCACTACTGGATACAGGTATGTAATACCTTAAAAGCTACTGGTCAGGTTTTCCCTGCAGCATTATTCCCAACGATTTAGGTGATTTATTACTTACTGTAAACCCAATGACCGAAAATGATGCACCTCCAATGTGCGGCCTAAAAACATGAAGGTTTTAATATTAAACTCTGTGCAGACACGTCATATAAATCAACCTGATACAGAATTTATATATATATGTGTGTATATATATATATATATATATATATATATATATATTTAATTGCCAGATAATGTAGAACAAGATGATAAACCTCAGTGATAATGTGTTAAATGGTTTACCCTCCACTGTCCATCAGATACAAAGTTGCCTACAAGAAGGACACTGGAGAATGCAAGTTGGAAATCTCCATGACTTTTGCTGATGACGCCGGAGAATACTCCGTCTTTGCCAAGAACCAGCTCGGAGAGGTCTCAGCCTCTGCCAGTCTGCTGGAAGAAGGTACGTGAATCTGCATCAATAAAACCGACCTTTCTATTAAAGTACGATAAAAGACAGACCTCAGAACAAGACCTGCAAAGAACTGGTTCTTCTCTGATGTTGCAGTGTGTTCACTCATCAAAATGCTTTGTTTTGCTAACAGAGGAATACGAAGCCTACATGAAGAAACAGGAAGCAACCTTTATGACTGAAGTGACGGCCGTGGTGCTGGAACCCAAAGTAGGAGATGTTCCCCCCGCCGTTGTTACGACAATGGAACAGATGACCACCACCATTATCTCTGGACAGGTAGGAGCAGCATTAGCCACAGTTGGAGGTGGTCTTGTTACAGTTTTGGACAATGTTAGTATGTCAGTATGAAACCTGGAACTTTACATGTCTATATAGCCAGATTAACCCACTAGGGGTGCTTGGGGAAACCCTGAAGCCCCTACCACCACCACTACGATCTCTCTGAACATTGTCTATGCATCCTTTTACCTTAAACCAAATAATGTAACAGATTTATGCAGGAACAGGCACAGGGCCCTTCACTGGGACTTCTTTACACATAGTAATCCCAGGCCTTTAGGGCTCTTGAGGGTCTGGGTACCCGGGGGAAAGAATGGACAACCAACCAACAATGATTGGATGGTCACTGATTGACAGTCATCACCAAAACAAATGAAAATAAAATGTTTTCTAACTTCTTGCCTGCAGGAGTTTCACCTTTCTGCCATTGAGCTGAGGATCATTCAGGAGATTGAACTTCGCATTATGAGGATTACCTACAAAGAGATTGTGACAGAGGATGGAGAGTTGATGGTGACCGCTGACCCCACTGAGGCCGTGGAGCCCACCTTTGACACTCCTGTCAAAAACTACAGGATCATGGAGGGAATGGGCGTCACGTTCCACTGCAAGATGGCTGGAATGCCACTCCCCAAGGTACTGAGTCTTTAAGACATAGGATTAAATATAGTTTCTCTCTATTGTATCCAAAATGGTCTTACGATGACATTTTGTCTTGTACCAGATTGCTTGGTTCAAAGATGGTCAACGAATCAGGCCCAGCGACCGTTACCAGATGGAAGTTCTTCAGGATGGACGTGCCAGCCTGCGTTTGGCTGTGGTTCTGCCCGAGGACGAGGGCGTGTACACCGCCTTCGCTACCAACATGAAAGGAAATGTTGTCAGCTCTGGGAAGCTCTACGTGGAGCCCTCCGGAGCTGGAGCACCCCAGAGATACACACCAGCAATGCAGAGGATCAGGTAAAGTTTCACTTAAAGGACTGAGAAAAACTAACCTGTGGACACCAAGATACTGACGACTCTGCTTTTTCCTCAGGTCCACATCTCCTCGTTCTCTGAGTCGCTCTCCCGGACGGTCTTCCAGCCGTTCACCTGGACGCTCCCCTGCTCGCCGGCTTGATGAGACAGACGAGGCTCAGCTGGAAAGACTCTACAAGCCTGTGTTTGTCGTGAAGCCTACTTCATGTAAATGCTCTGAGGGGCAGACTGCCAGGTTCGACCTGAAGGTCGTTGGCAGACCGATGCCCGACACATACTGGTTCCACAATGGTGAGTAAAGCTAGATAAACTTGCATGAAGGTGTTCTTGAATACAATTTTTTGGCCTCACAATAATCAAAATCTGTATGTCACCTCCTCAGGACAACAAGTGGTGAGCGACTACACCCACAAGATAGTGGTTAAAGAGGACGGTACCCAGTCCCTGATCATTGTCCCAGCCTTGCCACAGGACTCTGGAGAGTGGACCGTTGTTGCTCAGAACAGAGCAGGAAGGTCGTCCATCTCCATCACTCTCACTGTTGATGGTAAAACTGCAGCACGCTTTCTCTGGCCCCATTTTAAAAAGGATAATCAGGAACATTTAACAGCTTTAATGAGGTTTCTTGACAATTTCCTGTTTCTGTTTCAGCTAAAGAAACCTTGGTGCGCCCCCAGTTCACTGAGAAACTAAGGAACATCAGTGTAAAGCAGGGCACTCTGGTTGAACTGGCTGTCAAAGCCATTGGAAACCCCCTGCCTGACATTGTCTGGCTGAAAAACAGCGACATTATCACACCACACAAGCACCCAAACATCAGGTACATTTAATATCAGCTGTATTATCAGTGTTCTCAGTAACAAAATGAAATGTTAAAGAATAATATGACAATATATATGTCATATTATACATAATATATATGACTAATATGACAAATCCATGTTTCAGGGTTGAAGGAACCAGAGGTGAGGCCAAATTCCAGATTCCCTCAGCAATTGGCTCAGACAGTGCCTGGTACACAGCTACAGCCATCAACAAGGCTGGTAGAGACACCACTCGCTGCAGAGTCAATGTTGAGGTGGACATGGCTGAACCTGAACCAGAGAGGAAGCTCATTATTCCCAAAGGAACCTACAAAGCCAAGGATATTGCCCCTCCAGAGGTGGAGCCCCTTCATCTGCGATATGGTCAAGAGCAGTGGGAGGAGGGCGACCTTTACGACAAAGAGAAGCAGCAGAAACCACAGTTCAAGAAGAAGCTGACCTCTGTCCGCATGAAGCGCTTTGGTCCAGCTCATTTTGAGTGCAGACTGACCCCTATTGGTGACCCCACCATGGTAGTGGAGTGGCTGCATGATGGCAAACCTCTGGCAGCAGCTAACAGGCTGCGCATGGTCAATGAATTTGGCTACTGCAGTCTTGACTATGAAGTTGCTTATGCAAGAGACAGCGGCGTCATCACCTGCAGAGCTACCAACAAGTACGGAGTCGACCAGACCTCAGCTACCCTGGTTGTCAAGGATGAGAAGGGCCTCGTTGAGGAATCCCAGCTCCCTGAAGGCCGAAAGGGAGCACACCGAATTGAAGAGATCGAACGCTTGGCTCACGAGGGAGGACCCTACGGAGTCACTGCTGAAGAAGAAACTGAGAAAATGAAACCTGAGATTGTCCTTCTTCCTGAACCAGTCAAAGTTTTGGAGGGTGAGACAGCCCGTTTCCGTTGTAGAGTGACTGGTTATCCAGCACCAAAGGTCAACTGGTACCTCAACGGACAACTTATCCGCAAAAGCAAGAGATACAGACTGAGGTATGATGGTATTTACTATCTGGAGATCACTGAAATCAAATCCTACGATTTAGGAGAGGTCAAGGTGGTAGCCGACAACAACCTGGGCTCAGCCGAGCACACTGTGAAGCTGGAGATCCAGCAGAAAGAGGACTTCAGGACTCATCTGCGCCGTGCCCCAGAGGCAAAAGCACCTGAGGCCGCACCTGAACCTGGAAAAACAACATTCGAGGTTGTGAAGGCTGAGAAACCTGCAGAGGACTCTCAGCTAAAGGAGGTGGTCAAACTCAAGAAGGCCCATAGAATCGTCCACGAGAAAGCCACGGAGGAGTCTGAGGAGCTGAGGGGCAAGTTCAAACGCAGGACAGAAGAAGGCTATTACGAGTCCATCACCGCTGTGGAGCTCAAGTCACGTAAAAGGGATGAGTCTTATGAGGATCTGCTGAAGAAAACAAAGGAGGAGCTGCTTCACCGCGCCAAGGAGAAGGAGGAGGCAGAGAAGAAGAAGGAGGAGGAGCGCCGCAAGGTTACAGCTAAACCTCTTAAACCAGAGAGGGTCAAGCTCTCAGCCAGCATGGAAGCTCCAAAGATCCTGGAGCGCATCACGAGCCAGACCGTTGCACAGGGCGACGAAGTCAAGTTCAGAGTCAGAGTCGTCGGCAGACCAGAACCTGAGTGCCAGTGGTTCAAGAACGGCGTTCAGCTGGAGAAGACTGAGCGTATTTACTGGTACTGGCCTGAAGATCATGTTTGTGAGCTGGTGATCAGGGACGTCACAGCAGAGGACTCTGCTAGTGTCATGGTTAAAGCTTCAAACACTGCTGGAGAGACTTCAAGCCATGCTTTCCTGCTGGTGCAAGGTAACCCAGCTCTGGACACAATTTACATGTAACTCTCTATTTGATTTGTGTAGTTTTTAACACACTTTTGTTGTCATTTTTGCAGCAAAGCAAGTCATCACCTTCACGCAGAAACTGGAGGACGTCAACGCAAAGGAGAAGGACACCATGGCTACCTTTGAATGTGAAACCAATGAGCCTTTCGTCAAGGTCAAATGGCTGAAGAATAACATGGAGATCTTCTCCGGAGACAAATACAGAATGCACTCTGACAGAAAGGTTCACTTCCTGTCTGTGCTGATGATTGACATGAGAGATGATGCAGAATTCACCTGCATGGTCATCGACGATAACGTCAGGACGACTGCCAAGCTCAATGTTGAAGGTGGGTTGGCTAACAACCTGAACTTTGTACACATAGAACCACACGTTACCGCATGTCTGAACATTGGCATGTGCTTCTACTGATCATTTGTTTAAACAGGAGCCCCTCTGGAGATCATGAAGCAGCTGGAGAGCACAGAGGTTCCTGAGACGTACTCTGGAGAGTTTGAGTGTGTCGTGACTCGTGAGGACGTTGAAGGAAGCTGGTTCTTCGGAGAAAAGCTGCTCTCTCCCAGCAGTAAACACGTCATGACCTCCCGCCGTGGAAGACACACCTTGTCTGTCAAAGATGTGAAAAAGGAGGATCAGGGAAAATATACCTTCAAAGTGGGCGAGTTCAAGACGAGTGCCTCACTGAAGATGAAACGTGAGTGCACTGCTGTAAATATGTAGCTTCTAGCTTCAGTCCATCCAAAACTTCAAGTCAGATTTAATTTATTACATAACAAAACACGTTTGTGTCGATGTTTCAGTGCGTCCGGTGACCTTGATCCAGCCTCTGACTGACCTGACTGTCTGTGAGGGCGACATCGCACAGATGGAGGTCAAGTTTTCCCAAGAGAATGTTGAAGGCACCTGGATGAAGAGCGGGAAGCCAATCACGGCCTCAAGCCGTGTGCATATCATTATCGACAAACAGATCCACAAACTTCTGATTGAAGACACCACCAAGGAGGACTTTGGGATGTATTCCTTTGAGGTTCCCGCTCAGGCGATCACAACAACCGCTAAGCTGGTCATTCAAAGTAAGACACCTTTGATACGTGGTGTCTTTACTGTTTCAAAATAAAATGTTACAAACTAAAGACTTCATCTTGTGTTACAGCAATCGGAGTCTTGGTCCCGCTGAAGGACACCAGTGCTGTTGAAGGCACCAAAGCCGTCCTGGAGACCAAGATCTCTGCTCAGGACGTCAGCTCAGTCAAATGGTACCACAATGACCAACTGCTGGTTCCCAGCGACCGCATCCAGATGGTGGCAAAGGGAGCCAAGCAGCGTCTGGTCTTCAACAGGACCTACGCCTCCGATGAAGGACACTACAAACTGGTGGTTGGTCGTGCCGACACCAGCTGCAGATTCTCTGTTCAGAGTAAGTTGAACAAAGAGAGACTAAATGTCTAAACGTGATCGATCTGCACTATACTGATGACACAGGTTCATCCTGCCTGGACTTCGCTGCAGTTGCCTGTGTAACCAGTCCAACAGCTCCACCTGTTGGACATTTTAATAATTACATTTCTGTTAAAGAGAGGGTCAGTGCTGAAATGTTGAATATAAAAGAGTTGATCATCTCTTCTTCTTTCATCTCAACAGCTGTCCAGATCGTGAAGGCGATGAAAGACAAGGAGTGCTCAGAGTCTGAGAACGTCACATTCGATGTGGAGGTGTCTCACCCCGGCATCGACGCCTACTGGACCTTCAAAGGGCAGCCACTGAAGGCTGGCCCCCAGTACAAGATGGAGTCCAAGAACAAGAACCACAGCTTGACTGTCATGAACGCAATGAAGGATGAAGAGGGCGAGTACATGTTTGCTGCTGGTGAGAAGACATGCAGTGCTCTACTCACTGTAACAGGTAAGTTGGGATACGTTTTTTTATAAATATACGATTTGTCAAAGTTTACTGAGCGCTAACTGACTGGAACTATTTCAGGTGGCGCCATCAAGAAGCCTCTGCGTGATTTGGTGGTGGCCGACTCCCAGACCGCCGTGCTCGAGTGTGAAGTGGCGAACCCCTCTGCTGAGGGCAAGTGGCTGAAGGACGGCCACCCAGTCGACTTCAACGAGAACACCCTGAGCGAGGTTAACGGCGCCGTCAGACGCCTCGTCATCATTATCACCAAGAGCACAGACATCGGAGAGTACACCTACCAGGTGGCCACCTCCAGGACCTCAGCCACCCTGAAAGTCGAGGGTACGTCCATCATTCTTTTTTTTCCAGAATAGAAATCTAAATTTTGAAAACAAAAGTTAACAACGTTTGTCTCCACAGCTGTGAAGGTCAAGAAGACCCTGAAGAACCTGAACGTGGTCCAGACCCAGGATGCCGTATTCAGCCTGGAGCTGACCCACGAGGATGTGAGAGGAGCGCAGTGGATCAAAAACGGCATCGAGATCCAGCCCAGCGATAAACATGAGATCACTATTGAAGGCACCGTCCACACCCTGACGATCAAAAACTGTACCACACAGGACGAGTCTGTTTACTCCTTCAAACTGGGGAAACTGTCTGCAAACGCCAGGCTGAACGTTGAGAGTAAGAACCCACTAGCAAACACAACACAAGATTTTGGTGAATTACAGATCCAAATCAAAAAATCCTAAAAATCTGTTCCCCACAGCCATCAAGATCCTGAAGAAGCCAAAGGACGTGACATCTCTGTTGGGTGCGACCGCCGTCTTTGAGGTGGGCATCTCCGAGGACGACATCCCCGTGAAATGGATGTTTAACAAAGCGGAGCTGAAGCCAGACGAGCACTACAGGATGATGTCTGAGAAGAAGACCCACAAACTGATCGTCCAGGACGTGGACTCCAGCAGAGAGGGAGAGTATACCGCTGTGGTGGGCCACCTCCAGTGCAGCGCTCACCTCACCGTCGAGTGTAAGTGTTAGCATAGTGTGGCTAATCAGCAGGACTTAGGAAGGATGAAATGTGTTGATGTACTCTCTTCATCTTCTGTTCAGCCCTGCGTGTCACACGGCCCCTGAAGAGCACGAAGGTCCCTGAGACCCAGGTCGCCACGTTCGAGTGTGAAGTCTCTCACTTCAACGTGCCATCCACCTGGTTGAAGGACGGTGTGGAGATCGAGATGAGCGAGAAGTTCAGGATTGTGGTTCAAGGAAAACTCCACCAGCTGAAGATCGTGAACACCAGCAGGGATGACTCTGCCGAGTACACCTTCGTGTGCGGGAACGACAGAGTCTCTGCAACGCTAACCGTTGACCGTAAGTGCCTGTTAGCTACTATCACTTAAGCCGAGGATCTCTGGCAGTGAATTAACCTTCAGTTCTGTTGTTTCACAGCCATCCTCATCACAACGATGCTGCAGGACATGAACGCTCAGGAGAAAGACATGGTTACGTTCGAGGTGAACGTCAACTATGAGGACATCACGTACAAATGGCTGAAGAACGGTGTGGAGATCCGGTCCACGGACAGATGTCAGGCTCGCTGCAAACAGCTCAGTCACACTCTGAGCCTCAGAAACGTTCACTTTGGAGACAGCGCAGAGTATACGTTCACAGCCGGCTCTGCAGTCACTACGG
The DNA here is from genome assembly GCA_033000465.1 of Sciaenops ocellatus. NCBI lineage: Eukaryota > Metazoa > Chordata > Actinopteri > Sciaenidae > Sciaenops > Sciaenops ocellatus. The sequence goes on along the minus strand of CP136868.1, from coordinate 1,780,846 downwards.
CTAAACTCTACGTGGAAGGTAACTTTTTATTTTGTTAGCTCTAGTTTGAACTTCATTAGCTCCTGATAGAAATATCCGACTGCTAGATGTTCCACAGTGTTCACGAGATGGTCTGAGTCAGAGTAAACAAAGCCAACATAAAGGATGCATTTCAGTTATAGGAGTCAGAGACAGTGCATTCTCTTAAAGGACCATTCAAACCTTCTCATAACACAACCAAACAACACACACTCCTCTACTAAAACCACCGCAATGACCACAAAAAATACCAAAATGACCCCTAAAGTTACCTCAACGACCAGAAGAACATCTCTAATGAACACAAGAACCTTTCCTTAATATCTCCTAACATAGCTCTAGAACCTGAGAATAACCTCCTCAGTGAACACTAGAACTTCATTCAAGACCAATATAACCTCTAACGTGACTACGAGATCCTCTGCAATGACTATTAGAACCTCCTTAAGGACAACTAGATGAGCTCCCCCTTTTAACATAATCTGATTCAATGTTAAGATCAACCATGCATCTTATTCATTCCCTGTTTGTTTGTCCTGCTGCAGCTCGTGTGGTTGAATTCACCAAACATCTGAAGGACCTGAAGATAACCGAGAAGAAGAGGGCAACTTTTGAATGTGAAGTTTCTGAACCAAACATCCAGGTGATGTGGATGAAGGACGGTCAGGAGCTGGAGATGTCCGACAGGTACTGCAGCTCATGTTCATGTTCGACTCATTAAACCAACGTCATGAAAACAAATAAAGAACTGACATCACCTTCTGTGTCTCCTGCAGGTACAAGATGTCCTCAGATAAATACGTGCACCGTCTGGTTGTGCCGTCAGTCCGCCTGTCTGATGCCGGAGAATACACCGCCGTGGCCGGGTCGAGCGTGTCCAAGGGCCACCTGGGAGTCGAGGGACGGGACGTCAGAATCTCAGAACCTGCAAGCAGGGACATCACTGTGAGTTCAGTTATCTGAAGATCGTAATGTCCTGACAGGAATCTTATTCCTCGGTAGTCAACCCGACTGTTGTTGCAGGTTGTTGAGAAGCAGAGAGCAACCTTTGAGTTTGAGGTGAACGAGGATGATGTTGAGGGTCGCTGGATGAGGAACGGAGTGGAGATCCAGTTCTCAGTGGAGGAGAGGTTCACCTACGCCACCATCAGGAAGCTCCACCGCCTCACGATCTCTGAGACCTACAGGAGCGACGCCGGAGAGTACACCTTCTTAGCCGGCAAGAACAGGAGCACCATGAACCTCCATGTCCGATGTAAGAGTCAAACTAAATGTCATCACTGAACATGAAAGCACAGCAACCGATGCTCACGATATGTTCGTCTTCTGTCTGTCTTCAGTGCCGGAGCCTCCTCAGATCGTCCGCCACATGCAGCCCCAGACGGCGACATCCGGTCGATCGGTGCGCTTCTCGGTGCAGGTCAGCGGCATCCCTCAGCCTCAGGTGTCCTGGTACAAAGACTCGCAGGCTCTGTCCACCAGCTACAAGTGCAAGTTCCTCCACGACGGAGACGAGCACACGCTGCTGCTGCTCGAAGTTTTCCCCGAGGACGCCAGCGTCTACAGCTGTGAGGCCAAGAACGACTATGGAGAGAACACAAGCTCCGCCCCTCTCATGGTGGAAGGTATGAATCGTGGCGACGAGTCACGGCGTGTTTAAACCTGATGAATAACTGATTGATTGGTGCCACTGATCATGTTTTATGTCTGTCAGTTCCTGAGGTGGTCGAAACTGTTCGGGTCTCTCCTCCCGTCCTTGTCGCTCCCATCCGGGACGTCCTGGTCACGGAGGGACTTCCTGCCCAGTTCCAGTGCACCGTCTCTGGGGAAGGTACTGCCTCTGCTCACTCCCTTCTGGTTAAATACTGACACATTTGCATTGTTTACAGGTGTCTGACTGATGATGCATGCTGTGTCCACAGATCTGCAGGTTTCTTGGTTCTGTCATGACAGAGAGGTCAGACAGTCAGACATTTTCAGGATGTCTCAGTATGGTGAAACCTGCCAGCTCGACATTTCCAGAGTTCTTCCCGCCCATGAAGGAGAGTATTCATGCGTGGCCACAAATTCAGCAGGAATGGTCACATGTGCCGCCACGCTGAACATCGATGGTGAGTAACTCAAACTAATTCTGACGACGTGTTCCTGTCAGAGCGCTGCACGAGCTTCACCAGTCAAACTTTATCTGTTAGCATGTTTTTAAAAAGTTATTTAACTAATCAGCAAAATAAATGATACATTGATTATGGATTGATATTGATTGATTGAGTTCATCAGAGCAATATTTGACACTCACTGGTCAAATATGAAATGAAGCATCTGTTGGCACATTAAACTGTTTTTATGGAGCCAACAGAATGCTGCATGTGTGTTTGAATCAACTGCTGCTGGTCGAACAAAGATTTCAGTCAGATGAGAAAATGGATATAAGCTTAGCTTAGCTTAGCTTAGCTTAGCTTAGCACAAAGACTGGAAGCAGGGTTAAAGTCAGAATACTCAGCATGTTAGTAATACTATATTCAACAATAGATATGCTAATGCTAACTCCAAACTCTAAACAACAAACTTAAGTCACTAATGAACTTGATTTGTTGGTTAACAGGAAGGCTAACGTGAGCTAGCTGAAGTCACCTGTGGATACCAGTCTAATTTCAGTGTATCCAGTACAAAAATGAGGTTAGGGTTAGCTTAGCTTAGCTTAGCATAAAGACTGGAAGGTCACGTCATTAGAACATTCTGACGTTTCTGAACTATTTGAATCATTTCTCCAGTTTAAAATCAGACAGACAGACACTGATTAACAAGGTGACATTTGTTAGCTAGAGAGCTAACATTATCTTATAGACACTGTTAGCTTAGCTTAGCACAAACAAACTGCTGTTGTTCGTACTTCTGTGTTTAAGCTGGATTTTAATCTTCTGATCTGACTCGGCTGAAAACAAAATTCAACATTTTCAGGTTTAATTAGCTTAAAAACTGAGACGAGATCTTTGTGCAACCAGATCTTTCATATTTTAGTTTTCATGACAATGTTACAGCTAAACTGACTTCCTGTGAGGCTGCAGGACAAACAATGAAATTGAAATGGTTGTTTCTGTCTCCTGACCTCCGTCCTGCGAGCTCAGCTGATAATCTTTTGATAAACTTCCAGGTGTCTTTATGTGATGATGCATGAACGTCTTCTCTCCCTTTATCAGTAGCCTTTAACAGTCTGTACTTCAAATAATGCAGCATGATCAAATCAGAGCTGAACTCTGGAAATCTAGCTTTCCGGGTTTGTGGTGCTCGAGCACGGACATAATCATAGCTGTTTTTTTTTATTGGCTCAAGCTCGTCAAGCTTGCATGACGGACAGTGGAAACCAGCCGCTGTCCACCCCCTCATCCCTCACCTGATCCTCAACGCTCCTCTCCAGCTGCACTCTTGGCAAACAAGCTGTGAAGAAGTCAGCAGAATGATGTGTTGACCTAATCCTTCTACTCTTTCTTATTGCCCAGATGAAAAAGCCTTAGCTAGTGCGTCGAGCACTGCGGCTGAGACTAATGTAAGTCAGAGACTGGAGACTCGGACGGAGAGCTTCAGCTCTGTGTCTCTGGGACAAATGGCCCACAATGTTGAGTTTACTGAGATGGTCTCTGAGAGTTCCTCTATGTCCTGGAGGACGGTTGAGGTTCAAATGGAGAGTGTGAGCTCGCTGGAGAGCAGCTTTGATATCAAACTCTCAGCCAGCCCTAAACTGCTGATGGAAATGAGCGACGTCCAGGTGAAAAGCGGCGAGATGGCCGAGTTCAGCTGCTCATTCGACGGGCAGCCCTTCACCGGGGTGGTGTGGGATCATAACGGCCAGAGTCTGGCGGACACAGAGCGGGTGAGGAGCTCTGAGGCCGGGGGGCTGTTGTCTCTGGTCATCCAGGGTGTTGGTGTGGCGGACCAGGGTGTTTACCGCTGCACCACCACCAACCAACACGGCCAGAACAGCTCCTCCGCTCAGCTCACTGTTGAAGGTGCTTAATCTTTCTTCTTTATTAGTCTGTTTCTCCATTCTGGTCCATCCTCCCTCCACCTGCTCCTCCTGCTTCGTCCCCTCCTCCCTCCTCTTTATGTAACCTGTTAGACTGTAATTAAATAACAAGCTCTGTAGTTTACTCTCTCCCTGCTGATGCCAGCTTTGCCTCACTAACTCATCTATCCATCCTACTAACCCCTTTAGTGTTTCCAGTCACAGCCTTTTACTCTCTGACCCCTAATGACTCTCCCTAACTTTATTCTTACCCAGCTAAAGAAGCAAATGTCAAAGCAGAAACCCCCATCCCTACCGATACTGTGCGTAAAGTGTCTCACGCAGACAGGGAGATCCCTAGAGATCCCCACGACCAAGACAAACAGGAGGCTGTGGAGAAGCCGGGACCGCCACCTCCATCTTCCCAGAGACCTTACAGCTTCATCAGTCAGCTGTATTTCCCTGATGTTGCGCCTCATGACGAGCGAGGTCAACGCCTCTCCGGCTGCCCCGAGTTCCTGATCAAACTGCCCCCCGAGCTGCTGATCAAAAACAGAGACAGCGGCTCGTTGTATTGCGTTATGAAGGAGGTTCCCACTCCGTTTGTCATTTGGCTTTACAACCGTTTGAATGTCGAGGACTCTGTGTCTTACTCTGTGAAACATGACGGCCCCCTGTGCTGTATAAACGTTAACAATGTGGGAGCCACACATGGCGGCTCTTACACATGCAAACATGTGAGCTCAGCCGAGGATGCTGAGTGCAGCACAGTCATGAAAGGTTGGCATCTGCATGCTTTTGGTCCTTCTGCTCGCTCGGGCTTTGTTTGGCCCAACACTCATCCACACTGCTTTCCACCAACACAGCCAGCAGAGGCACACTTCTTCTTCTTCAACAAGGTCTTAACCACTGTGTTTAGGAGAGGTCGCTGACCTTTGTGTCCTGCTTTACTGACAACAACACTGAGAGATACAAACACTCATATCACTGAGCATTTATCTAAAGAGCCAGAGGAGCTGCACACTAAAGACCAGAAGGAAGCATGCAGGAATGTCACTGTACAGACAAACAGACGGATAATATGGATGCACGACCTGTCACTGACTCTAACAGTCTTGCACCATATGAGACTTTATGTTCAGTTTGTGGAGTGTGTTTAATTTGAATTATTTCTGTCTTTACAGTAACGGCAGTGGAGAAGGAACCTGAGGTTCAGGTCCAGGAAGAAGTCAAAGGTAAATATTGATTCATGTCAGCAGGAACGTACGTCATCTGTCCACGATGTTTCACATTTTCTGTTTCAGAAGAATGTTTTCCTGTTTCTGCACCCTTCAAAATAAAAGTTCAAGTTAGAGCCAAAAGCAGTTCTTCACGGTGACGTCGTAGAGGAACCTTTTACCGACCGGTTGTTCAAAGAAACATTTATTATAAAGTGTAAACAGTTTTTATCCATGGGTTCATTAAAGTGCAACAAATGATCATTTAAATTATAATATATCATTTTAAATGCAGTATTGGATAAATTACTGTAGTATGAATTATTATCACATTGTTCTCTCTAAAGGTGCTTGTAGAAAATTAAACATTACAATTTACAATCATTTATACACACAGACACATATTAGTCAACATGTTCAGCATTTATCAGCTGTTAGTTAAATACATGTGTACTCAAAACGACAGTGTCCAAACTGTCCCTTTGTTGGTTTTTATCAAAACCATGTCACAGAACCATTAAAGACCCAGTAAAGATTCAGTAAAGATCCAGTAAAGATCCAGTAAAGATTCAGTGAAGATCCAGTAAAGAACCAACCTTACATAAAAAGGTTCTCGATAGTGACGGAAAGAACTTTTTTTGCATTCAGTTACCCAAAGCACCTCAAACAGCATCAAGGGATTCTTCAGCATAAAAAGGTTCTTAAAGGTTCTTAAAGGTTCTCCAGAGAACTCAAAGTGAAGAACCAGAACCAGTTTTTCTCAGAGTGTATTTAAAGACGGTCTTTGGTGTCAGATCTGAGTTTGTTCTCTGACAGTTGTTTGACCTTTCAGCCAAGTATAACTCATTAAGTCTGTTTTCAGCTGGTTGTCTTTGTCTGACATTAAACTGTTGTTGTTCCACTCAGCCTTCTCTAGCTCGACCATCACGGTGACTGAGGAAACCCAGGACTCATTCTACTCTGGCCTAAAGTTACCAGATAAAACCAGAACACTTGAACTTAAGCCAGAGTCCAAACACTTCTCCAGCTCTTTGGAGAAGAAAAAAGAGAAACCAGTTTTCCTCAGTGAACTTTCTCCAGCAGCCGTGACTGTCGGAGAAACAGCTACATTTACCGTCAGAGTGTCCGGTTTCCCGAAGCCCGCCGTTCAGTGGTTCCACAACGGGCAGACGATTACAAGCTCCTCCGTGTACACGTTCGTTCATGAGCGAGATGAGTATAGTCTGGTCATTACCAAAGTTCAGAGGGAGTTTGAAGGAGAGTACTCCTGCACTGTCAGCAACAGATTCGGACAGTCGACTTGTACTTCTTATTTGCATGTTCAGGTGAAGGAGCCTGGAAAACCTCCAAAATTCACTGAAACCATCGAGTCTCTTCGTTTGTCTGAGGGAGGTCAGGCTTTCTTCAGGTACATGGTGACCGGAGATCCTCTCCCTGAGATTCAGTGGCTCAAAGGCAGCTTCCAGATCCAGCCCGGTGGGTTCTGTATCATCGTGAACAACCCGGACGGATCAGGCTTTATTAATATTAAGAATGTCAAACAAGAGCACAGCGGCGTGTACACCTGCAAGGCCTTCAACCAATATGGGGAAGCCTCTTGTCGTGCCGAGCTGCTGGTTTTCAGGGAGAAACTTCAGGAAGAGCACACTTTGGTTAAGAAGCCAAAAGGTTTGAAGATATCTTTGACTGAACAGACCACAGAGTCCAGATTATTTGAGGAGAGGACTCTGTCTGATCAGATGATTTACACCATCAGCACTGAAGACCGGCAGATTATTCCTAGTGAGGAGGTGGGAACCCTCAGAGAGCTTGACATCTCTGCTGCCACCCTTCACCGAGAGCAGCTCACCCACCAGGCTGCAGTGCTGCAGGCTCATGACATCCAGGAGAGGGTTTCTTTGGCTCCGTCTCATCCACCTCAGGTCTCAGCTGTTCCCATGAAACAGCTTCACATGGCGACTTTCTTATCTTCAGTCCAGGAGCGACAAAAGATCACCGAGCAGCACTCTGAACGGATCCTCAGCCCTGAGATCATCGAGCTCGAGTTAGCCAAAGAGCAGCCGTCAAAGCTCATGTCAGCCACATCTGAAGAGGTCCTCCCGCTCGCCACAGTAAGGGCCGAGGCCTTGACGGATCGAGCTCCTGAGCAAGTGAAGACTTTAACCGAACCCAGGCAGCTCGTGAGAGGTCATCAAGTGGAGTCCGCTATGTCAATCCACGATGAAACCTTAGGCGTCACTCACAGACCAGATGAAGAGAAGAGCTTCAAAATCACAGAGGGGGTGAAGATCTTATACTCAGCTCAGTCTTCAGGGCAACTACCAATCACAGAAAGACACTCTGAGCCGCTGCCAGCTTTAGTCGCAGCCACCAAACCCTCCATTAAGAAAGAGCAATTCAAACCAGTCATAGCACCAGTGAGTGAAACAAGAGTTCCTTTGCTCAAAGAGCAGCCGTTTGAAATAACCACACCAGAGCAGGAGAGTATCACCCCACGCAAAGACCTGGTCTGTAAGTCAGCTATGACTGCTGAGGAGAAGTACGAACTCCAAGCTGACATGGCAGGACAGTTACCAGGTGTACCATCTTCTATGAGTCTGCTGCCTGAGCGAGAGGGCGAGCGAGTCCTGAATCTGCAGGTGATCAGTGATCAGGATGTTTTACAGTCTGAGGGTAGGTTCAGCAGCGAGAAGCCTTCGACAGAGCAGGCAGACGCGAGGAAGAGTCCGACTTTATTACACTCAGTGACTCAAGAAGAGCAAAGAACGGCAGTTTGTGAGGTGACTTCAGAGTTCACAGCAAAGACTGATGCCACCTCCGTCCAGCCAAGGAAAGAGTTACCGCCAACAAAATACCTTCAGTCAGTTCATTCTCTGTCAGTTTTACCAAAGGAAAGCATACTGACCATCACCAAACCTGACCAGCAGGTGGCAGTGCAGAAACAGGAAAAGGCTCTGAAGCATGCAGCTGCCTCTGAGGAGAGAAGAGAGATCACAGCAGATTATCGCAAAGACCTCGATATGTCGATGACCGGGGTTCAGTCACAGCTTCGAACTGAGCCCAGGCCATCCAGCATCCTCTCAGTCTCCTCACAGCCCATGCAGCTGCCGAAGGAGATGCCTCTGATCGCCGATGTCAAGCAGCAGCGAGCGCTCGTCCAGAAAGAGGACTACTGGAACATCATGCATTCTTTGAACATCACAGACACTCAGACTCTGGAGGAGGGTCACACCGTTAACCTTAAAACTGATGAGAAATTCAAGCCTGAGATGAAAACTGAGCCAAAGATCTCCAAAAGAACTGTTTTCATTGAGGAGAAGGCAGTGGCCACTGAAAGTTGTACCATCTTAGAGGCAGCTGAGCAAGACTTTGCAGTCCAGATCCAGGAGGGTCAGTCAGTCCGACAGTCGGTGCTACTTGAAGAGAAGCAGGTCATCATTGGAGAGCGGTCAAGTGAGATACATAAATCTGAGAGCTTGGCCGTTAGCATCACGAGGCAGCCCAAAGGAGTTCAGTTTGTTCACGAGTCTCAGGATGCTCGGACTCTACCTAAAGAACTCAACTTTGTCATTCAGATTCCCAAACCGTCCAGTCTGAATATACGACGTCAGCTCAGAGATGCTCTGCAGTCTGCTGTGGCCAGAGACCAACCAGTGTTACTCGCCGATGTTGTAGGAAGGTTAGAGGCAGTGGATGTACAGGAAGTTAAGGTTCAGAGACAGCCCAGACAGGCCAGGTATACATACCTGATCACAACACCAGGTGCCTCCATGGAGATCACACTGTCTTTTGAAGGTGAATACCCTCAGACAGCTGACCTTAGGTCTGAACTCCAGGTAGCTCTGCATGCTATGGTTTTTCATGAGCAGCAAAGTCTTACATCAGAGCAGCCGGGTTTAATGCAGATTGACAAGCCTCAGAGAGCGCTGGTCAGCTCAGCACCCTCCAAAGAGGTGCTGTCATCTGTGGTGGACACCGTGACGGTGGCAGAGAGTGCAGTTGGGTTTGCTGCTGCTGTATCTCAATCTGCATCCGTCAAAACTGAAGCCAGGGCTTTCTTCAAGAGTGCAACCGTTCAGAGTCAGTCTGAAGTCTGCGAGTCTGTCCGCAGAGAAACCAGAGAGGAGTATCTATCAGAGGCAATCATGATCAGCGAGTCCTCTGACAGTCTGGTCGATTATCCGGTTGTCGTTGATTCGCTGGAAGACGTTTGCACTGAGGAAAACGGGAAGGCTGTTTTCACTGCCACCATAAAGCATGTCTCCAGAGTTAACTGGTTCTTCAAAGGTCAATTGGTGAAATCTGGCAAAGAGTTCAAGTGTTCTAAAGACCACGACACATACACACTAGTTATCGACAGAGTTTTCAAGGCCAAGCATCAAGGAGAGTATATCTGTGAGGCCGAGAATGAAGCCGGCAAGACTACAACGTCTTCAAGACTCACTGTGGTCTCAAGAGGTTTGATGATGAACAATTCTTTGATATCATCATCAACTAACTTCACAACTTCATCAATGACTTCTGTTGTCTGCAAACCTCAACCACAACTCATTGGAACATTGGAACAGAAAACAGCCTATTGGTGTGTCTTTGGTGTAACTAAACTTGGGTTGGTTGGTTGAGGTTTTTTAGCAGACAGCAGTGACATCCTCACTTTTCCTTCGTTTCTTCACATGCACATCATCTCATAACCATTCCTCTGTCCTTCCAAGGATTCATCTTTGAGTTCACATCCTTAAACACCCATCAGTCCTCATTCCTGGTCCATTCATCTTTGCATGCTCTCTCTCCTTTATCACAGAATCCTTTTCATGGCATCTTCAACCCACTTTTCCTCTACAGTCACAACAGCATTAACATTGTGTGTCACTTTTCCATCCCAGGACGACCTCCTCCAGTAGAAACATTCTTTTTTGTTTCCATTTCAAACACTTCTGTTTATTTAATGTGTCTTTTTATCTTCCTCTCTCTCAGTGAAACCTGTGTTCAGGCACAGGATTGTCCCCGTGGAGATCAACATTGGCAACGCTGCCAAGTTTGAATGTGAAACCGAAGATGCTCCCAATGTGAGCTTCAAGTGGTTCAAAGATGGACACCCCATCAAAGAGGGTGATAAGTACAGGGTTATCAGTCGCTTCAGCACTTCCTGTCTGGAACTCCTGAGCCCAACCAAGGACGATAGCGGTGAATACACCTGCAAGGCGTCCAATCAGCACGGCAGTGACGAATGCTCCGCCTCTCTCAGCGTCACAGGTAAGAGCAGTGCATGTTTCCTTCCTCTTCGCTGGTTGAGTTTGGAGCTGTTCGGTTTTGTTTTGCCGGGTTAAGTCTACGATAGACTAACAGGCTTTACCATATCACCACTAATGTGTTTCTCTTTTTCTGAATTCTTATAGAGCAATTCCCTCCTGCCTTTGTAACTAAACCTGACCCTCAGACTATGTATGTTGGAAAGAGGGCAGTGATACAGTGTGTAATATCAGGATCTGCCCCACTGAATGTTGTCTGGCTCAAAGACAACCAGGCCGTACCCAAAGTGCCAAACTACCGAACCTCTTGTGAAAAGAATAAGCACACTCTTGAGATAAGCAAACTTGAGCCAGCTGATGGGGGTCATTATGTGTGCAAAGTGTCTAATAATGTTGGGACCGCTGAGTGCAGCACGGAGCTGCTTGTTATTGATAAACCCAACTTTGTAAAGCCCCTGGGTCCGATCGCCGCTGTGGTCGGAGCTCCTCTGCACCTGGAGTGTCAGGTGGATGAGGACACTGGAGTAACTGTCACCTGGACCAGAGATGGTAGAAAGGTCCACCAGTCTCCAGACTGTAAACTGTCCTTTGAGAAAAAGACAGTTACTCTTGATATCCTAAAGACCACACTGAAAGATTGTGGAAATTATGTATGCACGGCCACAAATGAAGCCGGCAGTGCAACGTGCTCCACCTCGGTGAAGGTTCAAGGTAAGAGCTGTCTAGTTAACTTTCATGGTTACTGCAGCATTTGAAGCTGATGCAAATCTGCAGTACTGAAAATTAACATATTTTATTCTGTGGTGTTTCTATGGTGCAGCTCCGGCTGTCCTTTGTTCAAGTCTTAAATCTTTTCTCTTTACTGCTGGGTTGTTATTTTTTTAAATGACTTCATGTCGCCTCTTTGTAACTACAAACATCTCCAGAGCCACCAGTCTTTGTCAAGAGGCTGGAGGCCACCACCGTTTGGAAGCAAGGCAGCACCACCCGGCTGCAGTGCACCGTCAAAGGATCCCCTGAACTTCACACCAGCTGGTTCTTTAACAACAACGAGCTGTCAGCCGGTGGCAGATATGATATCAGTCTGAAGGATGGTGTTGGCACTCTTGAGATAAAGGATATCACGTTGAGTGACGGTGGAAATTACACCTGTGAGGTTCTCAATGAGTCTGGGTGTGAAAGCTGCAGCACAAAAGTGACAGTGAAAGGTGTGTAGACTCAGGCAGGTTTATTACAGAACCAAATGTTCAGTCAGAATCAGACGTTTCTAACCCAGGTATATGTTCCCCTTCAGAACCTCCGTCTTTCAGAAAGGAGTTAATCCCCCTCGAGGCGGTCAGAGGATCTGTAGCTGTACTGGAGTGTGAGCTTGCAGGTTCTGCACCGTTTGAGGTGGCCTGGAGAAAGAATAAGAAACGCCTGTCCACAGATAAGAAATACAGAATTGTGTCACAGGGGTACCTCACCACTCTGGAGATCCAATCATTCGAGAGTGCTGACATCGGTGAATTCGAATGTATCGTATCAAATGAGGTTGGGTCAGTGACCTCAAAGTCAGTGGTTAAACAGAAAGGTTAGTAACACAGGACAGACCTAAAAACTCTTGTAGTTCTCCGAGCTGTTTATATAATTATTATTAATACTGTTATTTCAGAGCCACCTATGTTCTCAAAGAGGATTGAAAGTGCTACAGCGGTGTTGGGAAATACAGTAAAGCTGCAGGGAACCCTGAAAGGCTCAGCTCCCATTACTATCAAATGGATGAAAGACTCTGAGCTGCTCAGAGACGACGATCCAAATGTTAAAATGACTTTTGAGAACAACATCGCAAGCATTTCCTTCTCATCTGTTGAAATAAAGCATGGCGGCAAGTACGCTTGTCTTGCTGAAAATGAGGCCGGACAGCAGAAATGTGAAGCTGTCTTAACAGTTCAAGGTTAGAAAACATTCATGTTTGTTAGAAATATTCTCAAAGTTCCGATGTAGATGTTTATAAGGTCTAAAAACTCATATTTTATTGTAGAACCTGCTAGGATCTTAGAGAAAGCGACATCCATGAGCGTGACTGCTGGAGATTCAGCAACATTGGAGTGCACGATTTCTGGAAGCCCGGAGCTCAAAGTGAAATGGTTTAAAGACAGCAAAGAGATGATCAGTGGCCGCAAATATAAAATGATGGTGAAGGAGAACACTGCCATCTTAAAGATTCTCGCAGCAGACAAAGGAGACACTTCAGACTACCAGATGGAAGTGTCCAATAAAGTCGGAAAAGACCAGTGCACCTGCTCGGTCACTGTTATAGGTTAGTTTCAGCCCAGAATACATTAGTTAACTAGTTAATAATAACTGAAAGAGTTGGCCATTGATGAATGTTTGATATATTTCCTTACACAGATCGTGCCACTCCTCCATCCTTCACCAAAATTCTAAAGAAAGTGGACGGCAGTATCGGTAGTAACGTTACGTTGGAGTGCAGAGTTGCTGGATCTCAGCCGCTGGCTGTTGCTTGGTACAAAGACAATAAAGAGATCCACAGTGACAACAAATACAAGCTCAATTTCAGTGAGGGTACAGCCTCTGTGACCATAACTGGCCTGGAGCAGAGCGATGGTGGAGTGTTTACATGCCGGGCCTCTAATAATGCTGGAGAGAATGAGACCAGCAGTACTTTGTCCGTCAAAGGTTAGAGCTTTAACCTTAAACCCGAGATTGAACAGGAATTTCACAAAAGTACATGACAGGATAGGATTTGAATGTTTGCTCTTTTTCTTCCCAAAAAACTCCAGAACCACCGGTCTTCATGGTGAAACCTGAATCCCAGGACGCTTCACCAGGATCAAATGTTGTCATTAAAGCAGCCTTTACTGGATCAGCTCCTCTGGTTGTTAAATGGTTCAGAGAGGAGAAAGAGATTTTCACTGGAGGAAAGTGTTTCATTAAGAAAGACACCTCTTCGAGCTCTCTGGAGCTTCACTCTGTGAAACCCAGTGACTCTGCTAAATACACATGCCAAGTATCCAACGACGCTGGGAAGGTGGCATGCACTGCAGCTCTCTTTGTGAAAGGTGCTGTTTCATTCTTTCATTTTAAAATGGGATTCACTGAACTGTTGTTTTCTTCACTTGACCTCTTGTTTTTACTGTTAATGTTACCGTTAATTTACAGAAGCCCCAACATTTACAATGAAGCTTGAGCCTTCAGTGCTGCTGAAAACAGGAGAGCCTCTGAAGTTGTCTTGCAAAGTGCAGGGCACCCCTGTTATAACCATTGCATGGTTTAAAAATGGCTCCCAAATCACTTCAGACCACAGACACACGATGTCATTTGACAACTCTATAGCGACTCTGGAGATAGACAACTGTTCTATAGAAGACAGTGGACATTATGTCTGTACGCTGTCCAGCGGGGCCGGCAAAGACGAGTGCAGCAGCTCAGTAGCAGTGAAAGGTTGGTTCGGTTCTTCATGGACACAAACTTAGACTGTTGGCATGAAGTCTGGTCCACATTGTTTTTTAACATGTTCAATGCTGCCTACACTGTTGGGAAGTCGAAGGGTATATTCCTGTGCTCCGCAGAGACTCTGTTTGATTCTTGGTCGTGGTACCATCTGGCTCAGTTGCCCTTGTTTGCAGATGGGAAGTTCTTCAAGAACTTATGTGTTTGCTTGCCAAGAATCGATGTACCTCCATTAGTGCACTGACTTCTGGAGGCGATGAACAGCTAAATGAACTCTGTGGACCAGACTTATATGACTAGACTTACTAGCTTACTTACTTTTCAGCCCTTTATTGCCTTTAAATATAACCTTTGTTATCTTTCCTTATAGAGCCTCCAGTGTTTGTGAGGCCTTTTGAATCAGCTGAGCTTGTAAAAGGATCCGACATTTTCTTGGAGGGAACCGTCTCAGGTTCCCCTCCGTTTGAAATAAGTTGCTTGCTCAATGATAAGCTGATCAGACCTGACAAAAACCATAAGATCAGTGTTGAAAACAACACTGTCACTCTTCATATCTCAAACTGTGAGAGCGGAGATGCTGGGACGTACCAGTGCATTGTTGCAAATGATGTTGGAGAAACATCTTGTTCTTGCCAGATTACACTGAAAGGTCAGTCAAAGGACAAACATGTCATCCAAGGTTATCTTCCTGCATGCTGCTCAATGTCTGATGAATGATGTTTCTATGCAGGTTAGATCAGAGACATAAAGACATGCAATGTGGATCTTTTGTGTTTGTGTGAATGCTCCCATAGCCTGCAGTCTGATTTGTGGTCTTCTCCCACTAGAACCACCATCATTTGTTCAGAGACTAGAGGATATATCCTGCATGGTGGGCTCTGAGATCTCTATGAAGTGCATGTTGTCTGGATCACTTCCCATGACTTTCTCCTGGATTAAAGATGATCATGAGCTCACAGAAGACGAGCATGTTAAGATGTCCTCTGAAATCAAAAGTGCCGTGTTGAATTTGAAAAATGCTCAGTTATCACACTGTGGGAAATATGTGTGTGAGGCACAGAACAAAGCCGGGACTCAGAGATGTGCCGCTGTACTCATTGTGACAGGTTTGTAGGATGTTTAATAGTCTTTGCTGCTGTTGTTATTGCTTTTCTGTGAAGCTTGATGTTTCTCCTGTTGCATTGACGCCTGTAAGAGGGAACAGCTAACTCAGTTTTGGATCATTTTGTTATCCCAGAACCAGCAAGGATTTTAGAACATGCACAGACCATCAGTGTAACCCAGGGTGACCCGGCCAGGCTTGAATGTAGATTCTCAGGTACCAAACCACTCACGTCCAGATGGATGAAGGCGGGGAAGGAGTTGACCTCAGGCCAGAGATACAAAATACAGAGCACAGACTCCAGATCTGTGCTAAATATTACTAAAACAGAGAACAGTGATGGTGGTGAATACACCTTTGAGGTTTCAAACTGTGCTGGGTGCAGTTCTTGTGTGACAGACATAACTGTCTTAGGTCAGTTTATCCCAAAGTTTAATATCTTTTATTTCCTCTCTTTTTATTTTTAACACAACCAACTGAACCTTATCTTTGCACTTTGTATATAATAGATCAGATTGTTAAACCGTCGTTCACAAGAGAACTGAAGGAGACTGAAGGTATCAAAGGATCGTTTGTTCATCTGGAGTGCGTCGTATCCGGCTCTATGCCGATGACGATACACTGGTACAAAGATGACAAACAGATCCAGACTGATGACAAACACAAATGCACATTTTATGAAAATGTTGCTTTCCTGGAAATCCGCCGTCTCGACAGTAATGACAGCAAACGCTACACCTGCATGGCTACAAACAAGTTGGGATCTGTGCGGTGCTCTGGGAGTTTGTTTGTTAAAGGTTAGAAATCATCTCACATCCTCAGCACTGTCTCGCAGATTATGCATTGTATGTTGTGACTGTTATAACAGAAGTGTCGGGTTTTTATCCATCAACAGAACCACCATGCGTTCTTGAAAAGTCTGAATCCATGAGTGTTTTGCCTGGGTCAAAGGTTAAGTTTTATGTACGCGTGTCCGGCACACCGCCTCTCACCATCAAATGGTTCACCAAGAAGAAAGAGGTTTTATCCAATTGTGACTGCTCAGTGATTAAAAGCGATACTTGGAGCTCGCTGGAGTTCTTCTTCGCCAAATCTTCTGATTCTGGTGACTACGTCTGTGAAATACAGAACGATGTGGGCTCCTGTTCATGCCAGGCAACACTCTTTGTAAAAGGTTAATATTGATCTCTCATCTTCATCAGTTTACTTTACTCTGTAGTCATCAGCACACCTAAGTAACTTCTACATGTGTTTGTTTCAGAGCCCCCATTTTTTATTGAAAAACCTGAAGGTGTTTCAGTAGGCAGAGCAGGAGACAGGAAGGTGTTTGAGTGCACGGTTGCTGGTACTCCAGAGATCTCTGTGCGTTGGTTCAGAGATGGAGCTCAGATTTACCAAAGTGTCAAACACAAAATGTCATTTTTCAACTCTGTCGCCACCTTAGAGGTTTGTCAAGTCAGTGAAAACGACAGCGGAAATTATGTCTGTGAAGCCTGCAACGAAGCAGGCACAGAGAGTTGCACTGTCGAGCTAGAAGTGAAAGGTTGGTTTCTTTTCCATGTTAAGATTAAATATTACATCAATGATAAAAGTCAACAGTTGCTTCAATTTCATTTGCTTTGTTATTTCAGAGCCGCCTTCGTTTGTCGAAGACGTGACGTGTCTTGAAGTTGTTAAAGGTTCCACAGCGATGTTTGCATGCAAAGTGGCAGGAAGTACTCCATTTAAGGTCACATGGATCAAAGACAAACAGCCAATCAAATCCAGCCAGAAGTATATTATCGTTGATAGTGAAAACGTGAGCTTGAAAATCACGGACTGCAGAGTGGAAGATGTTGGTACTTATCAGTGTGTGGTAGCCAATGAGGTTGGAAATTGTTCTGGCTTTGGAGCTTTGTCTCTGAAAGGTTTGTCTCATTGATTATGTGAATCACATTAGACACACAGGACTGTTTATGGTTTGGTGCTACAATGACATCTTTTCTTTGTAATAGTCCCTCCGATGTTCGTTAAGAAGATAGAAAACGTCTCCACTGTTCTGGGGGATGCTGCGGTCTTTTACTGCACCGTGGACGGTTCGCTGCCTCTTTCTGTACAATGGCAAAAAGATGACAGCTGGATCCCCGAGGATCCAAACATTGAGAGAACGTTTCATAACAGAGATGCCATGCTCAGGATTCCTGCATGTGAGGCGACTCACAGTGGGAAATACACCTGCCAGGTCGTCAATGACGCCGGACAGGACAAATGCTTTGCCACCCTTGTAGTGCAAGGTACCTCTGCTTCATGCTTGATTCTTCTGCCTAACATTGTAGCTCACTGTAACGGCAATAACAAACACACCCACCTTTGTTTCTTGGTGTTGTAGAACCACCTATGATCCAAGAGAAGCCAGAGGTAGTCAGAGTGACTTGTGGAGATCCAGTTAGTCTTGAGTGTAAACTATCTGGAACTCCTCAGATCAGTGTCAGATGGACCAAAGATGGCAAAGAGCTCCAGTCAAGCAGAAAACATAATCTGTACTTTGAGAACAACCTCAGCTGTCTGACCATACAGTCGTCTCAGCTGGAAGACGGCGGAGAGTACCAGTTTGAAGCCACAAACTCTGCCGGGACTTGCAGCTGTAAAGTCTTGCTAGTTGTTTTAGGTTTGTAAAATACTCTTCTCTTGTTAGACATGTTTTTACTACGTATTTTCTTTTACTCTAATTATCTTTTAATATTACTTCAAACAGAAGAAACAGTTCCTCCGACGTTCGTTAGGAAATTAACAAACATTCAAGCGAACATGGCTTCGGTGGTCACCATGGAGTGCAAAGTGGCCGGTTCTCTTCCAATATCAGTTGAATGGAGCAAAGGGAAACAAAAGATCATTGAGAGCTCCAAGTATAAACTCGTGCACATTGAGAATACTGTGTCACTGGAGTTAAATCTGACTGAAGCTGCTGATACGGGAGAATATTCCTGTAAACTTACCAACAGCACAGGCAGCTGTGTGTGCAGCGGAGTGCTCACAGCTAAAGGTTAGCATTCAAAGGTCAAATCATCAAATCTTTACCTCAGCTGCTGTTAGTCATGTATCGTAATCATTTCTTTGTATGGGTTTTAGTGCCACCAACATTCCTCGTTGAGCCTGAGTCTCAGGCGGTTATTCCAAAGTCTGCTGTACTCTTCAGAAGTGTCTTTGAAGGAACGCCTCCGTTCACTGTGAAATGGTTCAAGGATGACATCGAACTCATCACTGGGCCATCGTGCATGATTAAACTGGAGGAATATTCTTCCTCTGTAGAGCTCTATTCAGTCGACAGTCTCCACGTTGGGATTTATTCTTGCCAAGTTAGCAACGAAGCAGGCGCAGTAAAAAGTGAAGCCGTGTTGTTGGTGAAAGGTTGGACTTCTTTTTTTTTGTCCACCACCACCATCACCACTCAGTTAACTCCATCTTTTTTCTCCATTTTCACAGCTCCTCTTTCTTCATTTTCTTTGCCTGACCACCTCACCATTTCTTTTCTTACCAGGAATATCTATGTTGTCTTCAGAGTCACCTACCATCTCTTACAGCATCCAGTCACCTCCTCCATACATCACACTGAGGCTCAAATGTTTCTGCATGCTGATGATAGTAACTTGATCTTTTTTTTGACTTTGCAGAACCTCCTCAGTTTATCCAGAAACTTCCTCCCACTACCTTTGTGAAGCAGTGTGAGGGACATCGTTTTGAATGCCAGGCCACCAGCTCTCACTCCCTGAAAATGTGCTGGTACAAAAATGACCAAAAGATAACCGACGGAAACAACTATAAAGTAATGTTTGTTGACTCAACTGCGTACCTCCAGCTACGCACCACGAGGTTTGAGGATAATGGAGTCTACACCTGTGAGGCTCATAATGATGCTGGCAGTGCAAGCTGCAGCACTGTTCTGACAGTTCAAGGTCAGCTATTCAGTTCACTCTCCGAACTTGGCTACACGTTGTTGTGGATTTTGGCTTCTCTGAACTTGCGTAGCATGAAAAGAAGGAATGAAAACTTCTCCAGTATGATGCATATTTTAATATTTGACCTTTTTATGAGTGCTTTGGGAACCCTGTGTAAAAACTTAAGCATGGAGTCAAACTGACCTGTTAAATCCAAAATCAGATTTTTGTCTGATAGTATGAGTGTTACCTCTTTTTTTAGTCTATTTCATAGATTATTGATGGAATGACGTACACTTTACTTTTACCTGTCATGTCTCTTATGTCAGTATGATATGGATTACACTCAAATGTTAGCATGACTCTTCTTTTTTCTCTCAACGTCTGGATGGATTCCTCTAGCATGGACTGAACTTAAGCATGACCCTCGATGAGAATCAACTGCCAGACTCAAATGCTTGCAGTGAAGACTTGCTTGTCCACAAGTGTTACTTCTCCTATTAATATATGTCAATATATTTTCCAGAGGCCCCATCCTTTATTAAAACTCCAAAGCCAGTAGAGGGCATTCATGGGAAAGATGCCAGCCTGGACTGTGAGGTATATGGCACTTCACCTTTCCAGGTTAACTGGTACAAAGACAAAAGGCCACTGAAGGAGAGCAGGAAATATAAGATGGTTAGTGTGGGCAGCTCTGCCACGCTTCACATTATTAAACTGGAGAAAGACGACGCTGGTCTTTATGAGTGCAAAGTCTCCAACAATGTAGGAACCGGATCCTGCCGCACTACCATTAGCCTGAAAGGTTAGTACAGAGTCATCGGCCGTCATCTCAAAAGATTCGTGAGATTTCCCCTCCTGACCTTTAATGTTTCCATCACTATTCAGAACAACCAGCGTTCGTCAAGAAGCTGGTCGACCAGTCGGTGAGAGCAGGTCAGCAGCTGACGCTGACAGCTACAGTGAGAGGCTCAGAGCCTTTGACTGTGTCCTGGGTTCAGGACAAAGATCACATTCTCAGAGACGGTGACAACAGGAAGATCACCTTTGAGAATAACGTGGTCACTCTTGTAGTACCCCAGGCCGACGCGACCACAGCTGGTAAATACACCTGCCAGCTGAGGAACGACTCTGGTCTTGTGGAGTCTGTCTCCCAAGTGACCGTTCTAGGTTTGTAGACCTACAGACTTTATTATATTACCGCCACTGAAAGTGACAGGATTCGTTTAGCTTAATGTCTGCTTCCCTAATTTCTAGAACCTGCTGCTATTGTGGATAGCCCCGAGTCCTTGAACGTGAAGTCAGGAGAAAATGCAGCTCTTGAAGTCACAGTTTCTGGTTCACCAGAACTGAAAACTAAGTGGTTCAAGGACAGCAAAGAGCTCTCTGCCGGTGCCAAGTATCAGATGTCCTTCACAAAGAAGGTTGCCACCTTGAAGATTCGGTCTGCTGACAAAGCAGATGCTGGAGAATATAAGCTAGAGGTTAAAAACCATGTTGGTACAGCCTCTAGCAAAATTAAGCTCTCTGTCTCAGGTTGGTGGCCGTTATAAACATCCCAATTCTCAGAATTTCTTATGAAAATTTGATCCTTTTAATTAGCAATTAGCTCAGAAATGCTTTAAAACTTGTTGTTTTTTGACAATAGATAAATTGATTCCACCGAGTTTCATAAGGAAGCTGAGAGACACCCACCTTGTTGTGGGTAAGCCCGGTGAAATGGAGTGTAAGGTTGCTGGCTCTGCTCCGTTAACAACTTCCTGGTTCCACAACGGCCAGGAGATCAAGAGTGGGCCAAACTATGACATTAGCTGCACCGATAACAACTGCAAACTGAGAGTCCCGACAATCAAGATGTCCGATTCTGGCAAATACACATGCAAAGCTGTAAACTCTGCAGGGGCCAGTGAGACGAGCGCCTCAATGAATGTGACAGGTCAGTTAATGTGAAAAAAGCCAAGAAGAGTTTCCCTTAGCACAGGATCGCGCTCATTACAGGAAGTTAATCTTGCAACACATCTTTTTTATCCAAACCCAGAACCTCCATCTTTTGTGAAAACACCCGAAGCAAAGGAAACATTGCCCGGCAAAAATGTGTCTTTCTCAGCCAAAGTGAAAGGCAGCACCCCACTGAAAGTCAAATGGTTCAGGGGAGCCAAGGAGATGCAGCATGGACGAGGCTGCGAGATCTACCTGAAGGACGATGTTGCCACTTTGGTTCTTCACAAAGTTGAAAAGTCCCATGCAGGAGAGTACACCTGCCAGATCATTAACGACGCAGGGAAGGAAAGCTACCCCGTTAAACTGTTTGTGAAAGGTTTGTTAGCATGATGTCTTTTTTTAACCATCTATCTATCATCTCTGAAAGTGATTTTCATGTAACTGACCATGGATTGCCTCTCTCAGAACCAGTACACTTTGTGAAGAAGCTGAGAGACATTTCCTCTGAGAAGGGCAAGCCTCTGAGGCTTGAAGTCACATTCGCTGGAACTCCCAGGGTAAATGTGACATGGAAGAAGGACGGTAAACTCATCTGGGCTTCATATCAGTACAACGTGATCACCACGGACACCTCCTGCATCCTGGATGTTCTTAACGCTGACAGGATGGAGGCGGCCGGTAGATACTCTTGCGAAGTAGACAACGGAGTAGGAAGCGACAAATGCGAAGCACAAGTGACAATGCTAGGTAAAGTTATGAATGTGCATGTCACTGTTTAGTTTTTCATTGTCACTCATGATTATGCATTCATTTATTCATCTACAGCTTAACATCTATAGTTATACTAGATCATCATCATTATCATCTTTCACTTTAGAACGACCATACTTTGTTGAAAACATGGAGCCAGTGGAGGTAACTGTGGGCGAGGCGGTTACCCTGAAATGCCGCATTGCAGGAACTCCTGACATCTCCGTAGTTTGGTTTAAAGCTGACGGAAAGCTGCGCAAGTCCAACATTTGCTCGATGGACTTCACAAAAGGTGTCGCCATTTTGAAACTGATCAAAACAACCAAGTTCGATCACGGTGAATACGTCTGCAAGGCAGAGAACCGGGTCGGTTCTGCCTCTGTCAGCTGTAATGTGACAGTGAAAGGTGATGCTCCATACATTTTTCTTTGAATGAATCCTTGTGTGATTGTGCATTGAAGTTTTAAAGATAATGGATCCTCCCAACGTAAAGATTCAATCATTAAAGATTACCTCTAGTGAAATATGCAACTCTTGGAAAAAAACATACTAATGTAGCTTTTGTAACATTTCATCCATGATAGAATTAAATCTGACGTAGAGGCGTAGAAATGCATGGCAGCATAACAATGAGCACATTTCATTGCTTCTCTCAGAACCTGTGCGCTTTGTCAAGAAGCTGGAGGACACCACCTTCATGGTGGGTCAGCCGCTGAAACTCGTGTGCTCTTACACCGGGAGCCAGAGGGTCTACGTCACATGGAAGAAAGACGGCAAGCTGATTTGGGCGTCTTATCAGTACAACGTTAAAACTACTGATTCGACTTGCATTCTGGATGTCCTGAACAGCGACAGGCCCGAGGCAGCGGGAACATACACTTGCGAAATTTCCAACGGAGCTGGAACCGACGTCTGTCACGCTCGTGTCAGTCTAGGTAAAATCACAAACTCTTAACACACCATCTGCTTTCAGTTCATCAACTAACTGTATCTGCTGCTAGTATCCATTGCCTGCCGCTAACGTAACATCATTTAGGCTACATGCCACTAACCCAACCATTGCTCCTCTCAGAACCGGCTCGCTTCGTGAAAAAGCTGGAAGACACTTATTTCAGACTCCGCGAACCATTGACCCTCAAGTGCACCTACACCGGAAGCCAGAGAATGTGCGTCACTTGGAAGAAGGATGGCAAACTGATTTGGGCGTCGTACAAGTACAACGTCAAGACCACCAATGACACATGCATCTTGGAGGTCCTGAACAGCGACAGAGAAGAGGCTGTCGGAAAATACACGTGTGAAATTTCAAATTCTGGAGGAAGCGATGTCTGCCATGCTAATGTGAAGCTAGGTAAACGTTAGCATCATTACCTCATTACAGGGATGAATAATTCAAAGCACTTCCATAAGATATCATGTAACTAGCTTGTTTAACTGCTTTTACTGTCTAACACCAACACTAATTGCTTCCTTAGAACCAGTTCGCTTTGTGAGAAAACTGAGAAACACCTTCTATAAAATCGGCCACCCGTTGACGCTGGAGTGCACGTTCACCGGCAGCCAGAGGATTCATGTCAGCTGGATGAAGGACGGCAAACCCATCTGGGCGTCATACAAATACAACGTTAAAACCACCAACTTCTCCAGCACCTTGGATGTTCTCAACAGTGACCGTCAGGACGCTGTCGGGAAATACTCGTGCGAGATTTCCAATTCAGAGGGCACTGATATTTGCCATGCTATGGTTAAGATAGGTAAAGCCACTAACATATTCACCTTATTACCATTAAATGTCAGAAATCATGAATCTCCTGCAGAACAGTCCCCTCACGTAAACATTCATTTGCTTTCTGTAACAAACCATGCAACTAACATCACCATTGCTTCCTGTAGAACCTGTGAGCTTTATTAAAGAGCTGGAAGACACCACTTACAGGCTCGGCCAGCCCCTGTCGCTGTACTGCGCCTACAGCTCCAGCCCCAGGGTCTATGTGAGCTGGAGAAAGGATGGCAAACCAATCTGGGCCTCTTACAAGTACAACGTCAAGACCACAGATAACTCCTGTGTCTTGGAGGTCCTCAACAGTGACCGGCTTGAAGCAGCAGGCAGATACAGCTGTGAAATATCTAACTCTGAGAACACGGCTGTCTGTTACGCACAGGTCAAACTAGGTAAAACAAACATCAAAGTGAGGGCTCATCTTTTCAGTTTTTTATGTTATTATTTAAACAAAAACCTAAGATAATATCACAATATTTCAAATGAAACAGAAGGTCTGAACTCTCCACCAGAGGACCCAGTTTACAGATAACTGCAGTGAATGTTAATGGGAAGATAAAAACCTTGTTTGCTATTTTTTGGTTTAACATTGTTAAAAAAAACAGAAAACAATGAGCCATATCAGTAATTTTATTGATCATGAGTGTAGTTTACTTGCTAACTCTTGCATATAGTTGACAGGCGTCTAACAGCTAACATCCTTGCCTCTCCTAGAACCTGTGCGCTTTGTGAAAAAGCTAGAAGACATGACCTTTAGGGTTGGCCAGCCTCTGAAGCTTCAGGTCACGTACACGGGCAGCCAGCACGTGCATGTGAGCTGGACAAAAGATGGCAAGCCGATATGGGCTTCCTACAAGTACAACATCAAGACTACAAACAACTCCTGTGTCTTGGAGGTTCTTAACAGTGACAGAGAAGAGGCTGCTGGAAGATATTCCTGTGAAATCTCTAATGCTAGTAGCTCTGCTATCTGTCAGGCTCATGTCAGACTAGGTAACTACCTCCTAACATGCTCACTCACTGATTTGCTAACAGTTCAGGCTACATGACATGACTAACACAATGTTGCTTCTCTCAGAACCTGTGAAATTTGTGAAAAAGCTCGAAGATACGTCGTACTGTGTGGGTAAGCCGTTGAGTTTGACATGCACGTTCACTGGCAGTCAGAGAATTCATGTGAGCTGGATGAAGGACGGCAAACCGATCTGGGCTTCGTATAAATACAACGTGAAGACCACAGATTCCTCGTGTGTTTTGGAAGTCCTCAACAGCGACAGAGAAGAAGCCGCTGGGTTATACACGTGCCAAGTTTCCAATGCAGAAGGCTCGGCCACCTGTGACGCTTATGTTGTTTGCAAAACCACTAAGAAAGGTATAACCTCCATCTCATTTATTAACACTCAATATTTGCTAATATACAACCATAGCAGAAGTTTCATCCTACTCCCAGATTAACTTCTGTTCCACTGGTTTTCACTTCACAATTTTCAAACTGGGTGCCCTCAATAAGTTGTACTCAGGTGGGGAGGATCTCTGGCCTGAGCCTTAAGGTGGCAACCATGATGCACAAAGATGGCAACTAGGGACATGGTGCGGTTTGTCAAGAAACTGGACTGCCACAAGCTGGGTAAACCCTTGAGGCTGGAGTGTGATTACACTGGCAGCCAGAGGGTTTACGTGACGTAGAAGAAGGACGACGGGAACAAGAATATTGCGTTTTATGGTCGCATGACGCACAATGTCCCTGGTTCCCATCTGGCCTCTTTAAGTTAAATGAAAGTTACCCTCTATCAGTAAACACATTGTGCGACTGAGCCCAGTGGAACACAAGTTATCCAAGGATGGGTGGAGTAGGGTGGAACTCCATATGCTCTATATGCTATGTAACATAATTAAATTAATGCTAACTGAGTTTTGTTTCATTTCATGTTTGCTTCTGCTTACTCAACATCACCTTTGCATCTAACAATCATAACTGCTTCTCACAGAACCCGCTCGCTTCATCAGGAAGCTGGAAAACACCACGTTCAGGGTTGGCAAACCGCTGGTACTTAGAGTTGCGTTCACTGGTAGCCAAAGAGTGAATGTGATGTGGAAGAAAGACGGGAAGATGATCTGGGCCTCTTATCAGTACAATGTCAAGATCACAGACTGTGGCTGTATGCTGGAAGTCCTCAACAGTGACCGAGAAGAAGCTCGTGGAAGATACACTTGCGAAATTTCCAACGCCGAAGGCTCTGATATCTGCCATGCTTATGTCAAACTAGGTAACACTAACCAACCACACGGTGCTTGTAGTTCTCATCATCATTTCATGCATGGAGTGAGTAATTCCTAGAGGTAACAATGCCACTCACATAGCCTGTAACCTTTCTTACCTTCAGATAAAGGTAAACCTTCCTCCTTTCACATAGCCTCTCCGCATCAGGACACAATTGGATTCGTTTGGATACTGCGCAGTCACATAGTGTTTCGTCCTCCGCATGTTCAGATCAGTGGTTTCTATGACTCATTTCAACATTGCTTCTCTCAGAACCCGTACGCTTTGTCAAGAAACTGGAGGACGTCTGCCACGAGCTGGGTAAACCCTTGAGGCTGGAGTGCACTTACACCGGCAGCCAGAGGGTTTACGTAACGTGGAAGAAGGACGACAGGCTGATCTGGGCTTCTTACCAGTACAACGTCAAAACCTCCGACTCCTCATGCGTTCTGGACGTCCTCAACAACGACAGAGCTGCATCGGCAGGAAAATACACGTGCGAAATTTCCAATGCCGAAGGAACTGACACCTGTCATGCTCATGTTAAAATAGGTAATACAGTAACCAACACATCTCCATCTCAACTCATTCCCCACCTGTGGTCTCCGTTACTAACACCAGTGTAGTTACTGTGGTCCTGTGCTTGTTGGTAACGAGAAGGAACACCCTGGGTTACATTGTTGTGTTTAGGGTTAGTTGGTCTTCTGTTTGTTGGGTTTGGAAATAAAAGGTTTTATGATGTATTCAAGGTCCATAAGTGCATGTTCTCCATGTTATGGTTGGGTCAGATAGATATTTGCCTGCTTGAAACAGATTCAGAAAGAAGTATTTGATAATAGGGTGGATATTCTGCATTTGTTTGCTTCTGTGTTTTTATGTTGTCATCCGTGTCGTGGCTCTCTGTTTTCCCGAGAAAGGCCCAGTGGCCTCGTGAACGAAAGTTAAATTTTGAGCATTTCCACGTAACAACAAGGCCTGATTTTTTTCACTTTCTCCCCCACTAACAGAGCGCAAAGTCCCTCCAAACTTCACCAAGAAGCCCTCTGAGTCCATGATGGATTCTGTGGGTAAGACAGTGAAGATGGAGGGTCGTGTGTCTGGTTCCCAACCACTGACCATCACCTGGTACAAGGACAACAATGAAATCTACGGTTCTGACAAATACGATGTCAGCTTCAAGAACAACATGGCCGTGCTGTGTGTCAGAGACTCTTCCACCTCTGACAGCGGTGTGTACACCTGCACAGCCTCCAACGAAGCTGGACAAGCTTCATGCCGGGTTTCTCTCTCCATCTCAGGTATGCATGTGTCCGTTTTAAACAGATCAAGTTTTATGTTTTGTTATGTGCTCTTTTGAAGTCTGCAATTTGGTCTACGGTCCTGGTTTGGGTACTATAATAATAATAATTTAATTAGTCTAGTTTCCCTCCAAAGGTTTCTGCAACACTCTGCAGAAGAGGTTCTAATGTCTTGCCCACTATGTTACTGTTTGAACGTGTCTGTAGCTGTTCTGCTTGTTTCCCATTACTCCTTCAGAAACTAGCCAGGCTCCCAAATTTGACCACCCTCTGGAGCCGGTGTCAGTGAGTGAGGGTGAGAAGCTGAGCCTCAAATGCCATGTTAGTGGCTCTCCTCCACTGACCATCCAGTGGATGAAAGACAGGAGGGAGCTGAAGTCCAGCGGAAACACCAGAATCACATTTGTTAGTGGGACGGCCTGTCTGGAGATCAGTCCAGTCTCAAAGACTGACACAGGAGATTATCTCTGCAAGGCCAGCAACGCGACCGGCAGTGACTTCTGCAAGTCCAGGGTCACTGTGAGAGGTAACAATGACATTTGTTCATCCTTCTGACAGCCTGTGTGATGACTGTTTACTACCTACTTGCTACGACGCTCAACCAGTGTTGTCTGATTAGGTGTCCTGAACTGGGATACTTATTTGTTAAAGACTGGGAAGGTACAAATAGTTCGGGGAGGCTTGTGATAATTTGGGTTTTTGTATAACTGGATGTTATGGAATTTTCTATCCTTAGGTTACACGAGGTCACGTGTGGGCCTTGAGGTCCTCAGCAGTATTAGTTGTTTGGCTTTGGTTGGGAACAGGAGGTGCCAGTCTATCTCAACACTGTGGTGTCCAGGGTCGAAGAGACCTATTGCTGCCTTTATAGACATAATAGATAGCTGGCTGTTGACGTTCCAATCTGCATAAACAGACATCTGTGTCTCCAGACTAGAATATGTTGACAATAACACCTCCATGGGTAAAGACATTCTCTTTGGCTAATTCTGGGCGTATAGTATTTGTGGTGTTATCTTGGGGTTTAAAGTCTATCCACCAGGATGAGTTGGGCAGAATGTGAGACCGACTCAGACACTTCTGATGAACTTTGAGAGTGTCTCTAATTCTCCTTGGCCAAGCGTCAATAAACATTACAATATAAGACATCAGAGGCTCCTGAACACTTTCTTCCCTCCTGACCTCACCATTGACCTTTGACTTCAGCAGTTTCTCTGTAGATAATCTTATAAAGGGTACAGTCTGACCTGCCTGACCTGGAGCCTTCTTCATTGGTGTAACACCATCTAAGAGACAATTCTGTTTTTTTTAGCACAATAAAAAAACTTAACTGACAATGAGCAGGTATGAGGATCTGATCAGGCTTCATGGCGTCAAAGGTAGAAACATGGCACTTATCTCCATGATTTCTTTTCAGACAAAGGAACCAAGGCCGCCCCCACCGAGGCTGCCACCCCAGCTACAGCTGCCGCAGTCAAAAAGCTTGACAACTTGTTCTTCATTGAGGAACCTAAAAACGTTTCTGTCACAGAGAGTAAGTAGACTGTTTGCAAACGTCTGGACTGTTTGGAAACTGTTGGGTGTGTACTAGTTGTAGATGTGGTTTAATATGTTTGAAACTATTTCAATACTCCAATCCCATCACCTCGACAACAAAGGAACAATTCAGGGTCTGAACTAAACAGTCGTGTTGGAAGAACTGTCAGACAGATTACATCAAATTAAGAATTTATAGATCGTGGATTAGTAAAATTTTAGATGGAGCTTCATAGTTGCTTGTTTTGTTCTTTGCAGAAGGAACTGCAACCTTCATTGCCAAGATCGGAGGTGACCCAATCCCCAGCGTGAAATGGATGAAGGGAAAATGGAGGCAGATCACCCCTGGTGGTCGTATCTCCATCGAGCACAAGGGCCAGGATGCCAAAATGGAGATCAGAGAGGTGACCAAGTCCGATTCCGGTCTCTACAGATGTGTCGCCACCAACAAACACGGAGAGATCGAGTGCAGCGCTGAGATGGAGGTGACCAAAAAGGAAGAAGCAGAAGCACTTGGAGACATAAGGACAAGACTGAAGAAGTAAGACTGTTTATTTGTGTAGGACTGATTTCTTTGTCTTTAAGTCGATGTCAGGACAGATGGATTTGATTTTTGTCACAGAATCTGTGAATCTTGTTTAATCTTATTGTTATTGATATTTGTCAGAACTCCCTCAAAGCAGAAGAGTCCAAAGAAAGACGAAGAGATTGATATTGTAGAGTTGCTGAGAGGTCACGACCCCAAAGAGTACGAGAAGATCCTGCGGGAGCATGGCATCCACGACTACCGCGCCATCCTGCAGGCCATCGAGTTCCTGAAGAAGGAGAAGGAAATGGAGACTGGACGAGTGGTGAGAGAGAAGATGGCAGACATTTAACTTGTCCAGTTTATCTGAGATAGTTTGGGTTCAGATAAGGAAAGGTCACCTAAAAGTGGTCAAACTCACAGATGAGGAAGAATCTTCCTGACATTTCATTGCAGAGTTTAAGATTTACTGAAAGTTGTCTTTCCCATCGCAGGAGTTGGAGCGTGGTGGTCGGGTTGAAGAAGAGGACATGGCCCGACTTATTCAGCAGCTGGAGAGCCGTGTCGACACGGAGGTACCCAAAAACAACCAGAACCAATTAAACTCAAACTTTTACACACCTCTGTAGCTGAAATCAATGATGTACACATATATTAGTAAAACTACATAAAACTATAAGCAGTTCTGTAGATTGGATCAAAGTTTAGTCTGGAAAGTTCGACTTGTCACCGTTCGATGTTTGAAACTACAGAACTAACGATTTTGAACCCTCAGCCTGTCACTGTGATGGAGGACATCAGCGACCAGACAACAACTGAGAACAAGGGCGCCACCTTCGAATGCAAAATCCGCATCAACTACCCAGAGATCACTCTCACCTGGTACAAAGGCACCCAGAAACTGGACAACAGTGACAAGTATGACATCAGCAGCGTGGGCGACCGCCATTACCTGAAGATCAAGAACTGCCAGATCAAAGATCAGGGCAACTACCGCGTGGTGTGTGGTTCACACATCTCCAACGCCAAGCTCACCGTCACAGGTAAGTGTCTGAATGAACTTCCTGTCTGGTCTGATGCACGCCTGTCTGTACGTCTGTAACATGTCCTCACCTTGTTATCAGGAGCTGATTACCTGACAGGTAAGCAAACTAACAAAACTCAAACTGACCTCTTTGAACCTGCCGGTTCATCTGATGACTTTACTTTGTATTTGGTGGACTTCTGTTTCCTGTTTTTGTTCTGTGTCTCTTTTATATTTAAGTCAAAACTCTAAATTCTCCAAACAGTCTTAATTTACATATAAATAATAACATCAAATTGTCAATGTTATAAACTAACATGGATCTAATATTGTGAAATCAGAAGTTAACTCTGATTGTCTGGTTTTAGCCGAACAAATTCAGTTCACTAAATGCATCAGAAGCATCGAGGTCAATGAACGCCACTCTGCCACCTTTGAGTGCGAGTTGTCCTTCGACAATGCCACCGTCACATGGTACAAAGATTCATGGGAGCTTAAACAGAGCCCAAAATATAACTTCAGGACCGAGGGCCGACGGCACTTTATGACCATCTGCAACGTATCCCCAAAGGATGAAGGTTTGTTTAAACTGTATTTTTGACTCTGAGAGATTCGAGTTTTTCTTCAACGCTCTCAGTTTTTTATTATAACAGCAGGAAAAACATAAAAATGGAGAGAGATGAAATTATCTTTAATATTAGAGGTTAAACCGGGTCAGGGGCAGTTTTAGCATTTAGTTTGGGGCAAAAAGCAGTTTTGAAGTTGGGGAAGTCAAAGATAACACAACAACAACATCAGGCAGTTGATGTTGTTTTAGCCTCCAAACAACAATCAGCAGGGAGTTTTAAATAATGTTTTATAGTGTGCAAATGTAGAAAAACAATTTAAAAAAATCTGTTTAATACTTCAGTTGTCCAGCTGTGATGACAAATGCAACTGGTCACACCAGCATTAGAAACTAACAGTAAATGAAATAACTCACCACGAGGTGTTCACTGAGGTCAACAGGAAGTTACTGACAGGAAGTAAACAGCCGTGCACTCAAATACTCAGTACACTTCTATGCAGACGACTACATAATGTGACTGACTAACATTACCTGGTTCACGTTAGCTGTTAACTACAAAGACCTGCAGAAGAATTTGGGTTGCGTCACTTCCAGTTTTATTTTTAAGTGTCTTAAACTTAAATAAGGTTAAAAAATATAATAACAATAAAGAATTAATGTCTCCGACAGGCGTTTACTCTGTGATCGCTCGTCTGGAGCCAATGGGAGAAGCTCGAAGCACAGCTGAGCTTTACCTGTCAGGCAAAGGTGTGTACGCCTCATCACATGGCTAAAGATACTTCAGTTACGCTCAGTCAGCAGATATAATAACGTTTGTACCTTGTACTTTCACAGAAATTGGGTTAGGAAAGGTTCCTCAGGGTGAGTATTTAAATAAGTCCACAGTAAAACTGAACATTTCTCCACGTCACATCAGCTCAAATGTTAACGAATAAAACAGATATTTAATGAGCAGATCAGTGAAGAAATGTGAAGTTTTATTGTCACAAAAATATTAAAATAAAAGAATATTTGCATTAATTTCAACATTAATTGAAGTATTTGTGGCTAAACCTTCAGACGTCCCAGACTCGTCCGTTCATGTCCCAGAAACAGCTTCTATGGTTGTTCGAGGTGAGTCTGGGAACGTTTCTACCTAAATCAAACTTAACTTTAATTCTTTAACAACATGTTTCATTCACAAACTTCTTTTTCCACCAAAAGATTCCTCCGAATTTTATCACTACGAAGAACGAACGGAAGTCAAAGGTACAAAAAGAGTTCTGAGTTTAATACTAACGATCATCTCGTCAACACTTTTTAATCTTATTCTGCTGAAGGAACGTGATTCATCGTCAACATTAAACCATCTGAAGTGTAACCTTCATCATCTTCTTCATCATCCTTTAACTCCCATCTTGAATAACCGTGTGGTCATTTTGAATTCAGACGTCATCTCCTAATAACTCAAACCTAAAATCTGTGTCGTTTAACTGTAACAACAGTTCATTCATGTTCTGTGAATATATTTCAAATGTCACAAACAAAAACAAAAGTTCAGAGGAGGATTAAA
Source organism: Sciaenops ocellatus (assembly GCA_033000465.1). Lineage (NCBI taxonomy): Eukaryota > Metazoa > Chordata > Actinopteri > Sciaenidae > Sciaenops > Sciaenops ocellatus. The sequence continues at coordinate 1,748,655 of CP136868.1, read as the reverse complement.
GTTAGTCTGAGATTAATTAACACAAAACTTAAGTCAAACTTTGAATGAGTCTGAATCATGACTTTTAATTAATTATCTTTAATTAATTGAAACCTGGATTTGAAGGTTTCAGAGTTTAATCTCAGAGTTTCTGCTGATCCTCATCTGTCATGATGAATCTTTGGATCTCTAACAGCTGATTATCTTCAATGATCTTCAGCTTTCCAAAGTCTGACCGTTCAAGAAGAGACGCTTTCTGTTCGCTACTCCTCTGTCACAGGTATCAACATCACTGTGATCTATGAAACCCATCCATCACCAAAATAAAACCATCATCACCCTGTCTGTCTGTCTGTCTGTCTGGCGTTAATTGGCTTGGTTTCATCATCATTATCTTCAGTTAATTAGCGTTGTGGTCACGTGTTGGTGCGGTTGTTTGTCTCTAAGTTTCTTTTCTTCTTCACCAGAAGAGAAAAAACCTGTTGAGGAAATTGTTGAGAGGACTCACGTGGAGATCAGAGAGAAAGTCCCTGAAGGTATAATTGCTTTGTTAATGAGGCAAACGAGCTTCTGGCTGTTTGTAAAGGCTGTAACGTAACAAAGCCGCTGACCTGAGCCGCCATGTTTGTTCGTCCACTCGGTTAAAAAGCTTCAAACCTCGACAGCTGCTGTTTCTAGAAGCTTCTCCAGAGCTTTGACTCCACGTTTGTTCTGTTGCTGATCTTTTGTTGTCTCATCTGTTCTCTACCTTCTTTGTGTTCTGACCCACCTCTTTCGCTCTTATTAACCCTCACTACAGCTTTTAAAGTAGACAGTTACATTCTCTCAGTTTTAACGTGAACTTTCTTGATCTTTCAAGTTCCTGAGGTTTACAGGAGACCAGAGGAAAAACCCTCTGAGCCTGAAGCTCCGCCTCCGGTGCCAGTCAAAGGTATTTGCAAGTACCTCGTCTTATTTCCACTTCCTGTCTGTCATTTCTTATTTATCCTTGTCTTGTTCATGTTGTGTCTGTTTCTCTTGATAAAAGTCTTCATATTAGCGTTCATCTTATCTTGGTTTATCATGATAACATTTTAAAGTATCTGAAGCAAAGAAGCCGCAGCCCGAAGTAACCGTCGACGCTCGGCCACGGCGAGAGGAAGCTCTGCCCCCTGAAGGTAACGAATATTACTTTGTTTGTGAAGATGATTTTCTTTGTGTGATCTTTGAGTCTTTATCGGCTCATTCTTCATTCTTCATTTTAAAAAGTGACAGAAGACATATCAACACATAATTTTTTACAGATCAGCATTAAAATATTTAGATTTCTTTACATTCCTAAATGTTGAGAGAAATGTTACATTAAAACTTATAATATAATATATGTTAAAATTAATACAAATATTTTATAATTTTATAATTTTTTTCTGGATATTTTAACAGCAGTATGTATTTTTACAAGCTATATAGGCTATATTTATATATATATGAAAATATTTTTAAATATTTTGCATGAAATGTAAGAAAACACTTTAAACACAAGGTTAAAGTATCTGTTTGGATATTACATTTCTTAAATTCTTTGTAATTTTTATACAGCTTTCATATTTGTAACATCAGTATTTATACATTTATTTATATAGAGATAATTACCTTTAGACTCCATCATCACAGTCATCATGAGAATCATATCCTGAATATCTTTATCAAATAAAACTCTTAAGGTGGAATCTCTTAAAATCTGTCTTCATATCTTTTTGTTGTCTCAAGTGAGTCTGCTGTAATCAGCGTTCTTCAATGCGTAAAGAGCATTGTACTCTTGGCCGTCTGTCTGTCTGTCTGTCTGTCTGTTTCATGTCTGTCTTTCTCTTTATGTTTCGTGTCTTATCTTTTCCTTCTTTCACCCCTTGAACTCTTAAAGCTGTGTGTGCTCTGTGTTGACTCACAGTAATATTTCTCTGTTAACCTTGAAGAACCTTCAGTATACACCAAACCAGAACTGGTACAAGAGAGAGTGACCGTTACCAGAAAGGTCACTCCTGAACCTTATCAACCTGAACCCGCTAAGGAGCCAAAAACGGTTCCTCCAGAGCCTAAAGTGGTACCTCAGAAACCAGCTGAGCCTGAGGCTAAGGTGCCTAAAGTTAAGCCTGAGCCCAAAGCACCGGAAGTCCAACCTGCCAAGAAAACACCAGAAGCCCCGAAAGCGAGAGGTAAAGTAGTAAATGATTTTCTTATTGATAGACATTGTGCTCTATGTTTGATATTTCTTTCTTGTTGTTTGTTTGTGTTGTTGTGATCTACGTGTAAAACTCTTTAATATGTTTGTGTCAGTCTTGAATGTTCTTCACTGCTAACCTCTTCAGCTTGATCTTTTTAAAGTCACATTGTTTCATGTATTTGTGGTTGGAGAATGACCTCTTGATAAATTTAGAGTAAAAATGGAAAACCTTTAAATGTTTTCCAAAGTGCCAGCTGTAGCCAAACCCGAGGAAATTCAGCCAGTTGCTGCCAAGATTACTCCACCAAAGACTGAAGATAGATTAACAAAAGGTATTGATCTCTTTGATATGTGTTACCATGTATCATATATGTCATGTGATTGTGTGTTTTATGTTGTCAGAGTTATCTTCGTGCTGAACACTCGTTAGAGTGGACTGTTAGTGGTTATGGTATGGTACTGAACATACTATATATATTGTTCTTTAAAGCACCAGAACTACCAAAGCCTGAAGAACCTGTAGTTCATCCAGCCAAGGTTACTCCCCCAGCACCAGAACGTCTTCCAGCTAAAGGTATTGTTTGTTGATCTTTGAAATCTTGAGTTGCTCTGCTTAATTTCTTCTCATATTCTCTTCCAGACTTTGAATTCACTCGTTAAGAGTGTAATCTTTGTTACCCTTGCTCATTACCTGAAGGTTAAACAATACATAATGTTCTCTTAAGTGCAAGATGTACCCAGACCAGAAGAACCTAAAGTTCAACCATCTGCACCCAAGATTTCTCCACCCAAACCTGAAGCTGTTCCAACTAAAGGTACTGCAACAGGTTGCTTTGTTGTGCTGTTCTATTTTCTTTTTGTGTTATCTCTCAAGTTTGTTTAGTTTGATCAATTTCTGCTTCTTGCACTGCTTTTGAGTATGACATGGAAAGTGATCTTTCCAAATTATCTTAATTATCTTATCTAAGCACTCGTTAGAGTGTGACTTTTTACAAAATATGGTTGACAAGATAATAATCTTATACATGAATGTTCTTCAAAGTTGTCTCAGAACCAAAGACATCTGAACCTCCAAGAACACCACATCTGCTGGCTGATAAACCTGAGCCAGAAGTATCAAGGTATATCTCTGAAACAAAACCAGAAGAACCGAAGAAGGTTCTGGAAGTGACAAAAAAGGTTCCAGAAGCACCAAGTAAGGTTTCTGAAGAACCCAAGAAAGTATATGAAGAAATACAGACAGTTACTGAAGTACTAAAGAAGGCCCCAGAAGAACCAAAGAAGGTTCCAGACACACCAAAGAAGATTGCAGAAGAACCAAAGAAGGTCCCAGAAGAACCAAAGAAGGTTCCTGAAGCACCAAAGAAGGTTCCCGAAGCCCCAAAGAAGGTCCCAGAAGAACCAAAGAAGGTCCCAGAAGAACCAAAGAAGGTTCCTGAAGCACCAAAGAAGGTTCCCGAAGCCCCAAAGAAGGTCCCAGAAGAACCAAAGAAGGTTCCTGAAGCACAGAAGAAGGTTCCTGAAGCCCCAAAGAAGGTCCCAGAAGAACCAAAGAAGGTTCCTGAAGTCCCAAAGAAGGTTCCAGACACACCAAAGAAGGTCCCAGAAGAACCAGAGAAGGTTCCTGAAGCCCCAAAGAAGGTTCCTGAAGTCCCAAAGAAGGTCTCTGAAGAATCAAAGAAGGTTCTAGTGGCACCCAAAATGGTTACAGAGCCACCAGTAGAGCTAGAGGCTTCAAAATTAGTAACAGAGGAACCAAGGCTGCACCGCCAAGCACCTACGCAACCACAAGATTTGGAAACACCAAAACAAATCCCTCAGGCAAAAAAGCCTCAGCAAACAGGTAGATATGCCTGCAAACATGACAAGTTTGAACGCTTGAAGTTTGAACATCTTAGGGACTAATTCTTACTCGTCTTGACATCTTTTAACTATGTGTATATTTTATTCTGAGATGACAAACTAATCTTTATATGGTTTTGTCCTGATGTCTGTTACGTCATGTGTGTTGGGTGTTTGCTACATCACACCAATTATCAAAACTGTAAAACAAAGATAACACAGGAAGCAACAGCAGCTAAGCCAGGTACACTCTTTGAAGGCAGTTTTAGAAGGTCAGCAGTAGTGTCCATCAGTTTCTTGTAGTTTGATTAGCATTTATTTGTCCTTGACACCAGATGAGGTTATTCCTTCTGGAAAGGTATCAGTTCAGTCTCAGGAATTCATCATAGCTCCAGTTTAGTTATAAAATGAGGATCATTGTAGAATATACACGGTACATTGATATCTGTGTTTTTGTCTCTTGATGGTTTTTGTCTTGTGCTGTTTTCCTCTTGGTCACCGCTCCATGGTGCAAATCTTCAGTCTTGGGTGTCTTAAAAATTGCCTTAGTTCCCTTGAAGACTGAGACTGAAGATAGAAGGAAGGAAAGGATTACTCTGACAGAAGAAGTTGGTCACAGGCAAGAACAAGTCAGGACATATGAAAGGGGAGTGGAGGGCAAGGAGCAAAGTACAAGAGAAGAAATCACTTTGAAATCGGAGATAAGACAACAAATGCTTCTTGCAAAAGATGAGGTTTCTCCATGTTACAGTGAAGATCAGCTGGATGAGCCATTAGAGGACATTGAGCCAGCATGCACAGAGTATGAGGCTGTGAAACTTGAGGAGACTGAATCTCAAGACTTTGATCGAGAGGACAAAGCAGAGGACCAGATAGAAGAAATGTCTTTGAGGTTTATCTCTCCACCTCTGAAGGAAGCTGCCGTTCTTACATCAAAAAGAGACTTCACACCTCCCCCTGAAACGACTCGCCCCACAAAGAAAGAAGATCCTGGAACCAAAAAAGAGGCTTACAAGAAAACTCAACACAAGAAATTCAAGAAAGCCATCGAGCAGAAAGAAGTAACGTCATCTGTATCGGTACGACATGAGGAAACGGTCTCTCCAGTGGAAGAAATCACTGTACGAAAGACGGCTAAAATACCTAAAGAAGTCACTCTTCTGAAGCAAGATGACTCTAATGAAGTGAAAGAAGTTGCATCTGGGAGATCCATGCCTCCTAGAGAAACTGTTTTGCCTCCACCTGACGAAGACTTACCCCCACCCCGTCCCATGGCCACTGTTCCTCCCAAACAAGAAATAATTGCCCCTTCAAAGATGGAGTCTCCACGAAAAGAAACTCCTGTTGTACCTTTGGAGAAACCAACTCCTCTGACAGAACAAGTGTCTACTGAAGAAGATGTCCAAGCAAGAGTGTCTCCAGTTCCAGCTCAGATTCCTTTACTGGAGACAGAAGTGTGTCATGAGGTAGAAATTTCACCTCCAAAAGGAATTGTTCTGCCTACAAAGAAGACCTCCACTGCACTTCCCAAAGCAGCTGTTAGTGCTAAAGAAGACATTGTCCCTGAAGAAGTGAGTTTACCCAAGAAACATATCACTAAAGATAAGATTGCTCCAACTAAACAATCTCAAGTCCCACCACAGAAGAAACATCTTCCCCCTGAAGAAGAAACTCTTCAGTCTGAGAAACCTGCTCCTTCTCTGGTCAAGGTGGATTCTTCTGAAGAAACTAGAATGACTACAACTAAACTTCCACCAACAAGAGGAGACGACAAGAAAGCAAAGAAGGGAACACAGGAGGTTGAACAACAAACTCTTCAGAAAGGTATTCTTTCTTATTTGAGCCGCTTAGGCTCGTGATCGCCAGATCAACCCTCTTTAAAAAGACTTAACACCTCTCATGTAACGTACTCACAGACATCTTCCAGTATGGTCTTGAATAACAAGAAAAGATGGTAGATTTTACACTAATCTTCACATCATCACCATAATCCGTGTTTGTCCAGTGTCTTTGTAACATGTTTTTTATGTCACTACTCTTCAAGGTGCCTTTCTTGGTCTTTTAACATCTTTCATTGTTAAGTTCTTGTTTTTTCCTGACATCTCCAGTCCTGACACTTCTTCTACTTGTTTGTGTTGTTTGAAGTAATTCATGTCTAAATCATCTTTTGTCGTGTTTGACCATGTTGTTGTCTTGGTCATGATCTTGGCATCTTGTATTCCCAAAGTGTCTCCTCCAGAGGAGAAGAAACCATCTGTACCAGCACCAGTATCAAAGCCTGCACCTCCTCCTCCTGCAGCCAAAGCTCCTCCTCCTGCAGGTATCTGTTCTGTTTGTACTGTTCCTCATCTTTGATGGCTCATCAAGAGATAGCAATTTGTCCCTTTGGCTGTGTTCTTATTGTCTCACTGGTCTTCAGGTTTCCATGTTCTTAACCTTTCCTGTTGTGTTTTGACACAAACTTATTGTTTTCTTGGTTATGATCTTGGCATCTTCTATTCCCAAAGTATCTCCCCCAGAGGAGAAGAAACCATCTGTACCAGCACCAAAGCCTGCACCTCCTCCTCCTGCTGCAGAGAAAGTTGCTCCTCCTGCAGAGAAAGTTGCTCCTGCAGAGAAAGTTGCTCCTCCTGCAGAGAAAGTTGCTCCTGCAGAGAAAGTTGCTCCTCCTGCAGGTAGTTTTTGTTTTTTTATGTTGTCTGTCTGTTTTGTTTTTGGCTGATCAGAAGGTATCTTTTGGTTTCTTTATCTTTATTTAACTTGCTGTGTACTGTGTCATCAGTCTTACTTTGAATTGTTTCACTGCCACTGTCTGTCTTGATTGACCATGTTGTTGTAATGGTCGTGATCTTGGCATCTTGTATTTTAAAGTGTCTTCTCCAGAGGAGAAGAAACCATCTGTACCAGTATCAAAGCCTGCACCTCCTCCTCCTGCAGCCAAAGTCGCTCCTCCTGCTCCTGTAGCTAAAGTCGCTCCTCCTCCAGGTAGCTCTTTCACTTTGTGTTCTGTGGTACTTCAAACTCTGTCCTTTGTTTGTGTCACCATGTTTCTGACACTATAAATGTTGTCTGTTTCTGTTTTACTCATGTGTCTTCATTATTACTATCTTTTATCTGTCCTCTGTTTTAACGTCTTGTCACTTGTATATCTTCTGTTGTCTTGGTTATGACCTTCGGTATCTTGTATTTGTAAGTTTCTCCTCCAGAGGAAAAGAAACCGTCTCCACCTACAGCAAAGCCTCTGGCAGAAAAAGAGATTCTTCCTGCAGGTAGTTTCTTCTGTTTGTCTTATATGTTGTTTGTCTTGACTTGAAGAAATCTTAAATTTGATCTGTTTTGTTAAAGTATCTGTCAGTTGTTGTTTGTATAGCAGATCTTTGCCAGTGATCTAATCGAGTTGGCATTCTTGTAGCTCAAGTTACTCCGGTGGAGAAGAAACCCTCTCCACCAGCCGTAAAGGCTGAACCCTCTCCTGTACCACAGGAAATTTCTCCTCCTGAAGGTAAACATCTCTTCTATAACTTGTATTTATGTTGTTCTCTTCTGTTTGTCCTCCTGTATGAAGGATTTCTTTTGTCTTCAATCTGAACAATCTGAGCTTTGATTTAAGAAATTCATTCACTGTCTAATTCTGTGTAAATCTGTTCGTCTGATGTTTAAAACTGGAATCTCTAATCCAAGTCTTTCATATTATCAGTATCTGTTGAATGAGGCCAAATAACCTCATAAATGCTTTTAAAACATCTCTTGGTATATCTGGAGTTACTTTACTGTAATGTGCGATGATCCAAAATCATCTTGAACACCTGATTGTATCCAGAGCTCATTTTTAATGCAAATTATTCTGAAAAACAAAATAAAAATCAAATGCATACCGCACTTTGTTTGAACAACTAAATTAACTTTCTTTGTCTTTGATTGAGCCTTTTATTCCAACACTGTTTGTATTGTGTGTACTTAAATTCATCTTATTTAAATTCTTGCAGACAAGGAGCCAGTTTCAGCACCTGGGCCAACTAAAGGTACAAATACGATCTTCTTTATTTTGAGACCTCAGTAAAATTTAATACATATTGCTACGTTATTTATTCATAAACTACACACGTGTTCACTTATATGTTCAATTGGTGAGTCCTGTGTTTGTAAAAATGTTGTGAAATGTTCAGTTTTCTATACATCTGTATGTGAATGTTATAAAAAGTGTACTTGCTGCCTCAACCACAGTGCCACCTCTTAAGCAAAAGGGTAAGATTCCTGTTCAGGAGTCGAAAACACCTGAATCACCCAAGATGAAGAGTAAGTTCACCAGAATACCCAAAGAGAAGGAGCCAGAGCTGGAGGTCATTAAGCTGAAGAAGATTCCAGCGAAATCTCCAGAGCCTGAGAAACAAGTCGTAACTCATAAAGCAGAAGTGACGAGGCATCATGATCCAGAACTAACGGTTCATGGACTTCACGACAGAGAAGATCGAGAGGTTATAACTCTGGGAAGAACTGAACGAGTCTTCACTGCAGACGAAGAGGCGGTTCAGTTTGGTTATTATGAGGAAGCTGAAAGGGTAGTAGTAGTACAGAAAACCGAGAAAGAAGGATGGACAAGAACCCCAAAACCACAGAAAGAGGAAGAACCCGAGCTGCCAAATGTTGATAAGAAGAAAATAACTAAACTGCCAAAGGCAGGTGAGCAGAAGGAATCAGTCAAACTAAAACCATTTGAAAAATCTGGGAAACCAGAAGAAGAAGCGCAAAAGATCAAACTAAAGAAGGTGCCAACAAAACCCAAAGAGCCTGAGAAGGAAGTCATAACTCAAAAAGTTGAAGTCACAAGGCATTATGATACAGAACTGACAGTTCAGAAACTACATGACAGAGAAGATCGAGAGGTAATAACTCTGGGAAGAACTGATCGAGTCTTCACCGCAACTGAAGAGGCATCCGAACTGGGTCATATGGAAGAACCTGAGAAGTTAGAAGCAGACGATAAGAAATCGAGATGGACACGAACCTCTAAAGTGCTGAAAGATGGAGAACCTGAACCAGATTTAACTAAAAAGAAAATAAAGAAATTGCCAAAGAAAGAAGAGGAGCAAGAAGGAGTGACACTGAAACCATTTAAAAAACCTCAGAAACCCGATGCAGCTGAACCTCCAAAAGATAAGAATGACACTGAGGCAAAGACAGATATTGAACGCAGTCCACTGAAGAGAGCCGAGAGACCATCGAGGGATCAACCCACCTCTGCTATAAAAGACAGAAAAGGTGAAGAAGACGCGCCCTCCGTGAGTCCAAAAGTAACTCCTGATGTCAGCAAAGACCAGGAGGAGCTCCCGCAGAGGACAAAGGTTGATAAACCACCCAAAGACGAAGAACCGCCCACAACTGCTGACAAACTTCATGGAAAACCTAAACATATTTCCACACCAGATGAAGAGAAAGAGCAGGTTGTGTTGAAGCCTTTCACCAAACCCGGCAAGCCTCAAGAAAAGCCAGATAAAACATCTGAAGAAGAGAAAAGGAAGCCTGTGGACACAACGATACCCAGCCGAACTCCAAGAGATGAAGCTTGTAAAGAGCCAAAGGAACAACAGCTCAGAAAGGTTGAAACACCTGAAACACCTAAAAAAGAGGAGGCCAAACCTCAGGAGGAGAAAGAAGAGCCAGCTGTTTCACCCAAGAAGCCGAGTCCACCAGCAAAGAAAGAAGCAGAAAAAGAGATCCCACAGAAACAAACAGAGGCTTTAAAGATAGGCATTCAACCCAAAAAGACTCCTTCACCCAGGGTGGGTAGAGACATGGTTGAAGAAGAGAAATCGCTCAAACCTATTGAACAACTAAAGAAGGTTGAGCTAAAAAAGACACCGTCACCAAAAGTTGATAAGCCAGTACCCAAAAAACTGGAGCAGGTCCCTGTTGAGAAGAAGCCAAGTGCTGAAAAACTCAAACAGATTCCCAAAACGGCGTCACCAAAAGACTCGATTGAAGCTGTGACACTCAAAAAGGTCCCAAAGAAGCCGACGCCAGCAGAAGCTTCTGAACCAGAGAAGCCCGGTAGAGGGCATATTCCTCTGGTGAAGGAGGTCTCTCCTGGAGCCGTGCACATGAAGAAGGTGCCTACTCAGCAAGAGGAGGAGGTTTATGAAGAGAAGACAGAAGAAATGGAAGGCAATGAAGAAGAAGAGGAAGCCTGGGGCTGGGAGCTGGTTCCTCCGGAAGACTGGGAAGGTGAAGGGGTGGATGGGGCGCTGGAGACTCCAGGTTTCCCCGGTGGTAAACGAGGTGAGATGAAGGCAGATGAACTCCTCATCTGATGACTCTGGAGCCTCCTCATCCATCTCAGATGACTCATCTAATACTCATCATGTCCTTTTTTTAATCTCTCGATCCATTTGATCGCCTTTATTCATCTGTCTGTCCATTCACTGTGACGTTCTCATGTTGTCCATCATCATGATGTCCTCAAATGTGTCAACGACATGAACCATGAAGAGATGCATGTTTGTCTCCAGCAGTGTTCATGTCATCATGTCATGTCATGTCATGTCTGTATTGTCTTCCATCGATGTCCCATTATTCATCCATTTGTCAAAGATCTGACTCCATCTTTATCTTCTTCTCGTGCTGTGTGACGTCATAGACATTAACATGTTTGATTTATCTTTAAATCCTTTCTTGGTTTCTGCTGGAGCAGCGAGCTCTAACAGCCCTTAAAACTCATCTCATTGTTTCTTGTCCAGATGGAAAACCAACAGAGGAGCCACCCAAAGGCCGAGGCAGAGGATTTGGGGGTATGAATTTAATGAAGTTTCACTCTTTGCATCAAATATCTGAAGCAGTTTAATTCGCTTCATTCACAGTTGTTGCATGCTGGTTTCTTGTCTTGTTTCAAGCTTTTAATCTTGGCTCAAATGTTTTGGGGCTGATTATCAAACCTCCAGATTCTCCAGTCAAAAAGATTTATATTTGTTCAGGCAAAGTTCTTGTATGGCTGCTGTGTTTGACACCATATTCTGTGACATCTGTCACTATTCTTATTCTAAAAAAAGACGAGCGGTACTTTACAACAAAGAATCATTGATCCTGGTTTTGATTTCAGCACAACCTTATTAGACATGTGTTAATACTGTCACAGAATGTGTAAAACCACAGGTAGGGAGTCTTTGTGTTTCTGGTTTGTATTTTTATTCAAAGAATCCTGTTGAAGGCTTTTATAGAGGTCTGGCTCTGCATGACTCATAGTCTGAACACAATGTTCACCTCTAATGCTAAAAACTGGCCAAACTGGTTTAAATGTGAGATCACGTCATCTGAATGACGTCTAATTCATGGTAGGCACAATCTTTTAAAACATCCTTTTGTCCTCACCATCATATCTGACACTAACTTTATGAGTTTTTCTCTGTAATGTTGCAGCGAGACAAACCCCGTCACCCGGTGACGGTGGCAGAGGCCGGGGCCTGAGGCCCGGTGGTAAAGGCCCGTCACCACCGGAGGAACCCTTCGGAGGATTCGTGCTTAAGGCCGTCCCCCTGAAGTTCATCAAGAAGATTCAGGATATCGTGCTGCAGGAGGCCGAGTCTATCGGCTCATCTGCTGTATTTGAGTGTCAGATCTCTCCATCCACTGCCATCACTTCATGGATGAAAGACGGCAGCAACCTCCGCGAGGACCCCAAACACAAATTCACCTCTGACGGCAAAGATCGCAAGTTGCACATTATTGATGTCCAACTGTCAGACACCGGTGAATACACCTGTGTGGGCAAGAATGCTGGCAAAGAAATAACATGCACAGCCAGACTCATCGTTGAAGGTAAACTAATGAGGTTTTTATCCAAACATTGTCACAACATTAAAACAACGTTTTTTTTGTTAACTGAATAAGCTTTTGTAGGAAAATACAGATATACATATATATTATAGATCTACCTGGTTGTAACAGTCCCATTTTTTCCAGTGTTTGTCTCTCTTCTCCTTTTGTAATCGAGTAGTGAAAGTCATTTTCTCAATAACGTGGATAGAGTTGATTATGCTGATCATAAGGGTGATGGTGACGTTGTTCCTCTGGAGCCAGAACTTTGTAATTGTCTTTTTACTGGCAGCCAAAATGATCTTCAAGAGGTATGAGTCACTGTTATTGAGATATTTAGGAATATGACCTTTGAGGTACATTGAGGTAAAAGAAAAGTCAAATCTCAGGCTCAGGATCTCTGAGACCAGTCGGCCCACTTCTTTCCAAAAGGGCATGAGCAGAAAATGTGAGCATGGCCTGCTGAGACCGATCCACACTCCCTCCAGCAGGAGTGCTGAGGCCCACTAAATTTGGACTTTTGATTAGGGGTAATAAAATAACGAGTGAGATTTTTCCAACAGAAATCTCTCCAAAACAAAGAGTTAGTAGAGGTAGACTGAGTCTCCCATATCTGAAGCCACACCTCCTCTTGGTTTCCTTTTCCCAGCGCTCTCTTATATAGTTTGTTGAATTTTTCTTTATTAAGGTGAAACCTTTGTATAGTTTGCTTAATGATACCTTTAGTGTTTTTTGAATTATAGCTGAAACTTCTTCACTACTTTCAACCATACTCTCATGGAGCAAGCAACAAACTGATTTGGAGAACATCTTTAACTCTGCTGGGGCAGCCCAATACTGACTGTATAGGTATGTCCATAAGAGACAGTTCAATGTCTTTCCATCTAGCCTCATATGCCGGGTTACACCAGCACACAAGAGGCCTCAGCTGAGCCGACAGGTCTTTAAGACACGGTAGGGCCATGCCCCGTACGTAGAATATCTCACTCTGGGTTTTTTATTATTCCAAATGAATCTTCACTTCCACTGGAAGTGCTGTGAATAGATATAATAATTTTATTCTGCCACCAAGGTCGAGAGGGAGCAAGCCCCACCTGTCCAAGTCATCATACACTTTCCTGTTAACCTGTTTATAATTAACTTCATACAGCTGTGACATGTCCTTCATAAGATGGACTCCCAGATATTTAATGTGCTGTTGATGCCAATCAAACTGGTGTTCATCAATTAGCCTTGGACTTTTCTGCTTGTTCAGTGTGTAAGCTGAGAGTTTCTTCATCAACAGTAAAATTCCATATTCAGGATTTTTAAGTATTATAAGCACGTCGTCTGCGTATAAGCAGAGTTTGTTTTCTACTCACTCTGTGGAGACTCCAGAGCAGTCTCCTCCCTGATGGCCAGAGGTTCAATAAAAAGGTTTAAGAGTGATGGGCTGAGTGGACAGCCTTGTCTACATCCTCGTTGTAGCATTATCGAGTTTGAGAGACTTCCATTCATTTTAATCCTCTCTGATGGGGAGGCGTAAAGTGTTCTTATACTGTGTATAGAGATTTCACAAAAGCCAAATCTTCTCTTAACTTGAAATAAGAAAGTCCCACCCAACCGAGTCCAAAGCCTTCTCAGCATCAAGGCTGAGAAGAACCGCACTTTGTCTTAGAAATGTGGTTAATAACATGGAGGACTCTTCTTATGCTGTCGTATGTTTGCCTGGTCCTTACAAAATTCATCTGGTCCTCATCTATCAGGAAAAGCATCACTGTGTCCAATCTCCTGCATATAATTTATAATCTGGATTTAAAACACTGATTGGTCTACAGCTCTTACAGTTTTATCTTTTCCCTCTTTTGGTATGACCGATATAAATGCTCCCCTCCATGATGATGGGAGGGCTCATCTGTTAAGTGTATAATTAAAAGAGGATTTTAACAAGGGGGGCAGTGAATGTTTCATACGCTTATACCTTTCTGGTGGGAATCCATCACATCCTGCCCATTTGTTAGTCCTAAGGCCTGAAATTCCCTCAAAATCAATTTCTTCTGTTGAGATTTCGGACACAAGTTTTTCATTTTGGTCTTTGCCGATGGAGATCTTATGAGGTCAAAACCTTTTGGACTGTTAACTCATCTGCCTTATCAGACTGTGTATAATGATTTGTACTATGTTTCAAATGCTTTCTGAATATCCTCCATTGTAGTAGTTACCTTGTTTGTTAGGGGATCCCTGATTCTGTGAATTGTTCTTTCTGCTTGTTGTTTCTTGAGTCTCCATGAGAGTAGTTTAGATGCTTTAGGAGCCGCCTCATAGTAGCTTTGAATCTTGTCGATCTCTTAACTGGTCTCATTTGTTCAAGTATAGAGTCTTTACTGATACTGTGGGCTTGTTTCAGGTTCTTTAGATGTTTTTGTAGCCTAGCAACTTTTCAGCTTTAGGGGTGTCGGTTAGCTCAGTTGGTAGAGCAACTGCTCCGTGTACAAAGGCCCAGTCCTTGCCGCGGCGGCCCAGAGTTCAAATCCGACCTGTGGCTCTTTCCCTCATGTCATTCCCCATCTCTCTCTCTCTCTCTCTCTCTCTCTCTCTCTCTCCCCACATTCCTGTCACTCTTCAGCTGTCTCTATCAAATAAAGCTCAGGGCCAAAAAAAAAAATCTTTAAAAAAAACAAACAACTTTTCAGCTTTAATCTTTTTTAGTCTTTAGACTTAGCTGTGATTTTACAGGTATTTGAGATTTTTAACTGAAAACATTTATTGTTGTGCAAACGTTTTTTTAAATGATGCCTGTTTGTGCAGAGCTGCCTGTGAAATGGCTGAAAGAACTGGAGCCAGAGACTTCCTGTATGAAGGGTCAGCCCATGTATCTGACCTGTGAGCTCAACAAAGAGAGAGATGTGGTCTGGAAACGTAACGGCACCGTCATCAAGAATCAGGCCGGAAAAGTGGCCATTAATATCATCGGCATGCAGCACGCCATAACCATCCAGAACGCCGGTGATGAGGACGCCGGCTGCTACACCTGTGAGGTCGACGGACAGGAGGATGTCAAGACTATGACCAATGTTAAAGTGATCGGTAAGAGGTTGACGACAGGTCGCAGTTAGATAAATGAACAAACCTCAGAGCTCAGATTGACTGTTTGAAATAACCTCTGTCCTCAGAAATCATCAAAGACTGGCTGGTGAAGCCTCTGAGGGACCAGCATGTGAAACCAAAGGCCAAGGCCACGTTCAAATGTGAGCTGTTCAAGGACACTCCCAACTGGAAGTGGTTTAAAGGAGACAACGAACTCACTCCTTCTGACAAGGTGGAGATCGTCAAAGACGGAAAGGACATGGCGCTCACCATCAAAAACTGTCAGCCTGACGACGTCTCTGATTACACCATCGAGGTCGAGGACCGCAGATACTCTGCCAAACTCACACTTGGAGGTTAGTGCAACAAAACCTCAGTAGAAAATCTTAAAGATGTGTCGTGATTTCCTGTTAACGTCCTCGTGTGGTTTCAGAGCGTGAGGCCGAAGTCCTGAAGCCTCTCTCCAGCGTGGAGGTGGTGGAGAAGGAGGAAGCCAACTTTGACACTGAAATATCTGAGGATGATGTGGTTGGTGAATGGAAACTGAGAGGACAGGTGCTGATGAGGTCTCCGGTAAGATTTTTATATTTATTTTTGTCGAGTTAAGAGTTTATTTTGTTAAATGTAAAGTTTGATTGGTATCAAAGGAGTAATGATGTGATTCAGAGTGACTTTGGATTCAGTTCATAGCGGTCCAAACTTCAAGATCTAATCGCGTCGAAACAATCCCTGAATGAAGATGCTGCTCCAGGTCAGCTGACGAGACATTAGCTGTGTTTGATGGACGTGAACATCATGAAGTCAATGACAGAACATTGAAACAAAGATTTAAACATCTCTGGAAAAAGAATTGTGATTCTTCGTGAACTGATTCAGATTGTGTAGCTTTGGTTTTGTTGCTCAAACTGACGTGTTTGTTCCTTGTTTTTTTAGACGTGCGACATTAAAGCTGACGGCAGGAAACGTTTCCTCACGTTGAAAAATGTGCAGCTGGATCAGGCTGGTGAAGTTTCCTATCAGGCTCTGAACGCCGTCACCAGCGCCATGCTCACCGTCAAAGGTACAAACGTCTCACAGATGAAACTCTTTGTGCTTGTTGTCTGTCGCGAGCTGCTTCTCTTGTTGGTCGGATTTCTGAAGGACGGTGGTAAGAAAAGCTGCTCTGTGTCTGTCTCTGCTCTTGTGAATAACTGCCCGATTATTCGCACCTCCCAGAGATCGAAATGGGCTTTGTTGATGCTCTGAAGGACATTTCTGTGCCTGAAAAGAAACAGGCCAAGTTTGAATGCACTGTAACCAAGGAGGTGCCAAAGGTCATGTGGTTCAGGGGGGTGGAGATCGTCACCCCGAGCCCTAAACATGAAATCATTGACGATGGAAAGAAACACATGCTGATCATAAACAGCTGTGAGTTTGACGATGAGGCTCAGTACACCATCGAAGTGCTGGGCCAGAGATCGAGTGCTCAGCTGCTGGTGGAAGGTAAGTGACAGACAGGAAGTCCTCGCTTCACGTTTCCTCTGTTGTCATTCGATGTTTGTGGCTTTAAAGTGTTCGATGGCATCAAACCTACCTGTTTGTGTGCACTCACCTGATGTATTGCAGGCATGAGGCTCAAATTTGTGCAGCAGCTTCAAGACCAAACGGTGAAAGAAGGTAAATCAGTTCGCTTTGAGCTCGAGCTGACGCACGAGAACGTGCCGGTGGTTTGGTACCGAAATGAAGTGAAACTCCACATGAGCCGAACTGTGATCACACACGTGGAAGGAAAGAAACACACTCTAGAAATGAGGACGTTGTCTCTAGATGATACCTGCCAGATTAAGGCAGAGGCCAAAGGGATTTACTCCATGGCAAAACTGACAGTCATAGGTAACAACACACCTTCTTCTTCCAGTTTTTGATTTACACCGTGTGTCAGATTCATTACATGTGCAGCATTTTAGTTATTTACTAGGATTCGTGATTAGAAGTTTAAATCTTAGATATTCCTCAAGATATTGGACCTGCTGGTCGTCAGTATCAAACTCTTTTTTTCTTGGAGGAGCTCCTCCATGACCCTGAAGCAAACCTGATTTTCCTGAAATTAACTGGGTCGTGGTCTCGGTTCTGTTGCAGAGGGCGACGCCGTGTTCGTGGTGAAGCTGCAGGATTACACGGCCACAGAGAAAGACGAGGTGACTCTGGACTGCGAACTGAGCAAAGACGTCCCCGTTGTTTGGTATCACAGCGAGAAGGAGATCGTCGCCTCCAAGATGGTGGTCATGAGGTCGGAGGGCACTCGCAGGTCTCTGGTCCTGAAGAAAGTGGAGCAGAGCCATAAGGGAAAATATGTATGTGACTGTGGGACGGACAAGACGGCGGCCAACATCAACATCGAAGGTAATCATTTCTTCTTTTTTGCTAAACCGGACTGTCAAATGATCAGGATCAGATCAAAATCACATCTCGTTTTTGTCTCTGGCAGCTCGTGACATCAAGGTGGTCCGGCCGATTTACGGTGTGGAGCTCTTTGATGGAGAGACAGCTCGTTTCGAGGTGGAGATCTCTGAGGACGACGTCCACGGTCAGTGGAAGCTGAATGGAGAAGTCCTCAGTCCGTCAAAGGTGAGTGCCTCAACTTGTTTTATTGTCACATGACCTCCCCTCATAATCAATCATATCTATTATTAATGATTAATTAACATTTGACAGGATGTTGACATCATCGAGGAGGGAGGCAAACACACCCTCATCCTGTACAACTGTAAAGTGCCCATGACTGGCGAGGTGGCGTACACTGCCGCCAATGCCAAGTGTTCTGCTAACCTGAAGGTCAAAGGTAAAATACACTGACAACAACAAGTCCTCTGAACTGTTTAAACTTTAATCTGCAGTTTTTAATCATCTGCAAGTCCAACTTTACTGTAGAACAGTGTCAAAGTAAAGAACCTCTTCCGTGTTTCCTTCAGAACTTCCTCTCAACTTCCTGACGCCACTGAGCGATGTTCAGGTGTATGAGAAGGACGAGGCGAGGTTCGAGGTCGAGCTGTCGAGACCTCCGAAGAGTTTCCGCTGGCTGAAAGGCTCTCAGGAGCTGCAGAGTGACGACAAGTACGAGATGATCCAGGAAGCAAACATGTATGTTCTGCTGATCCGATCGGCCGCCTACGATGATGAGGCAAAGTACATGTTCGAGGCCGAGGACAAGAGAACGACCGCCAAACTGATGATTCAAGGTAACAAGGTTTATTTTTAAAATTCATAAATTAATCTGCTTTCACATTTTAAGTTACTATTAAACCAGAACATATTCTCTGCTTCAGATGTATGACAGTTGTCTTTTTCTGTGGCAGGTATTCGTTTGGAGTTTGCCAAACCAATCAAGGATGTGACAGTGAAGGAGCGCGAAACAGCCGAGTTCAGCGTCGAGCTCTCCCATGACAAGATCTCGGTGGTCTGGTACAAAAACGACGTCCGTCTGCATCCCAGCAAGGTCGTCCACATGTCGGACCATGGAAAGATCCATACACTGGCCTTCAAGGAGGTCACCATCGACGACACGTCCATGATCAAAGTGGAGGCCATGGACAAGACCATGACCGCCATGCTCACCGTCATCGGTCAGTGTCACACGTTTGGGTTGTCGTTCATGTTTGGTTGAAATTATCCGACTCCAGATCAGGTTCAACAGAGCAAGTCATCAGGTCAGAGTATCTATTAAAGATTATTCAAGGCACCTGGACTAGTTTAGTCTCTAAGACTAGATTAGATTTACCATTGTAGGTCGTTAAGATCACCTGTGGGTCGTTAAGCTCATCTGTGGGTCGTTAAGATCACCTGTGGGTCGTTAAGATCACCTGTAGGTTGATTCATTCTCCTCATTGGGTCATTAGGGTCACCTGGTGTAGACAGGAAGTGACTTTAGGACTAGTATAGCTACATCTCAGATAATTATTGTATTTTGAGGGACATCCAGTAATCACATTCTTTGTTCCTCTGCAGAGGGCGACCTTTATTTCACCACCAAGCTGCAGAACTACACCGCCGTGGAGAAGGATGAGGTGAAGCTGGTGTGTGAACTGAGCAAGGCCATCGCCGACGTCAAATGGTTCAAGGACGGGAAGGAGATCACTCCCTCCAAGAACATCGCCATCAGCGCCGACGGCAAAAAGCGCATCCTGACCGTGAGGAAGGCGGAGAAGGCCAACATTGGAGAGTATACCTGTGACTGTGGCTCCGATAAAACTACAGCTAAACTCAACATTGAAGGTAAACCTCTAGAGGTGCATGTTGGTGTTCAGGTAAAAGCCTCTAGATGGGTAGGCAGCACTTACTGATCTCTTTTTCCTCTGCAGAGCGCGACATCAAGGTTGTTCGTCCGCTGTACAGCGTTGAAGTCACGGAGGCGGAAACAGCCAAGTTTGAGACGGAGATTTCAGAAGAAGACGTCCATGGAAACTGGAAGCTGAAGGGAGAAGCCCTGCACCAGTCTCCTGTGAGTCATCTCTAACAACACTATAAAACTATAAAACTATATATACTATAAAAATATACACACTAAAAAAATGCAGGACTTATGTATTTCAGTATAAAATTTCCATCCATTTGAATTACATAGTTTTTAATATAAATAAACTAACAAACTTAACCCTCGTGCCTCCTCAGATTTTCCCTCTGCACACCTTCATGGTAAAAATGTACACGTCCAAACAAACTGCTATAAAATCATCACATCAATATTTATTTCATAAATCTGTGAAACAACTTCAGACTTGCTCCAAACTACCAAACACTGAATAATTGTCCTGATTGTAACCCTTTAAATGTCAGTTTAATGATTTGGATGATTCATTATTTCTGACATAAAAAGGTGGATGTGGTGTTGGTGCTGATTAGAGTCTTGGATATGTCAAACATTAACAACTACATTGATTTGATTGCATTAGTATTTTTCATGTAGTGTCAGATTCTCCCTCTGGACACCATCGTGACCAAAAATGTCTCATTGACTTCCATTCAAACACATTTATTAATCTCACTGTCATTACACTATCAAACCGTGTGTGTGTGTGTGTGTGTGTGTATGTGTGTGTGTGTGTGTGTGTGTGTGTGTGTGTGCTGATCATTTCAGGTGTGATCAAAGGTCATCTTGTGTTTCATGTGTCTTTGAAGAGGTGTTTGTTTACAAACATGACCTCAAAAACAAAAACAACTGTTAGTGTTCTTCTGTCAGTGCCTCTGACTCTTCCTCTGAAAGTGGAGAGGACACTGAGGATCCTGGGCATCCTGACAGTGAGTGGACAGCAAAGAACGGGAAGTCTGGTCTCCATCTCATGCCGAGACGCTGCCCTACAGAGATATGTCATATCAACAATTCACAATGTGGCCTCCTCTTCAATGCTTCTGTGTGTTCACTGCTGTGGATCCTCCTGGAACCAAAGAACATGCAGACGGAGGATGTTCTTAGAGGAGCTGTGGATCATCCAGCATTTAATTTCGAACAAAAGTCATGTTTGACATTTTTACTGGATTCCACCAGATTCAACCATTTTCACATTGTAGGCTGATGCATAAAATTCTTTATATGTTCTTTAACAGGGTGATTATGGAGCTGTGTGAAGAGTTTGGTGTGTGTGTGTGTGCGTGCGTGCGTGTGTGCGTGTGTGTGTGGGGGGTTTAGTTCATTTCCAGCAGCAGACCAGCAGGTCCTGCATCATGTGACCTGGTGCTCCTGTTCCACTTGGTGCAGGTGGTAGCAGACTTCTTTTTTAGGCCTGTGCACAACCAGCACACACCTCTCCTTCAGGTGGAGTTGGTGGCAGCAGTGTCAGTGGTGGTGTCAGTGGTTTCTTTGAGGACAGCAACAGCTGTCCTCCACCCGATCTCAGAGGACACCATGGATTTCCACAGCTCCTCTAAGAACATCCTCCGTCTGCATGTTCTTTGGTTCCAGGAGGATCCACAGCAGTGAACACACAGAAGCATTGAAGAGGAGGCCACATTGTGAATTGTTGATATGACATATCTCTGTAGGGCAGCGTCTCGGCATGAGATGGAGACCAGACTTCCCGTTCTTTGCTCTCCACTCACTGTCAGGATGCCCAGGATCCTCAGTGTCCTCTCCACTTTCAGAGAAAGAGTCAGAAGCACTGACAGAAATGAAGGAGTCCAGTGAGCATTCTGTGTCAGACTCCTCCTCCAAGCTTGTCTTCTTCAGACGAGTCCTGCAGCTCGCTGGCAGATAAAGGCTGCAGACCATTTCTAAAGCCTCTGTTGCACTGAAATGCCTCTTCTCATCTCTGCTCCTCTTTGCTGCAGGTCTTTCTCTGCTCTTCAGTCAAGCTGCATGTTCATGTTCAGCTATGAAAGCAGCAGCTGCATAAACACACTAACAGCTGTTTTTGTTTTTGAGGTCATGTTTGTAAACAAACACCTCTTCAAAGACACATGAAACACAAGATGACCTTTGATCACACCTGAAATGATCAACACACACGGTTTGATAGTGTAATGACAGTGAGATTAATAAATGTGTTTGAATGCAAGTCAATGAGACATTTTTGGTCACGATGGTGTCCAGAGGGAGAATCTGACACTACATGAAAAATACTAATGCAATCAAATCAATGTAGTTGTTAATGTTTGACATATCCAAGACTCTTATCAGCACCAACACCACATCCACCTTTTTATGTCAGAAATAATGAATCATTCAAATCATTAAACTGACATTTAAAGTTACAATCAGGACAATTATTCAGTGTTTGGTAGTTTGGAACAAGCCTGAAGTTGTTTCAGAGATTTATGAAATAAATACTGATGTGATGATTTTATAGCAGTTTGTTTGGACGTGAACATTTTTACCATGAAGGTGTGCAGAGGGAGCAAAATGCATCAACACAGTTTAAAGATGTGTGAGAGGAAAAGACATTTAAAGAGTTATTGAAGAGAAAAGTTCATGACACAGACTGAAACAGACAAATTGTTTAACTTTATAGTAAACTTTTTAACAGTGAAGTTATTTTGATTTCATGAAATCTTCTGACTGACACTGTTTGTGTGTTTGTGTGTGTTTCAGGATGTTGAGATTAAGGAGGAAGGAACCCGACACATGCTGATCCTCTATAACGTCCGTATGGACATGGCGGGAGGCGTTGACTTCTCTGCAGCCAACGCCAAATCCAACGCTCAGCTCCGGGTCAAAGGTCAGAGCACGATTTTATTTATTCATTTATTATATTCATTAAATTAATGTGTGAAGACAACAACAGACAGAAAGAGGATCCTCGGTCAGAATTGATTCAACAAACAGTCAAACTGTCCATCAGCATCAGAGGAGTCTCTGTCTGTCCACGCTTTTTCATTTCATCACAATAGAAACTTTTTTCTTTAGTTTATGTAATTAAATTAAATTAAATTAAATTAAATTAAATTAAAATCTGATGAATCTGAACTGTTTCGGAGGTTTGAAGATCAGTTTGAATCATTCTCAAACAATCAATCTTCTTCTTTTCTGTCTCTGAGTGTCTCTGAGTTTTCAGCCAATCAGCTGCTGAGTTTATTTTAGGATCTTTATCTGAAGTGAGACGCTGCTCTCTGACTGGACAATCAGTGACTTCCCAAACTTTCTGACTTCAGATCAGGACGTCCAGCGGTCAGACAGATGCATGCTGGTCTGTTTAAACCATGTCTTCTTCTTCTTCTCCTTGTTCAGCTCGCTCCATCGCCGTGCTGAATCCTCTGAAGGACGTCACGGTGACGGCCGGAGAAACGGCGACCTTCGAGTGCGAGCTGTCGTATGAAGGCATCGTGGTCGAGTGGTTCCTGGGAGGACAGAAGATGGAGGCCAGCGACCGGGTGAGTCACCGCCAACACTGCCAGCACCACCTTCACCACCTTCACCAAACCACACTGCAAAAAATCTGATGTTAAACTAAAGGAAGGAGATTTTTTACAGTGTACATTTTCTTAAATTAACTTAAAAAACAAAAACTCTCAGCATTAAGTCTTTAAGGTTCATTTCTGATTTTCAGATTTTTTATTTTTTAATATTTTCTCTAATAAAAACAGATAATTTGATTTATACACTGTAAAAAACACAATGACAACACAATAATCAAATATGCAGCAGGTCACAAATGACTTTAAATTTAAAGTCAAAAAGTTGTTTTACAGTGTACACACTTTACACATTAAGTTTGTTAAAAAAAACTCTTAAAACTTTATTTTAATTAAAAAAATGTTAAAAACAGTTTTCAGACTTTTGTTGATTGTAATGTTTCAGTTTTTTTCTTTTGTGTCGATATAAAAATAAAAATCAAAAATCAGCTGCTCATATCTGTAGATTAAATTTAACATGTTATTTTTTACAGTGCTGAAGCTCTGGCCTCTCAGCTGTGTTAAAAATATCAGCTGATATCAGACCAGCTGCTCGTTTATCTGTAACACCCCAGACTGTCTCACCGCCTTATATAGACAGAGACACACACAATGAGTTTAAATTAAACGTCTGAATAAGTAACAAGTAATCTGATTACTCAAAGAAACTGAAACAAAAAGATTTAGCTGCATTTAGTGGTCCAGTCACTGCATTGTAATCTCCTCACATCACCCTCACCTTCCTAATGTAAAGGAGAAACAACACTTTAAGGACCCTGTTTAGAGTCAGTATTTAGTTTGTCTGTTCTGGACTACTGTATAAATAAGGTGTTTCAACATGGCGGCCTCCATGAAAGGGGACCCTCTCCCACTGTAGATATAAAAGGATATTTTTTAAGTAACAAACATAAAAAGATTCTTATTTTCAGGTGATTATACATGCATCAAAACATAGTTATGAATATTATATTCCATGTTTGCCTTATTCTGAAAATAGAGGCCCCAAATCTTACACACTGGACCTTTAAATTAAATTTAAAAAGAAAAAAAATCAGCCAAAGTAAATGAAACAAAATTAAATCAGATTAAATTAAACTAAACTAAATTAAGTTAAATCAGATTAAATCAAACAGTTATCTGACGTCTCGTGTTCGTGTTCGTCTCTGCAGGTGAAGACTCGGGTGGCGGGTCGTATTCACGCTCTGACCGTCAGAGACGTGAAGCTGTCGGAGGCCGGCGAGGTCAAACTGACCTCCAAAGACTTCAAGACTCAGGCTCAGCTCATCGTCAGAGGTCAGACACTCGAACACACCACAGACAGTGAACGCACCACAGACAAGTGAACACGTCACAGACAGTGAACACATCACAGACAGTGAACACATCACAGACAGTGAACGCACCACAGACAAGTGAACACATCACAGACAGTGAACGCACCACAGACAGTGAACACACCACAGACAGTAAACACACCACAGACAGTGAACACATCACAGACAGCACAGTAAACGCAGCACAGCGGGTTCAGCAGATGTTTCATTGACAAACTGTGTTTTTGTGTTCAGAGCCGCCAGTGGAGTTCACAAAGCCTCTGGAGGACCAGACGGTGGAGGAGGAAGCCACCGCCACGCTGGAGTGTGAAGTTTCCAGAGAGAACGCAGAAGTACGATGGTTCAGAGAAGGACAGGAAATCAGAAAGACAAAGAAGTACGACATGATCGTCGACGGACGCAAGAGAGCGCTAGTCATCCAAGACTGCTCTCCGGATGACGCAAAGATGTACACGTGTGACGCCAAAGAGTTCAAGACTTCCTGTTTCCTGGAGGTTACACGTAAGGACCAAACTTTGATTTTACAGTCAACATCACATCCTGTAATAAAAATAAAACTTTGATAATTGAACCTTTAAAATCGAGTTTTAATGGCGCGGTCTTCGTCCACAGCTCCTCACGTGGAGTTCACGAAGCCTCTTCAGGACGTCGAGGTCAAAGAGAAAGAATCTGCTAAGTTTGAATGTGAAGTGTCCCGCGAGTCTGCCAAGGTGAGACCAGCAGACACACGAACAAAGTTTCAATTTAAAACTTACGTGTGATCGATGACTAACCGGCTGACTCTGGTCTTCCTGTGCAGGTTCGCTGGTTCAAGGATGGCGGTGAGATCAGGAAAGGAAAGAAGTACGAGATCATCGCTAAGGGAGTCCAGAGGATCCTCATCGTCCACAAGTCCGTGTTCGACGATGAGGCTGAGTACGAATGTGACGCCAGGACCTCCAAGACGTCCGGCATGCTCACTGTCATCGGTGAGAAAATCCTGATCAGGCAGCAGAGGTTACCTGACAGTCAAGGCTCAGGGCTTCTCTTGGTTAACCCTTTTTTGTGTGTTTGGTCTCAGAGGAGGCAGCCAGGTTCACCAAGAACCTGTCCAACGTGGAGGGAATGGAGACGGACAGCGTGAAGATGATCTGCGAGGTGTCCAAGGCCAGCGCCGAGGTCGCATGGTACCGCGGGGACGAGGAGCTGCCCGAGGGCGGACGCTACGAGCAGATCATGGATGGACGCAAGAGGATCCTGATCATCCAGGACCTGAGGATGGAGGACGCCGGAGAGTACAACTGCAGGCTGAGTCCCACCGTCAAGACGTCTGCCGCGCTCAAACTCAACGGTGAGAATAAACCGTCTTCAAT
Organism: Sciaenops ocellatus; assembly: GCA_033000465.1. Taxonomy (NCBI): domain Eukaryota; kingdom Metazoa; phylum Chordata; class Actinopteri; family Sciaenidae; genus Sciaenops; species Sciaenops ocellatus. Next base: position 1,723,216 of record CP136868.1, on the reverse strand, counting down.
GCGATGATGTGTTTCCTGTTGATTTGACTGGAAGTTAAACTTTCTTTTCTTCTTCCTGTTTCCAGAACTTGCAGCTGAGTTCATCGCTCGCCCTCAGAACCAGGAGGTGGTGGAGGGCGAGAAGGCCGAGTTCGCCTGCTCCGTCTCCAAAGAGACGTACGAGGTGAAGTGGTTCAGAGGTGACAAGGAGGTCCAGGCCGGGGATAAGTACACCATCGTGAGTGAAGGCAAGAGACGAGCTCTTATTGTGAAAAACTGCGAGCTGAAGGATGAGGGAGGCTACGTTGCCCACATCGGCAGCGTTAAAGCCTCGGCCGATCTGTATGTGATTGGTAAGACTTGCTCCTGTTTCACATTTTTGTTCCTTCACAGTGATGGTTTGATCCTAACGAGTGTTTCATTTCAGAAAAACTGAGGATCATCACGCCGATTAAAGACACGGAGGTGAAGGAAGGAAGTGAGATAGTGTTCAACTGCGAGACAAACGTAGAGGGAGCGAAGGCCAAGTGGCTGAAGAATGAGGAGACCATATTCGAGAGCAGCAAGTACATGATGGCTCAGAGGGACAACGTCTTCTCTTTGAGGATCAGAGACGCCCACAAGTCCGACGAGGCCAACTACACCATCAGTCTGACCAATCAGAGAGCAGAGCAGGCCAAGAGCAGCGCCAGCGCTAAAGTCGCAGGTAAATAATTTACACCTGTAATCAGGTAATATTCAGTAATCAGATTTAATCTTAGAGATGGTGTAAGGAGAAACAACATTTTAAGGACCCTGTCTAGACCCGCTCCCACTGTAGATAAAAGGCTCATTTTTAAGTAACTTATTTTCAGGTGATCATACATGCATAAAAACATAATTATGAATATTATTTTTCATGTTTGCCTTATTCTTAACATAAAGTCCCCAAATCTGACACACTGCACCTTTAAGATGTGACTATATGTCACTTTAACCTTTGAACATCTTTAAAACACAGATGAGCTAACACGTAGCATAGCATGACTGACTATGATTGGATTGATGGTCAATCACTCATAATAAAAACAGAAGAATAGAAATCAGATTTATTGACTGTTCTCACGCTGCAGAGGAGAAGCTGAAGTTCCTGGATCCCATCGAGGACATCGAGACTCAGGAGAAGAAGACCATCAGCTTCAGCTGTAAGGTGAACCGGCCTGAGACGACGGTGAAGTGGATGAAGGCCGGCCAGGAGGTGACACTCAGCAAACGCATCGTTTACAGAGTCGACGGCCTCAAACACACCCTGACCATCAAGGACTGCGTGATGGACGATGAGGGCGAGTACACCGCCACGGTTGGTGATGACAAGTGCTCTGCTGAGCTGATCATCAGCGAGGCGCCGACGGACTTCACGGCACAGCTTAAAGACCAGACCATCACCGAGTTTGAGGATGCCGAGTTCACCTGCAAGTTGAGCAAAGAGAAGGCCGTGGTGAAGTGGTACAGGAACGGACGGGAGATCAGAGAAGGACCAAGGTACAATCAAACACTGCACACAGGGCAGCAGCTAACATGCCAGGGAATTAGAAGAGATGCTCATTATGACCAGCAGGGGAAGCATATAACAAGTATTTAAGGTTCTGTTCACACCTGTCCTGCAGATATCACATGGAGAAAGAAGGCAAGACGTGCAGACTGATCATCAAGGTGTGCAGACCTGATGATGAATGTGAATACGCCTGTGGTGTGGATGAAAGGAGGACCAGAGCCCGCCTCTTTGTTGAAGGTAAAACTCTTTCTTTAAACAAACTTTGTCTTGTTGAATCATCACGTGTGACATACGTGTGACGTTCGACCACGTCTGGTTTTCTGCAGAGACCCCAGTGGAAATCGTTAGACCTCCTCAGGACATGTTCGAACCTCCGGGTTCAGACATCGTGTTTGAGGTGGAGCTCAACAAAGACCGAGTGGAGGTGAAGTGGATGAGGAACAACATGATCATCGTCCAGGGAGATAAATACCAGATGATCAGCGAGGGGAAATTCCACAGACTGCAGGTCTGTGAGATCAGACCTCGAGATCAGGGAGAGTACAGGATCGTGGCCAAAGACAAAGACGCCAGAGCCAAGCTGGAGCTGGCAGGTGAGTCATGGTAACAAGTTTAGTGACGTAGACCAGACAGCTCTCGATAAACTGGGTTCAGGGATTGGTTACTCCATAAATGTTTTTAACGTATCGTTTAATCTCGTTTGCAGCTGTTCCAAAGATCAAAACTACCGACCAGAATCTGGTAACAGATGCCGGTAAGCCCTTCGTCATGAGCGTGCCCTATGACGCCTACCCTCGTGCCGATGCAGAGTGGTTCTTTGAGGGCACCACGTTGCCTGTCCAGAACATTGACACCTCCATCGACAAGACTGAGTACCGCCTGAAGAGCCCCAGCAAGGAGGACCAGGGCCGATACAAGGTCATGATCAAGAACAAGCACGGCACCGGAGAGGCATTCATTAACCTGGATGTGATCGGTCAGTCTGGGGAGTAAATTAGTGATGGGTGAGGAGGTTTACCTGTGGATGTCAGGAGAGTTTTTAAATGATATGTTGTTTTTCCAGACGTCCCTGGGCCCGTCAAGAACCTGCGCGTGGTCGATACCGCTGATGGTGAGGTCAGTTTGGCCTGGGAGGAACCTGAGAGTGATGGTGGAAGCAAGATTATCGCCTACATAGTGGAGAGACGCGATGTGAAGCGTAAGACCTGGACGTTGGCTACGGACCGTGCTGATACTCCAGAGTACTGTGTCAGCGGTCTCCAGAAGGACTCCATGTACCTGTTCAGGGTCTGTGCCAGAAACAGAGTCGGCAGTGGACCCATTGTCGCCACTGAGGATGCTGTTCAGGCCAAGAACAAGTTTGGTAAGAAAGCCCCAAACACGTCACGTACATTCACCTCCTGTCTCCACACTTTCATCAAATCAAACCCTAAATGTGTTTGTTTTCTTCTATCAAGATGTTCCCGACGCTCCGGAGAACGTTGCAGTTGCCTCCGTGAACAAGTTTGGTGCCACTGTCACCTGGGAGCCTCCCAAGTTCGACGGTGGATCTGAGATCACCGCCTATGTGATTGAACTCCGCGACAGGACCTCCGTGAAGTGGGAGGCAGCCTTGGTCTGCAGCGCCAGCGACCGCTCTGCGGCGCTGAACGATGTGGTGGAGAACAAGGAGTACATCTTCAGAGTCCGAGCAGAGAACAAGGCCGGCATCGGCAGACCCAGCGCTGCCACAAAACCCGTCAAGATAATGGATCCCATTGGTGAGTTGAAAGCAGCAGTTCAGATGTTTGTTTGCTCTCATACCTGTATAAAACTTCAGACACTTCATTGGTCCTTTGTGATCTTTGCTGCAGAGAGGCCAAGCCCACCTCTGAACCTGAACTTCAGCGATCAAATCAAGACCGCTGTCACACTGACCTGGGAGACGCCCACCAGCAATGGTGGCAGCATGATCACCGGCTACATCATTGAGAAATGTGACGACGGCACTGACAAGTGGCTCCGCTGCAACGCCAGACTGTGTCCTGACCTCTCCTACCGGGTATGAAGCTTCCTGTAGAGTTTAGTCTTATTCCTTTATTTTACTTTTATCTGTACGTTAGGAAAACATTTTAAAATCTTTTTTTTGTTCTCTCCTTAGGTGTCTGGTCTGAAGCCCGGTCAGAAGTACCTCTACAGAGTTTGTGCTGAGAACGCTGCCGGTGTCTCCGATCCAGCCGAGCAAATCGGACCACTGCTTGCCGACGATCCTCATGGTACAAGATCATTAAAAAACAAGAACTTAAACTGAATCTAAATGTAAACTGTAATTCAGGGAGTCTCTCTGAAGTTCTGAAATAATCCAGTAGGTGGCAGTATATCTCACATCTCGCTATCTAATGTGAAAACATTTTTCCCTCCTCACAGTCGGCCCAACCTTCGACCTGAGTGGTTTCAGGAACGGCCTGGAGGTGATTGTTCCTCAGCCTCTCACCATCAGAGTCCCCATCACTGGATACCCAACCCCCGTCGCTAAGTGGACCTTTGGAGAGAAGGAACTGACCACTGCGGACGAGCGTGTCTCCATAGTGACAAAGCCCATGTACACGGAGCTGACAGTCACGCCGAGCGTCCGTCCAGACAAAGGCACCTACACCCTACAGCTGGAGAACGACGTTTCCTCTGTCTCTGGAGAGATCGAAGTCAACGTCATCGGTAAACAAAATATGTTCATGCTTATGGTTTAATGAAAGGTAGACTTATATGACTATGTAGTGGTTTATTGTTGGTACTTTGATTTTAACAGCATGCCCAAGCGCTCCTAAAGACTTCAAGGTGGCTGAGGTAACCCGCCACCATGTGCACATGATGTGGGAGGTTCCAGAGCACGATGGAGGAAGTCCAGTCACCCACTACCAGATCGAGAAGAGAGAACTGTCTCGCAAGACCTGGGCCAAGGTACATCTGAGCGTTTCCCTTTTGTAGTGCTGAAAGTTCATGTAACTGAAAATAAGACAGTCCGTAGATTTTGTGCTCACCATTTCATTCATATTTATTTCAGGTAGCCACCGGCGTTTTAGACTTGGAGCACACAATAACAGACGTGATTGAAGGAAAGGAGTATCTGTTCAGTGTCACCGCCTGCAACAAGTGTGGACCCGGAGAGCCTGCTTACATTGATGAGCCTGTCAACGTCTCCTCTCCTGCCAGTGAGTTTTTATTCTGATTAACTCAGAGTGAGGAGGACGTTTCACACACCAGAAAACCAAATATCCAGAATATTACGTGCGTTGTTTCTCTTTCCCAGCTGTACCCGATCCTCCTGAGAACCTGAAGTGGCGCGATAAGAGTGGCAAGTCCATCTTCCTGTCCTGGGAACCTCCAAAGTACGATGGCGGTGCCCCAATCAAAGGCTACGTGGTGGACAAGTGTCAGCGTGGTACCGATAAGTGGGAGCCTTGTGGTGACCCCATCACTGAACTGAAGTAAGACTTGAAATTGATTTGTAATGATGTCTACAAAAGCTCTTGGACACATGGGTCCATTTGTGAATGTTGTGATTAATATATGTTTTTTGCTCACAGATTCCAGGTGACTGGTCTAATTGAGGGTCATTGGTACGCCTACAGAGTCAGAGCTCTAAACAAACTGGGAGCTGGCCGACCATGCCGGGCCACTGATGAGATCCAGGCCGTTGATGCCAGAGGTAGGCTCCTGTACTTAAAGTGAACAACCAGTCTGTCCTCAGTTATGAGTAATTGCATCGGGAGCAGAAGTTGTTGAATGATGTTTTGGTTTCTCACACACTTTTCTTTCAAATTCAAACAGAGCCTCCAGAGATCCAGCTTGATGTGAAGCTGCTGGCTGGTCTGACCACTAGGGCCGGTACGAAGATCGAGCTTCCCGCTGACGTCAAAGGAAAGCCTGATCCACGGGTGAAGTGGACAAAGGCTGACTTGGTCCTGCGGGCAGATGACCGCATTGCCATTGACACCCAGCCGGGACACTCCAAGCTGTCCATTGCCAACACCACAAGAGGCGACACCGCAACCTACATCATTGAGGCAGTCAACGCCTGTGGACGCGCCACCGCCACTATCGATGTCAACATTCTTGGTACTAATGCTGTTAAATTCAGTTTGTCAAGCTCATATGAAGTCAGCTGCTCCTCAAACTGAGTCATTGCAATCACTTTCTCCTCTTTAGATAAACCCGGCCCTCCAGCTGCCTTCGACATCTCTGAGATCACCAACGAGTCGTGCTGCCTGGCATGGAACCCTCCTCGGGACGACGGCGGCTCAGCCATCACCAACTACATTGTGGAGAGTCGACAGACAGACAAAGAGGAGTGGGTAAAGCTGTCAGCCACAGTGAAACACACAACTTTCAAGGCCTGCAAGCTCACTGCTTTGAAGGAGTACATCTTCAGGGTCAGTGCTGAGAACCAGTATGGCATCGGCGAACCTGCAGAGCATGTGCCAATTATCGCCAAGTATTCCTTCGGTATGTCCTTTTACGCTTATATCTATCAAAACTTATTCCTTTTGAAGATGTGATCATGCAATATAAACATGATTTTCCATCTGTTTCAGATCCTCCTGGTCCTCCAACCAGAGTCACTCCCTCTGAAATTGCCAAGGATGCCGTGACTCTGAACTGGTTCGAGCCAGATGAGGACGGTGGCAGTCCCATCACCGGATACTGGGTTGAGAAGTTTGATCCAGAGAGCGACAAGTGGATCAGATGCAACAAACTTCCAATTAAAGACACGACCTTCAGGTAAATAATCAAATTATAGGAATAATGATGACAGTCAATCAGCCGGTGAGGCTGAGGGGATACATATTTATACATAAAGAAAAGATGGATAATATTTTTCTAACCATGCTTTCATGTGGCATCAGGGTGAAGGGCCTCCCCACCAAGAAGAAGTACCGCTTCCGTGTTCTGGCTGAGAATCTGGCTGGACCTGGAAAACCAAGCGCAGAGACCGATCCAGTCCTCATCAAAGATCCCATCGGTATGTCACATGTCAATCAGTGCATCAGTATATCTTAAGAGTAATGGACTGTGGAGAGTAATTGGATGATTATAATAACACCACTCTCATCTTCAGATCCTCCATGGGCTCCTGGTAAACCTGTCATCAGGGACATCGGCAAGACAACAGCCCTGTTGGCATGGACCAGGCCGGAGCACGACGGCGGGGCAAAGATTGAAGGCTACATCATTGAGTTCCAGAAGACTGGAAGCGAGGAATGGATCCGCATCGCAGAGGACGTTCCTCAGACTGAGCACCAGCTGCAGGGTCTGAAGGAGAAGCAGGAGTACTCATTCCGGGTCAAGGCTGTCAACAAAGCTGGCGAGAGCGAACCCAGCGAGCCCAGCGACCCTGTGGTCTGCAAGGAGAGACTCTGTAAGTCCAACTCTGGTGTAGTAGGAGGGTGGGAAGCACAGTGGGCTGTGTCCAGATATCAGTATCTGTGTTTGAGTTTCAAGAAACACAGGCTGAGATAATCCACAATGAAACATCCTGCCCGCCTTTAATAACCTTCATCCTGTTTCCAATCAACAGACCCACCATCTGCTCCTCAGTGGCTGGAGGTGTCCAACATCACCAAAATCAACGCCGACCTGAAGTGGCAGGCTCCCAGCAACGACGGAGGCTCGCCCATCACCAACTATGTGGTTGAGAAGAGGGATGTGAGGCGGAAGGCCTGGCAGACTGTCGACACCACCGTCAAGGAGCTCAAGTACACGGTTACTCCTCTTAACGAAGGATCACTGTATGTGTTCCGTGTTGCTGCAGAGAATGCAGTGGGAATGGGTGAATTCTGCGAGCTGGAGGATGCCGTGCTCGCCAAAGACACTTTCAGTAAGTTTGCAACATCATGGGCCAGGCCTGGTGGATTCTGGCAGAACTTTAGACTTTCAGTCTTATTGCTGTCTGGTTTGGGCATTAATGTTTGTCATGTTTTCTGCAGCAACTCCTGGACCTCCTTATGCTCTGACAGTGGTGGAGGTCACCAAGCGACATGTGGAGCTGAAATGGGAACCTCCCAAAAGCCACGGAGGAAGGCCCATTACCAAGTAAGACTACAAACCGCCACTGTACAACTTTTGCTGTTAGGCAATGTACATGGTAAATGTGGTGATGTCAAAGGAAGTGTTGTGGTTATTAGAGATATTCGGGGTAAGAAGACCATGAAGTTATGATTCAGGAGAATGGGGTGGAAAATAACTCTCTAAATGTAGTCCTGGTTGTTTTTTTATTGTTTTTGATGTCAAATTCAGCCGAAGAATGATTCAACATGAGAGTTTCTTTTTGCTTCATAGGTATGTGATTGAGAAGAAAGAGAAGGTGGGAACTCGCTGGTTGAAGTGCTGCAAGACACCAGACAAACAGACTCAGTTTAAGGTAACGGATGTGGACGAAGGGTCTGAGGTGCAGTTCCAGGTCAGAGCTGAGAACGAGGCCGGGGTTGGAGATCCAAGCGAACCCACCGAGATCCTCACCATTGAAGATCCAACCAGTAAGAGTCCATCAAATATTTAGAATGAAAGATTTGTTCTTTCTTTCTGCTGCTAAAAATCTGTACAATACTGTCAGATGTAAACTCAGACATCCTCCTCTTTCTCCAGGCGCCCCATCCCCTCCACTGGAGGTGAAAATCCCAGACGCCAGCAGGCAGCACATCAACGTCACCTGGAAGCCTCCAGCCAAAGATGGCGGCTGCCCAATCACTGGCTACCATGTGGAGGTGGCTGAGGCCCGTCCTGAGCTGAAGTGGCTCAGGGTCAACAGCAGACCCATCAAGGAGCTCAACTTTAAGATTGATGATGGAATCAAACCAGAGAAAAAATACGTCATCAGGGTCCGTGCCATCAACCCTGTTGGTGTTAGCGATCCCTCTGAGATCTCCGACAAGGTCTTCACCAAAGATCCCGACTGTAAGCATCAAAGGAATTTAAACTTAGGAATATAAAATAAGTGAAAACAAAACACAGATGCTAAAAATACCCTCAATAATAATTTTGTTCTCTGGCCCAAAGGTGGTCCAACCATGGATTTGGAAGCGCAGGATGTGGTTGTGGTTGAGGGTGAGAAGCTGCACCTGAACATCCCGTACAGGGCGATCCCAACACCCAAGATGGTTTGGCAGAAAGATACAGTGGAGTGTAAGGCTGACGACCGGCTCTCCATGACGGTGGAGATGAACAACGCTCACCTAGAGCTGCTCAAGTGCACACGTGCCGACGCCGGTGCCTATGCCATCACCCTGGAGAACAACCTGGGAACTGCCACTGGAACCGTCAACGTCAAAGTCATCGGTAGGACGTCTTTTGAGTAACTGTGCTTTGGTCATGTCCAATGACATTCAATGAAGTTGTCACATTTTAGATAATTTCTTGCTCTGGGGGAACCGCAGTACTTCCCAGAATCACTGCTATTAACTCTTTCTGAATGTATTTCATGAGAAAAAGGCAAGCAGCAGTCACAACAGCAGTCACAACAGCAGTCTGACACATTTTTGCTTCTTCCTTGAACCCTGCAGGACTCCCTGGTCAGTGCAAAGATATCACCTCCAGTGACGCAACCAAGAACTCCTGCAAGATCAGCTGGGAAGCCCCAGAGGATGACGGTGGCACCCCGATTGTCAGCTACACCCTGGAGCGCCGCGAGGCCTCCAAGAAGACATACATGCCCGTCATGTCAGGAGACAACGTCCTGACCTACACCGTCAAAGACCTCTACATCAACTGCGAGTACTACTTTAGAGTGAAGGCCGTCAACAAGGTCGGAGCTGGAGAATATCTGGAGCTTCGCAACCCAGTCATCACAGAGGAAGTCAAACGTGAGTCTTGTTTTCAGCTTAATAATGTCAAACATCTGTTTTCATTGTGCGCATGTTAGCATTCTGATGTTAGCAAATTACTACTCGAGAATTATGTTAACTCTGATGGTCTTGGCCGCAGAGACAGCTCAGACATTTACTGTTGACTCCACAGAGAAACCAGACCCACCCATCCAGGTGGAGGCTCAGGATCCAACATCCAAGTCCATCACGGTCACATGGAAGGCTCCCGACAACGATGGCGGCTGTCCCATCCAGGGCTACATCGTGGAGAAGATCGAGAAGGACGGCGACCGCTATGAGAAGGTCACTCCAAACCTCGTACCCGGTTTCTCCTACGTGGTAACAGGCCTGAAGGAGGACATGGAGTACCAGTTCAGGGTCCGAGCTGAGAATGCTGCCGGAGTCAGTGAGCCATCCCGCAGCACACAGCTCATCAAGGCTGCAGACCCAGTCGGTATGAAAAACTACAAACACTTCAACAGTCATTTATTCTCTTAGAGAAAATGTTTTTGGCTTTAAACTTTTAATTTCCTAAATTTCATAACTCATTCATTTACAGACAAACCAAAGGTCACCCTCCACGCCCGCGTGCAGTCTGGTCTGTGCGTTAAGAAGGGTGAGGAGATCCGAATTGACGCCTACATCTCCGGTTCCCCGTATCCCAAGGTCACCTGGCTTAGGAACAATGAGGACGTCACCAAAGAGCCAACCAAAACCGTTGTCCCTATTGTGAGGAAGAAGAAGACCAAGGCCAAGGTTTGTGTCCTCAGAGAGTCCTGAATGTTTTTAAACATTTCTTAATATTTTCTTAAGGAATTAACTTATTACTTTGTTACTTTCAGGTTCCTGAACCAGAGGAGGAGTTTGTGACTCCACTGCGTGAGCGTCTGGGTCTGGATCAGACCAAGAAGGGTCAGTCTGTGGTGATGATCCGTGATGCTGTCAGAGCTGACCATGGCAACTTCACCATCCAGGTGGAGAACACTCATGGTGTTGCCTCTGCCTCCTGCAATGTCAATGTCCTTGGTAAGGCAGAAAAATGTATTTATTATAACCACACCTGCAGATCACGTGGTCTCCTCAGTGTCCTTATTTACATGAAACATAAGATACAAAATCTAACCATTAATCCTCACCCTGTTCTGCCGCAGACAAACCTGGTGCTCCAATCAACTTCACCTTTGATGAGATCAGGAACACCTCGGTCATTTGTAACTGGGAGCCTCCAGAGGACGATGGTGGCAGCGAGATCCTGAGCTACATCCTGGAGAAGAAGGACAACAAGAATGATGAGGTTGGCTGGATCACCATCACCTCCACTCTGAAGGGCACCAGCTGCCCCATCACCAAACTCATTGAAGGGAAGGAGTACATCTTCAGAGTCACCGCTGAGAACAAGTTTGGCTGCGGACCGGCATGTATCTCCGAACCTCTGGTCGCCAAGAACCAGTTTGGTATGTAAAGAACAGAAAATAAGAAGTTAAATGAATGAAAATGTATTATTCTAAATATTAAGATTATAAATCAACAAATAAGTTTGTTTTAACCCGAAATATAAACACTAACCATTTCTCGTCCTCCTTCAGATCCTCCCGATGCGCCCAACACTCCCCGAGTCCACGAGGTGACGGCGAGCAGCGCTCACATCTCCTGGCATGAGCCAAAGGATAACGGCAGCCCAATCCTGGGCTACTGGATCGAGAGGAAGGAGGTGAACAGCAAACACTGGACCCGAGTCAACCGGGCCCTCCTGAACTCTCTGGAGGTGAAGATCACCGGCCTGATGGAGGGTCTTACTTACATCTTCAGAGTGTGTGCCGAAAACTTGGCCGGGCCTGGGCCCTTCAGCGAGCCCTCTGACCGCACCATTGCCATGGATGCCATCCGTAAGTTTTGTAGTCTTACTAAAAGTCAACAAAAGTCAACCATTGTTCTGTTGAGTCAATGAATAAGTCTCTGTGCCTCCCCCCACGCAGTGCCTCCTGGCCCTCCCACTCCATGGGTTGTGGACACTGGGAAGGACTTCGTCATCGTGGCCTGGAAGCCTCCTCTGTACAATGGTGGAGGAGACATCTCAGGATACCATGTTGAGAAGGTACAAGAAGGAACCGGGCACATTTCCATGAACTGTTGTCTCTTCTTTGTCACATCTTTGACCTGGACCTCATTTCTGGTCGTAGGTTTTGGTCGGAGAGAAGGACTGGACTCGCAGCACAGAGCACAGGTGCAAAGAGTTGACATACACTGTGACCGGTCTGACCGAGGGAGCAGATTATTACATCCGTGTCATGGCTGTCAATGACGCAGGTCTTGGAGTTCCTGGTGTGACTGAACCGGTCACTGTCAAAGAGCCTCAAGGTACGGATAGTTTTGTTATCAGGCAGGGAAAAACGAGACCTTACTTTACCTCAACTTATTTTATCCGTCATTGTCATTGCAAAAAGATGTTTTTTAGAACTTAATGAAACTTCTGACTTGTCTTTGTGTCATTTAGAAACTCCCGCTGTGGACTTTGATTCCTCTGTGAGGAACGGCGTCATCATCAAGGCTGGTGAGCCACTTAAGCTTCCTGCCGTGGTGACTGGCCGACCTCAGCCCGAAGTCAAATGGGCCAAAGATGAAGCTGAAATTGACAAGGAGCGGATGATCGTGGAGACAGAGGGCAAGAACAGCACTCTGTTCATCAAGACAGCCGTGAGGGCGGATCATGGAAAGTACCAGATCACCGGCACTAACAGCAGTGGCACCAAGACCGCAGAGACCAGAGTGGACGTTATGGGTCAGTGTTAAATGAATACACATGATGGTTTCACAGTAAAAATCCAGTGGATCTCCTTCATACAAGCTTGTTGGGACTGTTCAGTTTTCTGATGTCTGTTTGTATGAATTTATACAAACTTTTATTATAAAAAAATCCAACCAGGTACCAATAGCTGACATCTTACTTGCTTGTGTTTCCTTAGACGTCCCCGGACCGGTGGTTGACCTGAAGACGGTGATGGTGACCAAGAAGAACATCACCCTCACCTGGTCCGACCCCGTGGACAATGGAGGCAGTGATGTAATCGGCTACGAGGTGCTGAGGAAGGACGCCAAGATGAAACTTTTCCGCCAGCCCATCGAGACAGCGTCCTGCAAGTGTGACATTCAGGGCCTTCTGGCTGGTGAGGAGTATGACTTCAGGGTCGTTGCCAGAAACAAGTTCGGTGATGGAGCTCCAGCCGATCTCGGACCTATCCTGGCTGAGGATCCCAAAGGTAAATCCCAAAATTTCACCAAATTTGGATATTAGGTGACAAAAAATATCCAAAAAATTCTGTGTGTGGCCTGTTGAAACAATTGTCAAATGTTGACCGAACACCTCCACAATGCTCCAGGTACTCCATCTGCTCCAGAGAAGCTGCACTATACCGACAGAAGCAAGAGCACCATCACCCTGGCTTGGCAGCCACCTCGTACCGACGGAGGCAGTCCCATCAGAGGCTATTATGTTGAGAAGATGAGGTCCGACAGCACTGAGTATGACGTAGCAAACCGTAAGATCTTCACAGAGTGTTGCGGGACCATCGAGAACCTGTCTGAGAATCAGGAGTACCAGTTCCGCGTTTTTGCGGTGAATGAGGTTGGAGAAGGAGATCGCTCTAAAGCCATCACTGCCAAGATCCAGGATGATGAAGGTACAAATTTCACTATAAAAATCTGGTCAAAATTGAAAGTTTCGATTGAGGAGAGTCAAAGAGCTAAACATTGACAAATGTTTGTTTGTCCACAGTTTCTCCAGTTATTACCATCCTGAAGTTCTTTAAAAGCAATGCCATTATTGTGAAGAAAGGCTTGGCCATTGACATCCCGGCAGAGGTGAAGGGACTTCCTCTGCCGACCCTCCAATGGATGAAGGATGACGTTGTGATCGAGAAGCCTGATGAAGAGAAGATGACGATGGAGACTGAGGAGGTGAGAATGTCTCAAAAAGACCAGAGTGCCGTGGAATGTCAAACTTTTCTGTGGGATTGTTTTGAGTCATGTTCAACTTGGGTGAAACGATGAATCTGTTAACTGATAGCAAACCATCTTGATGAAGTCAGTCTGTTTCCAATTTTTTTTTTTTTTTAAAGATATTTTTTTGGCCTTTTTCAAGCTTTATTTTGACAGAGACAGCTGTAGAGTGACAGGAATGTGGGGAGAGAAAGAGAGAGAGATGGGGAATGACATGCAGCAAATGGCTGCAAATTAGATTCGAACCCTGGGCCACTGCTGAGCCTTCGTACATGGGGCGGATGCTCTACCAACTGAGCTAATTGACACCCCTGTTTCCAATTTTTTTTTAAAGTTTAAAGTTTTTGAAGCTCATTGTTGGAGAGTTTGAGAGTTATGCCTTTGTTTATGATATTGTGTTTTATAAATTTTTTAATGTATTTTTTGCCTTCTCATCTTCAGGTGAACCGGACAACAATCAAGACTAAGATTGCCATCCCTGAAACCATCAGACAGGATAAGGGCAACTACAAGCTGCTGGCTGAAAACTGCTACGGCAAAGCTCAACATGTCATCAGAGTCGAGATCCTCGGTAAGAACAAAATCTCAAATGAGTAATCATCCATGTCAGGTTTAGTTTCCATTGTTTTTGATGTTTCATAGAGCCTAATAAAACTTAAATCTTTAAAATTTCTCTACATATTGTTCATTGCGTTAACCCAACGCTGCATTTCCAGACCGCCCTCTTCCTCCGAGAAACGTTGTGGTCTCAGACATCAAGGCAGACTCGTGCTACCTGACCTGGGAGGCCCCAGAGGACAACGGAGGCAGCGAAATCACCAACTACATTGTGGAGCGCAGAGATGCCAGCAAGAAGAAGTCCGACTTTGAAGTTCTGACCATCAACCTCATCGACAGGAGATACGGGGTCAGTATCCAGACCTAGACCCTTTACAGCATGTCTCTCTGATGTAAAGATCCAAGTTATACATGTTGAACATGCTGAATGTCCCTGTTCTCCTTCAGGTCTACAAACTGAATGTGAACGGTACCTACCAGTTCAGAATCAAAGCTGAAAACAAGTATGGTGTCAGTGATGGCTGCGATTCAGAGAAAGTCCAGCTCAGGGATCCATTCGGCCTCCCTGGACCTCCACGCAACCCCAAAATCATTGCAGCCACAGCGACCACCATGACCCTGACCTGGGATCCTCCTCTGGACAACGGAGGCTCCACCATCCAGGGATACTGGCTAGAGAAGAGGGAGCGTGGCGCTGTGTACTGGGGTCGTGTCAACCGAGCTCCGGTCACCAAACCCGCTGTGAAGGGTCTGCAGTACACAGTGCTCAGGCTCATTGAAGGAACCGAGTACCAGTTCAGGATTGCAGCCTGCAACGCTGCAGGAGTCGGACCACCCAGCGAGGCCTCCGAGTGCCGCTTTGCTGTGGATCCATGCAGTGAGTGTAAACCCTCTACAGCCTCAGAGGGACTTTTTATCATTGTTGGTCCTGATCATGGAGTTTAGAGATGATACAAAGTAACATGCTAAAAGACCCTTAACCTCTCTCTTCCCCTCTCTTAGACCCTCCCAGCCCACCTGGAGCTCCCGAGGTTAAAGACAAGACCAAGAACAGCATCACGCTCACCTGGAGCCCGCCAGACAAAGATGGTGGCAGCCCCATCAAGGGTTACATCATTGAGGTCCATGAGGAGGGCTCTCCTGACTGGAGGAGGGTGAACCCTGCTGACAAGCTCCACCCATCCACTGAAATCACCGTGCCTGACCTGAAGGAGGGCAAGAAGTGCAAGTTCAGGATCTATGCTGTGAATGCCGCCGGAAACTCAGAGCCCGCCAGGACGGGTGACATCCTGGTTCAGGACATCTTGAGTAAGTACCACACATCAGATCTCAGACCTGCTCAGAGGAAAGTCACTCATCCTGCTGATGATTTTTAGTTAAAGTTTAACAAGTTTACCTGAATTTGAATAAATATTATTTTTGTGTTTGTTCTCTAGTTGAGCCGACAGTGACTCTGGACGTGAGTGCTCATGACCTGCTGAACTGCAGAGCCGGAACGACCATCAAAATCCCCGCCACCATCACTGGGCGACCCGTTCCTAAAGTCACCTGGACGTTCGATGGAACTGCCGAGACCGAGAAGAAGAACGAACTCCACACGCTGCCCATCGACTCTGAGGTCAGACCGCTCAGACTGTGTTTTGATTTTTGAATGTCGAATTTTTAGCTTTTCAGGAGCTGTGGAGAAACTGTGAAATAACTTCAAATATATCAAATCATTCTGGTCTTCAGGTCCACTCCACCGACACAACCTCGGTGGTCATGATCCCAGAGAGCAAACTGAACCATAGCGGCCGTTACATCATCAATGCAGAGAGCCCCGCTGGACACAAGGTGGTGAAAGTCAGAGTCAACGTGCTCGGTATGTAAAGATTTAAAGATTTTGTCACATGCTCTATGATGGTCCTCTGGTGGTGTCTTTAATTTATTGGTTTGTGGATCCACAGACCTGCCTGGACCTCCAAGAGACCTGAAGGTCAGTGATGTGACGAGGGGAACCTGCAGACTTACATGGAAACCTCCAGAGTGCGACGGAGGCGAAAGAGTGAAGAGCTACTTCATCGAGGAAAAGACAGTGCAGGGCAAAGCCTGGACTAAGGTACGACTGCAGACCTGCAGCTTTCACAGCTGATGTCACTGTATGAGCAGAATAATAATGTAAAATCTGATCTCTTCTTCAAGGTGAACCCAGCCTGTGCTGCTCAGTCTCTGGTGGTTCCAGACCTGATCAATGGCCAGGACTACATCTTCCGCATCCGGGCTGAGAACCGCTTTGGGTTTGGGCCATTCGTAGAGACCACCGAAGGAACCAAAGCCAGAGATCCAATCCGTACGTCTGCGCTCATGTTTTTATCATAGCGAACACTAAAATCTGCATTTGAAAGGATTCTTTAATTTCTCTATGTTGTAAATAATATATAAATATATATGCAGATGACACTGTCACATATACATCAACCCCTTATTTAAAACAAATCCAAGAGGTTTTACAATCCGACTCCAATAAACTGCTGATAAAACCACATCTTATACTGAACCTGAACTTCAAATGATCAAATTATATATTTGGCTTTATGACACTGAACTCACTTTGAAACCACACATTGATCTAGAAACTAGAAAATCATCCTGATATCATGAATTTGACAAAATTATGGTGAACTGTGTGCAGATCCTCCTGATCCTCCAACGAGGTTGAAGATTGCGAACGTGAGGAAGGGCACTGTGACTTTGACTTGGAAGGCTCCAAAGAATGACGGTGGTGCACCTGTCACCCACTACAGTGTTGATCTGCTCTGCTGGGATGCCAGTGGCCAGAAGGAGGCCTGGAGGAGGTAAACCATCATCTGAGAAGTCTACATGGTTCCACTTGGTTCCTACTAATTGAGACCTGGAAACCAAGTCAGGCTAGGTCCAAACTGTATTCAGTCCATTCAGGTCTGGTGGATTGGAAACTTCAGTTTCAAGGTTTTCTTTTGTTGATGTTGTTTGAATGTTTTCTTCTCTGTGACCTTCAGGTGTAACAGGAGAGATGTGGACACCACCAGATTCAAGGTGGAGGACCTGACCGAGGGAGAAGAGTACGAGTTCAGAGTGGTGGCGTACAACGATGCTGGAGCCAGCCGACCTTCATCCACAGCCGGACCCATCATCATTCAGGACCAGAGCTGTAAGACCAGGACTCAGCTCAAAGTCACAATTTGTCCTAATCATAAAGAAAGCATAAATTTAATCTGCAAATTTGATTAATGTCTATTTCACAATATGTGCCATAATCTCATTTCAGGTGCTCCGTCTATTGAGCTGAAGGAGTTCATGGAGGCTGAGCAGGGCTCAGACATTAGCATTGTGGCCACGATCCGCGGCTGTCCATTCCCCACACTCACCTGGTACAAAGCTCCACCCCACAAGTCTGACGACAAGGTGGAGGTTCAGTACGACGAGCACATCAACAAGATTGTGTCTGACGACAGCTGCACGCTCCTCATCCAGCAGGGCAAACGTCCCGACACCGGCCTGTACACTCTGGTGGCCTCCAACAGCTTTGGCAAGGCCTCCAAGGAGATGAGGCTCAACGTTCTCGGTATGAACAATGTCAGGATGACAAACTACAAGGGCTGAAAACACACCTGTCTAAACTCTAACATCCCAATGACCTCTGTCTGACGTCTAACCTTGTCTTTGTTCTTCAGGCCGACCTGGTCCTCCTTCTGCTCCCATTAAGTTTGAGGAGATAGGATCCGAGAGGATCACGCTGTCCTGGCTTCCACCAAAGGATGACGGTGGCTCCAAGGTCACAAATTACGTCATCTGGAGGCGTGTGGCCAACAGGAAGACCTGGGTGCCCGTCACCAATGAGCCCAAAGAGCGTATCTGGACGGTGGAGAACCTGATGGCAGGACATGAGTATGTGTTCCGCATCATGGCCCAAAACAAATATGGAGTTGGAGAGCCACTAGACAGCGAGCCCGAAGTCGCCCGGGACCTCTTCAGTAAGTCAACTGACAAATTTCACATTAATACTGAGTTCCAGTATTCAGGGTAGTGCTTACCAAGACAAATATGTTAAATAACCTTCAATCCTTAATGCAGAGGTCCCCGGGCAGTGCGAGAAGCCAACAGTCACCAACATCACCATGGACTCCATGACTCTTAACTGGGAGGAGCCCGAGGATGATGGTGGCAGTCCAATCACGGGCTACTGGCTGGAACGTAAGGAGACAACAGGTAAACGCTGGACACGTGTCACCCGTGACCCCATCCGTCCCATGGGCATGGGCGAGTCTTTCGTAGTGAGCGGACTCATCGAGGGCTCTCAGTACCTGTTCAGAGTCTCCGCCATCAATGCTGCTGGAACTGGACTTGCAAGCCCTCCCACAGACCCCATCTTTGCCAGAGACCCCATCTGTAAGTTCCCCACTGAAATCAACCAAATTATGGATTTAAATCCATAGAGCAAGATGTTAACCACCAGTCTCTCCCATCCTTTAGCTCCACCCTCTCCCCCAACCCCGAAAGTTTCTGACTGGACAAAGTCAACAGTGGACCTGGAATGGATCCCTCCTCTGAAGGATGGAGGCTCCAAGATCATCGGCTACTGGGTGGAGTACAAGGAGGAAGGCACAGAGGCCTGGGTCAAGGTGAGAGGAAGTTAGCCATCACTATTTTATGTCATCACCAATCTAGGTAGAGGACTTCGTTTGAGATGTGTGCTCAAGAGCCTCCTTAGAAACTCTATATTTGTGTTTTTCAGGCCAAGGAGACTGAAATCCGTGGCACCCGGTTTGTAATCACTGGTCTGAAGACTGGTGGTAAGTACAAGTTCAGGGTGACTGCCTTCAACTCTGCTGGTAATGGTGAGCCAGGAGAAGTCCCAGAGGTGCTGGAGGTCAATGACAGAATCAGTGAGTCTAAGATGGTTACACATTTACAACCATTGCTCTTTTGTTTGCAATAAGCAGACTTTAACATTGACTCCCCCCCCCCCCCCCCCAGTTGCTCCTGAGGTCGACCTGGATGCTTCAGTAAAGGAGAGGATGGTGGTCCATGCTGGTGGTGTAATTCGTATCATCGCCTACGTGTCGGGCCAGCCAGCCCCAGAGATCACCTGGGGCAGAGACGGAGCTGCACTACCTCCTGAGGCTAAAGTAGAGACCACAGCCATCAGTTCATCACTGGTCATTAAACCCTGCATCAGGAGGCACCTCGGCATCTACACGCTGACTGCCAAGAACGCTGGAGGAGAGAAGAAGAAGACAATCACTGTGGAAGTTCTGGGTAAAATACATTTTCATGCCCAAATGATACAGCATGTTGAGACTCTTCAGTATTTTTATGTTTTTAATTAAAATCCGGATGTGTCCTTCCCCAGATGTTCCTGGGCCCGTTGGCATCCCCTTCACCGCCGAGAACCTGAGCATCGACTCCTGCAAGCTCAACTGGTACTTCCCTGAGAATGACGGTGGTTCTCCCATCAGCAACTACATCATTGAGAAGCGTGAGGCTGAGCGTAAGGCCTGGACCTCTGTGTCCTTCACTGCCAGCAGGCAGAATGCCGTAGCTCAGGGACTCACTACTGGAAAGTCCTACTTCTTCAGAGTAGCCGCAGTGAATGCCATCGGCATTGGACCTTTTGTTGAGACTGCAGCCGAGGTTATCATCAAGGAACCAATGAGTGAGTTGACTTCAACAAACATGGTGACCACTGGTCTCTAAATGTTTTAGGATTAAAGTCGGATTTTGAAGTCTGGACTCTTTCTTTTAAAACTTGCCCTAATCTTTATGTATTTTGGGTCCCCTCAGGTGTACCTGACCGCCCTGAGGAGCTTGAGGTCACCAAGGTCACCAAGGATTTGATCAGCATCACCTGGAAGGCGCCCAAGTCTGACGGCGGTTCTGAGATCACCAATTACATCCTGGAGGCACGTATGATTGGCAAAGACAAGTATACCAGACTGACAAAGGAGAAGCTCATGGAGAGGAAGTACACCTTTGATGGCCTAAGGGAGGGCGACACCTACGAGTTCAGGGTCATCGCTGTCAACGAGGTCGGTCCCGGCAAGCCATCATTCTCCACCAAACCAATCACCTGCAAGGACGAACTGGGTGAGGACTCATTATTGACGAGACCAGTTTTGTTTTGTATGTTTTAATTAGTTTTTTCTATCTATGAAAATACACTTTTACAGACTTCAAATGTTACAACATTAGCCTCTTTATTTTTTATTTGCAAGAAACAAACCAGCAAAGGCTAAGACAAAGGTAGATAAAAACGTAACAACCAAATCACAGCTTTAGATTTGATTTCAAATTGGAAGACTCAGGACCACTTTGTGGAAGCTAATGGGGATATAAAATAAAGAATAAATGATTTTCTCTTCTTACAGAACCACCAACCATCGAGCTAGACTTCCGTGATAAGATTGTCATCCGTGTGGGTGAAAGCTGCCTGCTGCAGGGCCGCTACACCGGCAAACCTTCTCCATCCATCTCATGGTACCGTGACGACGACGAGCTGAAGGCCGACAAACACATTATGTTCAAGAACACGCTGACCACCATGTCGCTCGGCCTCATTAAGGCAGAGCGTGAGCACAGCGGCAAATATATGGTGGTGGTGGAGAACAGTACCGGATCCAGGAAGGGAGTCTGCAACGTCACAGTTGTCGGTATGTAAACAGAACACATGGAAAAATTTAGGCTGACAATGGTGTCATCAGCAAAGAGTGACAGAAATATAGATGAATATTCAGCAATCAAGTGAATGATTTAATTGAGAGTAGATGAGGTTTAAAAGTAGACCCCCCATGGGACACCACAAATTATTCTGCCATCCATTTACATACTGGTTGTGTGAAGCAGATCCACTGATCAAAGATTTATCTTGTCCTGCCCTGCAGACCGTCCGACTCCTCCCGTTGGCCCCGTGGTCTTTGAGGAGGTGCACAGGGAGTACATGGTAATCTCCTGGAAACCTCCTCTGGACAGTGGTGGTGTTGATGTCTCCAATTACATCATCGAGAAGAGAGACACCAACAGAGACATGTGGACCACAGTTACATCCGCCAACACCAAGACCACATGCAAGGTGGGTCCAAAAGGGTTGTCATCCAAAACCAGAATGTCAGGAATCCAGAAAATATATACCTGACCCACAAATGGAGGGAATGTCTGAGATGTTTTCATGTTTTTTCTTTCAGATTCCAAAGCTGACAGAGGGCAGAGAGTACATCATGAGGATCTCTGCTGAGAACATGTACGGCATCAGCGACCCTCTGGAGTCTGAGGAGATGAGAGCCAAAGATCTGTTCAGTATGTTCTGCTCATGTTTCAGTTCTCCTCAATTTATTTCATGAAAATGAAATAATTGAATTGACATCCTTCTATAAAACTTCTTTCTGCACAGAGAACTGATCCTAAAAAGACCCCTGATAACCCTGTTTTTTTCCACTGTGGCCCCTCTGCAGGAGTGCCCGAGGCCCCTGAGATGCCAACGGTCAGAGAGGTTTATGCCACCAATGCTCTGGTTCTGTGGAACCGGCCTCGCGATGGTGGAAAGCCCATCACCAACTACATCCTGGAAAAGAAGGAGCCCTCAGCAAAGAGGTGGTCCAGAGCCACCAGAGACCCGCTGTACCCAGCCACTCAGTACAGAGTCCAGGATCTGGTGGAGGGCTGTGAGTACGAGTTCAGGGTGATGGCTGAGAACGAGCTGGGAACTGGAGACCCCAGTGTGCCCTCCAAACCCATCCTCGCCAAAGATCCCATCGGTCAGTGTGACACAAACTCATGCTGTATTTCTATTATCTTTGAAGATTATATTCTACATTCACATTAATTTATCTTACAGATAATTCTCTTGTTTTCCATGGTTTACCGTCCTCTCTGATATTTTCTCCTCACAGTCCGTCCCAGCCCTCCAGTGACCCCCGAGGCCTACGATAAAACAAAGGACTCAGTCAGCCTGAGGTGGAAGATGCCCCGCCACGATGGAAAAGGCAGAATCTTTGGTTACCTTGTTGAGTACCAGAAGCCTGGTGCCGTGGAGTGGACTCCAGCCAATGAGACTCCTGAGCAGTGCCCCGACCTCCACTATGTGGTGACAGGCCTGACCGACGGACAAGAGTACAACTTCAGGATCTTCACTGTGAATGCTGCCGGCAAATCTGACCCAGCCCTTGTCAAACAGTCCATCAAAGTCCATGACAGACTGGGTAAGGTTTTATGAACTATATGACACCATGTTAGAATAGAATAGAATAGAATAGAATAGTCTTTATTGCCATTATACGGGGGTAGTACAACGAAATTTGAGGGTGCTCCCGCAGAGCTACCGTGCACAACAAAAAAAACAACATTTTAATCGTAAAAAAGCAAGTATAACACAACATACTGTAACTGTGCAAGTAGTGCAATAAATAGAATAAATATGGATACAGAAATATGAATAAGTGCTGAAAAGGGAGGTAGGAGGAGGTAGATAGGTTGGGTGGTTATTGTCGGGGGGGGGGGGGGGGGGGTGGGGGGCAGTGTAGCCGCTGCTGAGCTTTCTTTACCAGGACCCTGATGTTGTGAGTCCAGGAGTGGTCTGCGGAGATGTGGGTGCCCAGAAACCTGAAGGTGGTGACAGTCTCCACCTGTTCTCCGTTGATGAGGAGGGGGGTGTGGTCCTGTCTGATCTTCCTGAAGTCCATGATAAGTTCTTTCATTTTATGGACATTCAGGGTCAGGTTGTTATCTGAGCACCAGGATGACAGTTTCTTCACCTCAGCCCTGTACGCTGTCTCGTCGCCGTTACAGATGAGCCCAACGACTGTTGTGTCATCCGCATATTTTATAATGCAGTTGGTTGGGTGGGTTGGAGAGCAGTCGTGTGTGTACAGGGCGTACAGCAGGGGGCTCAAGACGCAGCCTTGAGGGGAACCAGTGCTGAGTGTGATTGTGGAGGAGTGGTTGGGGCCGAGTCTCACAGACTGTGGGCAGCTCGTCGGAAAGCTTTTAATCCAGTTGCAGATGGGAAGGGGGATCTGTAATTCCAGTAGTTTGGTGAAGAGAATGTCCGGTAAGATGGTGTTAAACGCTGAGCTGTAGTCCACAAAGAGCATCCTCACGTAGCTCTTCTTGTTCTCCAGGTGACTCAGCGCTGTATGGAGTGTGAGGGCGATGGCGTCCTCCGTAGACCGGTTTACCCTGTACGCAAACTGGTCGGGGTCGATAATCATGTTTATTAGTTTATTTGTTAGTTTTGGCCAGTGCATGCTTTATGCTCTCTAGATATACTAAATTCAGTGAATGTTTTCCCATCTCTATTAACAGAGGAGCCAGAGCTGCTGCTGGACGCCAACATGGCACGTGACCACCTGGCCATGCTCGGCACTGACATCACCCTTAGCGCCACCATTAAGGGTGTACCGACACCCACCATCAGCTGGAAAAAGAATGATGGTGACATGCCTTCTCATATCACTGTCGCTGTCACCGCCACTGGCAGCAAAGTCTTCATCCCCAAGTCAGTGCGTCTGGACTCTGGAAACTACACCATCACTGCGGAGAATGCTGCTGGAAAGAAATCAGCAACTGTCGCTGTGCTTGTGTTGAGTAAGTGAAACATCCAAATACAAATATGTGATTTGGTTAGTCATGAAGGGGTTTGGTTGTTGTAAATTTCACTCTAACACACTTTGGTTTCCAACAGACAAGCCTACTCCTCCCAGGGACCTGACGATTTCCGAGATCACCAGCGAGTCTGCCTACCTGCAATGGAAGGCTCCAGAAGACAATGGTGGCGCCGTCATCTCCCACTATGTTGTGGAGAAGAAGGACGTGGCTGCTGAGCAGTGGGTGCCCGTCTCTGCAGCCAATAAGAAGCTTAGTCTGATGGCCATGTACCTAATGGAAGGAATCCAGTACCTGTTCAGAGTGGCTGCTGAGAACCAGTTTGGCAGGAGCGACTATGTGATGACCAAGACACCCATCAAGGCTGTCGATCCTCTGTGTGAGTAAAAATCAAAATTATGTTATGTTGTCTAATTTTACTTAAAGTGAGTACTTAAAGTAATAAATTGATTTTACCTGGACCCCCCTTTAGATCCTCCTGGCCCACCAAAGAACCTGCACCACACTGATGCAGAAAAGACAGAGGTGTGGCTGGCATGGGAATGGCCCGACCGCACTGGCGGAAGTGAAATCACTGGCTTCATCGTGGAGCACCAGGAAGAGGGCCAGACTGACTGGGTTACCTTCAAGACAGTCAGCAACAACCACGCTCACGTCACTGGTCTTGTGGAGGGCAAGACTTACCGTTTCAGGGTCAAGGCCCAAAACGCCATTGGCATTAGTCGTCCTGACACCAGTGTCCCTGTCACCTGCCAAGAGAAGACATGTAGGAAACATGATTCTTATAGACTTTGTCTTCTATAACAAGTTTTTCCTGCTCTCATTTACAACAACTGAAAACATCTAATATTGTTGCTGTTTTGTTGTCTTTCAGTGCCACCAACCATTGAAGTTGATGTGAAGCTCATTGAGGGTCTTATTCTAAAAGCTGGAGGTACTATCGTCCTTCCAGCTAAGATGACAGGTATCCCCATTCCTACCGCTAAATGGATGACTGATGGAAAGGAGATTGCATCTGAGGGCCGCTATCACATTGAGTCTGCTGGATCTTCCACTGTCCTTAGCATCCCTGAATGCAAGAGAGAAGACACTGGAGAGTATGGCCTCACTGTGACCAATCCTGCAGGTAGCAAGACTGTTGCCCTGCATGTTACCGTACTGGATCTTCCAGGTCCACCCATTGGACCTGTCAACATCTTGGAGGTCACCCCTGATTATATGATGATCCAATGGAGAGCGCCCAAGGATGATGGTGGCACACCTATCACCAACTATGTGGTGGAAAAGAAGGATGTGAAAAAGCCATGGGAGCCCTGGTCTGTTGTTAGCTCCAGCGGCACAAGCACCAAGGCAAAGGTGCCCAGGCTGGAGAAGGGTCGTGAGTACATCGTCCGTGTCCGTGCAGAGAACAAGATTGGTATTGGTGCAGGGCTTGAGAGTCCTCCCACTATTGCCAAGCACATGTTTAACCCCCCTGGTCCACCAGGCCCACCAGAGTGCTCTGATATCACAGAGAATGCTGTTACAGTATCATGGACCCTGCCTGACTATGATGGAGGCAGCCCCATTAGTGGCTACGTGGTTGAACGCAGAGAAATGACAGGAAAGTGGATCCGTGTCAACAAAACTCCTGTGCTGGACCTCAGATACAGAGTCTCAGGCCTGTTTGAGGGCAACAGCTATGAGTTCAGAGTGTTCGCTGAGAACATTGCTGGAATCAGCGAGCCTTCTCTCAGCTCTGACCCTATCAAGGCAACACGTGCCATCACCAAACCCGGACCCCCTGGCAATCTTAAGCTGAAGGACTGGAGCAAGTCCTATGCTGACATCTGTTGGACAAAGCCAACAAGAGATGGAGGCAGTCCCATCCTGGGCTATGTGGTTGAGGCTCAGAAGTCAGGAACCGCCCAGTGGGACAGAATCAACAAGGATCTCATCAAAATGTGTGCCTACAGAGTGCCAGGCCTCCTTGAAGGAATGGAGTACAGATTCCGCATCAGAGCCACCAACAAGGTTGGAGACAGTGAACCTAGGGAGCTGGCTGAAACTGTCTTAGCAAAGGACATTCTTGTGCCCCCTGAGGTTGTTGTTGATGTGTCTTGCCGTGACTCTCTGACGGTCAGGGCAGGCCAGATCATAAGTTTAATTACCAGGGTGAAGGGTAGACCAGACCCAGAGATCACATGGACCAAAGATGCCAGAGCCTTATCCAGAGACAAGCGCACTGAGTTTAACAACAACTACCCTCTGTGTGAACTTGTCATCAACGATGCAGTCAGGTCAGACTACGGTAAATATGCCATTGTTGCTAAGAACAGCAGTGGACAAGCACAGGCCACCATTATTGTCAATGTTCTGGACACTCCAGGAGCTTGCCAGAACCTGAAAGTAGCATATGTGACCAAGAAGTCCTGCATGGTGTCCTGGGAGAACCCCGAGGACAACGGAGGCACTGAGATCACTCAGTACATTATTGAGTGCCGTCAGCCTAGCCAGAGAGGATGGATGGTGGTCTCCAATGACTGCACCAAGCGCCTGATAAAAGCCCCTCTGACTGAGGGCTGTGAGTACTTCTTCCGTGTCAGTGCGGAGAACAAGATTGGCGCTGGTCCACCCACTGAGAGCAAGACACCTGTGCTGGCAGTTGATCCCATTGAGAAGCCTGGTGAGCCTATTGACTTCCACATTTCTGAGATTGGCAAGACCTTCTGCTTCCTTAAATGGAAGAAGCCAGACTACGATGGTGGTAGCCGTAACCTGGGTTATCACGTTGAGAAGAAACCAAAGGAGGGTGAGGAGTGGGAGAGGCTTCACAAGGGTGCCATCAAGGAGACTTACTTTATGGCTGACAGGTGCATTGAAAACCAGATCTACCAGTTCAGAGTTCAGACTAAGAATGAGGGAGGCGAGAGCAACTGGGTGACCACACCTGAAGTGCTGGTTAAGGAACAGCTTGTGGAACCTGAAATCAAGATTAAACTGGATGGAACACTCGTGGTCAAGGCAGGAGACTCAATTCCTATTGAGGCAACTGTGAAGGGAAAACCCCAGCCTAATGTCAAATGGACCAAAGATGAGAGCACAGAGGAGATCAAGAAGAGCCCTAGGCTTCAGATCGAAAGTGGCGCTGACTTCTCAAAGCTTCTGCTTACAGGTGCCAAGCGTACTGACAGTGGCAAATATGTTGTTACTGCCTCAAACAGCGCAGGAACCTGCTCTGCTCATGCTAAGGTCAATGTCCTGGATAGACCTGGCCCCATCAGGGATCTCAAGGTGTCTGGTATCACCATCGACAGGTGCAATCTGGCCTGGGAAATCCCAGAGGATGATGGCGGCTGCGATATCTACAACTACATTATTGAGAAATGTGAGACTAAGAGGGGAGTCTGGTCAGTCCACTCCAATGCTGTCATCACCAATAAAGCTAAAGTTACTCGTCTGATTGAGGGCAATGAGTATATCTTCAGAGTTCGTGCTGAGAATAAGATGGGCCCTGGCCCTGCAGTCCAGAGTGAGGCCGTTGTTGCTGGCACCCAGTTCAGTGTACCTGATGCTCCTGAGGCACCAGAGGTCACCAAGATTTCCAAAGAAGAGATGACTGTGGAGTGGTCAGAGCCAGAGAAAGATGGCGGAAAGCCAATCACAGGTTATCTGTTGGAGAAGATTGAAGAGCACGGCATTAGGTGGTCTCCTGTCAACAAAGATCCAATCCCTGGAACTCGTCTCACCGTCACTGGACTCCTGCCCCTCCATGACTACCAGTACAGAGTAAAGGCTGTCAATGAAATTGGCATCAGCAACCCAAGCAAGGCTTCCCGTGCAATCACTGCCAAGGACGCAGTTGGTATGTAACCAGTAATAATGTTTTTATTCTGTTTAAAATCTATTTGTTAACAAATGTACTTTACAATAGACTAGAAAATCTACGGCTTCATCTTCACACATGCCTATGTCTACTTACAGAGCCTCCTGCACCTCCTACCAACTTGAAGGTCCTAGATAGCAGCAAGTCAACGGTCACCCTCGGCTGGGTCAAGCCTGTATCAGATGGTGGAGCTCCCATCATTGGCTATGTGGTGGAGATGAGGGCACAGGGAAGCGCCAAGAAAGGAGACGATGGTTGGAAGAGGTGCAATGTGGCAGCTCAGCTGGTCGTGTGCGAATTTACAGTCACAAGTCTGGATGAGAAGCTTGTGTATGAATTCAGAGTGTCAGCTCAGAACCAAGTGGGCATGAGCCTGCCATGTGACCTGGAGGGTGCTGTCATCCCCAGGGAGATTCTAGGTAAGAGTTTTATTGAATTTCAGTTGCTTTTATGGTAACTAGATGGGTTAATCGTAGTGCCAAATAAAGGAGGAACTAGGGATTAACATTACTTACCAATCTGTACCTGTAACATTAAGCTGACACCTGCATTGTTTGTTCCAACAGAGGCACCAGAGATCGACTTGGATGCCAACCTGAAGCAGGGATTAACAGTGAGAGCTGGTTGTCCCATCAGACTGTGCGCCACCATCAGAGGTAGACCACCACCTACAGTCACTTGGAGGAGGATGGGCATCGACAATGTGGCCAGAAAGGGAAAAGTCGACATCATTGACACCATGACGTTCCTGGTCATCCCTGATAGCACCCGTGACGACTCTGGCAAATACTGCCTGACTCTGAAAAGTGCTGCTGGGGAGAAGGCTGTGTTCGTCAATGTTAAGGTTCTGGGTGAGTCCTGGTTTTCTTTTAATACTTCATACTTAACTATCACAAACATGAAGGAAGAAAACTCCAGCATGTTCTGTTTTCTCTGACAGACACTCCGGGACCTGTGATGAATCTCGAGGCTACCGACATCAAACAAACATCAGCCATGCTGGCTTGGAGTCCTCCAGATGTTGATGGTGGCAGTGAGGTCACCCACTACATTGTTGAGAAGCGCGAGATTGACCGCAAGACTTGGGCAACTGTGAAGGGCCAAGTTGAGAAGGATAAGATTCCCTTCAAAGTCACTGGACTGATGCCAGGCACTGAGTACTACTTCAGAGTCACAGCTGTCAATGAGTATGGCTCTGGAGTTCCCAGAGTGTCACCCACTTCCTACTTGGCCTCTGATCCTATCAGTATGTATCATTTCCAGTTGCCTGCTGTGCTCAGTTCACTCTTTTCTTTTTCATCACTCTATTGAAACATTTGAACACATGCCATCTGATTTCATTTTCCAGGCAAGCCAGATCCTTGTGAGAAGATTGATGTTCTGGAGATCACCAAGAACAATTGCACAGTCGGCTGGGTGAAACCAGCAAGGGACGGTGGTGCCAAGATCGATGGTTATGTGATTGAATACATCGAGGTCAAACCTCCTCCAGAGCCTCCAGCACCTGTGGAGGTTTGTCATGTGATCAAAGTGTTTTTTTATGTTGTGTTATTATTGTACTACAATAATGCAGTGAATCAAACCTTAATTTACCACAGGTTCTAGAGGGAGGGGAAGCTCCTCCACCACCACCTCCACCTCAAGTAGTAGAGGATGAAGAGGAAGCAGAACCTGAAAAAGAAGTCTGGAACGCCTACACTACTGTGAAAGGTTTATCAGTCAGCATCAGCGGCCTGAAGGAGGGCAAGAAGTACAAGTTCAGAGTCGCTGCTAAGAACATCATGGGCATGAGCATGTTCACCGAGACCCGACAGCCGATCGAGATCAAGGAACAGATGTGTAAGTAGTTATGCCAGATTAATAAGCGCTCAATAAGAAGTTTAGCCAGTATTCCATAGCAGGACAGGACAGTCCTCCATTTATTATCTTAGATAACCTGAGATAATCTCTTCAGTCTAATAAATTCTCATGTTCTCACCTGCAGTGGAGCCAAAGATTGTCATGCCTGAGACAGTCGGCGCCAGAGCCGGTGCCAAGCTCAGAGTGGAAGCCCTGGTTTCCGGAAAACCTGCCCCAACCTGCAAGTGGATGCGTGGTGAGAATGCGGTGGTCCCATCCAGCCGTCTGGCCGTGCACCAGTCTGGTAACTTGTGTGTCCTGATCATCAAAGATGTGTCAAGGACTGACAGCGGAGAGTACAGCCTGGTGGCTGAAAACAGTTCTGCAAAGGTGGTCCAGTCCCTGAAGGTTGTCATCAGAGGTCAGAAAATTAAAGAAACTTGAAGATTTTGGGAGAGACAAAGTTACTTGGCATCAGATTGTTTATGTTTAAACGTGACTATTCTGTGTTTCAGACATCCCTGGTCCACCCGAGGGCCCTGTGGAGATCAGTGACATTGATGCTGATGCTTGCTCCCTGTCCTGGAACAAACCTCTGGAGGACGGAGGCAGCAACATCACGAACTACGTCGTGGAAAAATGCGATGTGAGTCGAGGTGACTGGGTGACGGCTGTGTCTTCCGGCTTGAAGACAAGTTGCAGGCTTGGGAAGCTCATCCCTGGGAAGGAGTATGTGTTCCGTATCCGTGCTGAGAACCGCTTCGGAGTGTCAGACGCCATTCAGTCTGACAGGATGGTCGCCAAGTTCCCCTTCGGTGAGTTTAATGTTTATAGTGCAGTCCTTGATTAGCCTGAGATGTAAGCTAAAATTGGTAGATTTTATTATTACAGACAATATTAATTTGGTTTGTTTCTTGTCATCAGATGTTCCCAGCGAGCCTCTCAACTGCCGCATCAACAAGACCAACAAGGACTGTATGTTCGTGGCCTGGGATAAGCCCGAGAGCGATGGTGGCAGTCCCATTACAGGTTATTACATAGAGCGTAAGGAGAGAAACAGCCTGCTGTGGGTGAAGGCCAATGACACCGTCGTTCGCACCACCGAGTACCCATGTGCCGGCCTCATCGAGGGACTGGAGTACACCTTCAGAGTGTCCGCCATCAACCGCGCTGGCCAGGGCAAACCAAGTAAGAAGACTGACTTTGTCACCGCCAGAACGCCTGTTGGTAAGTTTGCTGCAGAGGAAACAACACCTACCTAACAGCTTTATTTTATGAATTCAATCCTGTTTTCTTACATTTGCTTATTTGTCTGTTTGTGTCACAGACACTCCAGGTAAACCCGAGGTCCTGGACGTAACCAAGAACTCTGTCTCTCTGGTGTGGGCCCGCCCCAAAAACGATGGTGGCAGCAAGATCATTGGATACTACGTTGAGGCCATGCGGGTGCCGGGAGACACCTGGATACGTTGCAACACCAGCAGCCAGAACGTCCCAAGGGAAGAGTATACAGTGACTGGCCTAGAGAGAGACCTTCAGTACCAGTTCAGAGTCATTGCCAAAACTGCTGTTAACCTAAGCAAGCCTTCAGAGCCAACAGATCCTATCCTGGTCTGTGCCGAGAATGGTGAGAGGTTTTGATTGACACTCTTTGACACCAGGCTGATAAATCAGTCACTATAATAACAACACTACAGTATTAATAACACTCATAACACTGCTTTATCTCATCTTTACAAACACAGTTCCTCCGAGGGTGGAGCTTAACGCCAGGATGCAGAAGGGTTTGAAGGTAAAGGCCGGAACTACAATTCTCCTGGAGGCTGAGGTGTTTGGTAAACCCATGCCTAGAGTGACCTGGAAGAGAGGCGATGATAGTCTAAAGTCAGGTGAAGGTCAGGTCATCACCCAGCAGAGGAATCACTTCCAGCTGGAGATGACAGCAGTCACCAAGGAGCACACAGGAACCTACACCATCTTGGCCGAGAACGCCAGCGGCTCCAAGACCGCTGAAATCCAGGTCATCGTTCTGGGTGAGTGCTTTTGTTTTTTCTTTAGGGATGTCTGTTTTCACAGTCTATAAACTGTATTCATATTCAACTCTGCATTATGTTCACATAGCTTCACCAATCAACATGCTGTGCTCAGTTGGCTAATATTCCACGATTTTGTGTCTTCTCAGACGTGCCCGGCCCTCCTGCCAGTGCCAAATACGTAGAGGTGTTCGCCACCAGTATCAAGATGTCCTGGGAGGCTCCTCTGAAGGACGGTGGTGCCTCCATTAACAACTATATCGTAGACAAGCGTGAAACCAGCAGAGCCAACTGGGCCCAAGTCTCAGCCAAGATCAAGGGTGACCTCCTTGAGCTCAACGTGGAGAAGCTGATCGAGGGTCATGAGTACCAGTTCAGAATCCGTGCTGAGAACATGTGGGGAGTTGGAGATCCCCTCATCACTTCCCCTGTCATCGCCAAGAACCCATTCAGTGAGTTATGATGATCATTTTCTCTGGATTGATTGATCACTGGCAGTGAAGAATGTCTACCATCATACGTAAAGCTTGTTATCAGTGTGTCAACAGATGGTTGTTTATTTCAAACTACTTTTTAATATGTATAAACTAAAATCTGAATTCTGCTGTCACTTTCAGCTGTGCCTGGACCTTGCGAGGCCCCAGTGATCACCAACGTGACCAAGGATCGTATGACTGTGAGCTGGAAGGAGCCAGCAGATGATGGAAAGTCCACCATCCTGGGCTACATGCTGGAAAAGAAAGAGACCAAGGAGATTAACTGGACCAAGATGAACAGGAAGCCCATTACAGAGAGGACCCTGGATGTGATAGGCCTCACAGAGGGAATCGAGTACGAGTTCAGAGTCAGTGCTGTCAACGTGGCAGGGGCTGGCAAACCAAGCGAGCCCTCTGCTGGCACCACAGCACAGAATCCCATCAGTGAGTTTCATGACCTCTGAAAATATTTCATAATTAATGTACTGTTACTCACAGAGATGAAAGACTCTGTATGTAACCTAACCTGGGTCAATGTTCTGTTCCCCAGCTCCTCCTGGCCCCGTTGTGAATCCCAGTGTGACAGACACCACCCACAGCACCATCAGCCTCACCTGGACAGCTCCCGCCAATGACGGTGGAAGCCCTGTCATTGGATACTTAGTGGAGTGCAAGAGGACTGACACCACTGACTGGATACGCTGCAACGTCCCCAGGAACCTCCAGGAGACCAGCTACATCATTCAGAACCTCATTGACAAGTCTGAGTACCAGTGCCGCATTACTGCTGTCAACAAAGTTGGCTTTGGCGAGGCAGTCGAAGTACCTGGCAAGCATGTCGCCAAGGACATTATTGGTAAGTGTGATTACATTAGATGACAGTAAGTGTAAGTGGAACATAATAAGGCATAACAAGGTATTCAAGATATAGCCTGGATCTTTCAGTTATTTAAACTGTCACTCATGAAATTATGCTGTGTGTGTGTTCATGCAGTTCCTCCTGAGGCAGAGCTGAGTGCAGAGTTGAAGGAGGTTCTGGAGCTGAACGCTGGTGCCACCATGAGGCTGAAGGCCACCTTCAAGGGCCGTCCTATTCCCAAGGTCACATGGGCAAAGATGAACACCAACATCAAGGACCGCCAGGGCATTGTCATTAAGTCCACCAACACAGACACCATGGTGATGGTGGAGAAGGTCAACAGATATGATGCTGGCAAATACATTCTGAGCCTGGACAGCTTGGCTGGCATGAAGATGTACACCATCGTTGTCAAGGTTTTTGGTGAGTGAAGGAAGCAAATCCATTCATCTTATTTTGTTTGTGATGATTGTACTCTGTAGAGACTAACTGAAGTCCTGTTGTGTCTCTCCAGATACCCCCGGACCACCAGTCAACCTAATGGTGAAGGAAACATCCAAGGACGCTGCTTCCATCTACTGGGACGCTCCCCTGATTGATGGTGGCTATGAAATCACCCACTACATTGTGGAGAAGCGTGACACTGAGAGGAAGGCCTGGTCCATTGTCTCTAACAACTGCAACAAGACATCATTTGATGTGCCAGACCTGGATGCCGGACGGTCCTACTGCTTCAGAGTGTCCGCCGTTAACCAGCTTGGTGCTGGAGAGTGTTGTGAAACAGCCGACTCAGTCAGAGCATCTGGTGGGTTTGATAACAGATTCTGACCTTCTTTTGTTTTTTTGTTCCGGCAAATATCTTACTCACTGCACTCATTTTCACTTTTCCAGAGGAGCCTGGGCCTGTAATGGATTTCAAGACCCTGCTGGTTACCAAGGACTCTTGCACTCTTAGCTGGAAGAAGCCCCTCACCGATGGTGGAAGCCGCATTATCTGCTACGTGCTGGAGGTTCTCAATGGTGACGACAAGTACAAGGAGTTGATGAGATCTAAAAACATGCAGTACAGTGCTAAGGACCTGGTGGAGGGCAAAGAGTACACCTACAGAGTCAAGGCTGTTAATGACACAGGAGAGAGCTCTGCCAAGGAGCTCAAGTTTGTTGCTAAGGACCAGATCAGTAAGTGACCACTTTTATAAAAATTTGCCAACAAATAACTATTCAAGAAATCATGTCGTGTTCAGAGTTTCCAAATAATAATTCCTTCCCCCCTTCAGTTCCTCCCAGCTGTGACTTGAGGGAGCTGCCTAACATGTGCTACATTGCTAAGGAGGGTAGCACTGTCCGTCTGAAGATCCCGATTATGGGCAAACCTACACCCAAGGTCTCCTGGAAGAAGGGAGATGATGAAGACCTGACAGACACAGGCAGAGTGTGTGCAGAGTCCTCTGCAGTCAACACCACCCTCCTGATCAGGGACTGCCAGAGGAGTGATGCCTCCAAATACACCATAACACTGAGGAACAGTGCTGGAACCAAGGAGTCCACCATTTTCATCAGGTAGAAATCAAACTGTACTAGAGAATGCAAAACAATATGAAGATGAATGACAATATTTTCCTTGCATTGAATCACAATTAAAGGTTTTAATCCCTCTGTTTCCTTTCAGGGTGGTGGGTAAACCTGGCATCCCCGTTGGGCCCGTTAAGTTCAAAGATGTCACTGCAGATGGTGCCACGCTGAAGTGGGGTGCTCCTAAGGATGATGGCGGCTCAGAGATCACAAACTACATCCTGGAAAAGAGAGACTCCGTCACCAACATGTGGGTGACTGTGTCCTCCACTGTGGAGACCAACTCCATGAGGGTAACTGGTCTCCATGAGGGCACAGAGTATATCTTCAGAGTCTGTGCTGAGAACAAGTATGGTGTTGGAGAGGGACTCAAGTCTGATCCTATTGTTGCTAAACATCCATTCAGTAAGTGACTCATATATATATTTTAAAAGATGAATGTTCAAAATTGAACTTCTCCTCACTGTCCAGTATCACTGTTTCTCTACAGATGTTCCTGATGCTCCTCCTCCACCTGAGATCATGAGCATGCGCCACGACTCTGCTTATTTGGCCTGGTCTGACCCCAGGAAGACTGGAGGATCTCCCATCACAGGTGCCATTAGCTTGGACACTTGGCCTACCTACTGTCAAACATCTATTTTATTTCCTCTTATATGATATTACATACATTTTTCTTTGCTCAGTTGCGCTTGCACTCAATATCTATGACATGCATGTGGCATCTGAGCTTAATGTGGATTTTGTTTTTCCCTGTTTGGTGCTTCGTTCAGGCTACCATGTTGAGTTCAAAGAGAGAAACAGTATGCTGTGGAAGAGGGCAAGCCCGGCCGCCTTGAGGATGAAGGAACACAAGGTCACTGGGCTGACTGAAGGTCTGGAGTATGAGTTCAGAGTTATGGCAATCAACCTGGCCGGCATTGGCAGACCAAGCGCTCCCACTGATCCACAAGTGGCTCTGGATCCCATTGGTAAGTGTAATAAATGTGACAGTGATGATAAGTATAAAAACTACTGTGAAAGATAAAACAATGCATTTATATTCTGTACTATCTATCATTAGATGCTCCTGGTAAACCTGATGTGATCAGCATCACCAGAAGCACCGTAACTCTCCAGTGGACCGAGCCACAGTTCGATGGTGGCCACAGACTGACTGGCTACATTGTTGAGAAGAGGGACCTGCCTTCTAAGATCTGGATGAAGGCCAACAATGTGAATGTTGTGGAGCCTGCATTCACTGTGACCGATCTACAGGAGGGCTGCAAATACGAGTTCAGAATCAGGGCAAAGAATGCCGCTGGTGCTCTCAGCCCGCCCTCCGAACAGACAGATACCATTATCTGTAGAGATGAATATGGTGAGATATAAAACCACCAATAAGAAGGTGGCTCACTCACATCTCAATATACTTCCAATGATTTTTGTGGCATATAATGAATGATAAATTAAATGTTTCCTATTTTGTCCAACAGCTGCCCCAACCATTATCATCGATGCTCAGGTTAAGGAGGGTCTGACTGTCCGAGCTGGTGATACTATTGTCATCACTGCAACAAGCATTTTAGGAAAACCTGCACCAACCTCATGCTGGTCAAAGGGAGGAAAGTATTTCAAACCCTCTGATCTGGTTCATATTGAGACCACTGCAAGCTCCTCTACTCTGTCCCTCAAGTATGCCAGCAGGAACGACACTGGGGAGTACATCATTACTGCCAGTAACCCCTTCGGTGTGAAGGAAGAATCTGTCAAGGTCACCGTTCTGGATGTTCCTGGTTCTCCTGGACCCATTGAATGCAGTGGTGTCTCCTCTGAAAAGGTCTCTCTTACATGGACAGCTCCTACTGAGGACGGAGGCTCTCCTATCAAGTATTACACCCTGGAGAAGAGAGAGACCAGCCGCCTGCTCTGGACTGTGCTGGAAGAGAATGTCATTGACTGTCACTATGTGGCCAACAAGCTCATCCAGGGAAATGAGTACTTCTTCAGAGTCTCTGCTGTTAACCAGTATGGTGCCAGTGAGCCATCCCACTCTGAGGCTGTCAAGATGGTTGATAGATTCGGTATGTGCATTTAGTTGATGTTCCTTAGTGCATCTTACATCCTGCAGACCATGTATGTTTATGAATGTGTTTCTTCTATCTATTCGTGTAGGTCCTCCTGGTCCACCATCTAAACCAGAGGTTGAGAAAGTTGATGGTCACTCAGCCACTGTGACCTGGAGGAGACCTGCTGAGGATGGAGGGAGTGACATCATAGGTTACTGTGTTGAGAAGAAGGAGAGAAAGGGTATGAGGTGGGTTAGGGCATCCAAGAAATCCATTGCTGAGCTCAGCTATGAAGTTACCGGTCTCACAGAGGGCATCGAGTACGAGTTCCGTGTTCTTGCTGAGAACAAAGCTGGTTTTGGAGAGCCAAGTGAGCCATCCATGCCTGTCAGAACAATAGTTGCTGCCTGTAAGTAAAAAAGAAATATTGCATTATTTCCTATGTTTAAATATTTAAATTAAATCATGAGTTTTCACACACTGTTACATTTAGTAATAGAAAATGCTAACCACTTATTTTCTGTCTGGTAGATGTACCAGGACCTCCAGTCAATCCAAGAGTCACAGACACAACCAAGACCACTGCCACTCTAAACTGGGGAAAGCCTCTTGATAACGGCGGACTTGAAATTACTGGATATGTCGTTGAGCACAAGAAAGAAGGAACAGAAGATTGGGTTAAGGACACGCCTTCATCTCCTCTCAGGATCACAGAGTTTGTTGTTCCTGGCCTGGAAACTGGTGCCAAATATCATTTCAGAATTAGTGCTGTGAATGCTAAGGGGGCAGGTGAACCTGCTGTAACTCAGGAACTGGTGGAGATTGTGGAGAGAGCAGCTGAACCTGATTTTGAGCTGGATGTTGAGCTGAGAAGAACCCTTGTTGTCAGGGCTGGCTGCTCCATTCGCCTCTTTGTGCCAATCAAGGGACGTCCCACACCTACAGTTACTTGGACCAAGGAGGGTGGTCCTGTCCCACGTGCAGTCATCGACAGCACCGAGTCATTTACAATGCTGATCATTCCTGAGAGTTCAAGAATTGATGCAGGCAAATATGAGCTTACCATCGAAAACTCTTCTGGAAAGAAGACTGCCCCTATACATGTGAGAGTTTTGGATTCACCTGGACCTCCACTTAACCTAAAACCAGTCAAGATTGACAAGGAAAGCATTTCTCTACAATGGGAGATGCCTCTCATCGATGGTGGAGCCAAGATCACGAACTACATCATTGAGAAGAGGGAATCAACACGCAAAGCTTTTGCTACTGCTGTCACAAAGTGCCCAACTACTTCAGTCAGGATTGGTGATCTGGGTGAAGGCTGTGAGTACTACTTCAGAGTGTGTGCTGAGAACGAGTATGGAATTGGTGAGCCGGTTGAAACTGCTGATCCAATCCGGGCATCCCAGGCACCAACTCCTCCAGAGAGTATTATTCCTACTGATATCACCAAGAACTCTGTGAGCCTGGCCTGGACCAAACCCAAGCATGATGGTGGAAGCAGAATTACAGGATATGTTCTTGAAGCCCAGAAGAAGGGAACTGACCAGTGGGCACATGTAACAACAGTGAAGAACATGGACTTCACAGTGAAAAATCTCAATGAGAATGAGGAGTACATTTTCCATGTAATGGCTGTCAACCTCTCAGGTAGAAGTGCTCCACGTGAGAGCAAACCAATCGTTGTCAAGGATTCTACATCCCTGCCTGAGTTTGACCTTCGTGGTGTGTGTCAGAAGACTGTCATTGCCAAGGCAGGAGATGACATCAAGGTTGAAATTCCGGTTATGGGACGTCCTAGACCAACTGTCTCATGGCAAAAGGATGGTGCAGCCCTGAAGCTCACACAGAAATGCAATGTGGAAACTACTGCTGCTACTGTTATCCTCAGCATCAGTGAATGCACCAGAGCTGACAGTGGTGTATACACCATGACAGGAAAGAACATTGTTGGTTCTGTGACAGACAACATCATTGTCAAAGTACATGATGTACCTGGGCCACCCAAGGGACCAATCAAGATAGTGGAGATATCTCGTACCTATTGCGTCTTTGCTTGGGACACACCTGAGAATGACGGAGGTGTTCCAATCAACAACTATGTAGTTGAGATCAGAGACACCACTTCCCAAACATGGACAGAGCTATCTTCCACTGTCATCCGTACCATGTTCAAAGCCATTCGTTTAACCACTGGATCCGAATATCAGTTCAGAGTAAAGGCTAAGAACAGATATGGTGCTGGACCATCCATCACCTCAGAGTCAGTGGTGGCCGCCTATCCATTCAAAGTCCCTGGTCCTCCTGGTACTCCTGGTGTTGTTGCATTTACAAAGGACTCAATAACCATTGGCTGGAATGAACCTGTGTCTGATGGTGGAAATGAAGTCATTGGTTATCATGTTGAGAGGAAAGAAAGAAGTGGCATTGTGTGGCACATGATCAGCAAAGGTCTTGTGAAAGGAAACATCTTTAAATCCAGTGGTCTTGAAGATGGAACTGCCTATGAGTTCCGTGTCATGGCTGAAAACATGGCTGGTGTTGGTAAGCCCAGCAAGGCCTCAGAAGCAATCCTGGCCTTGGACCCTGTAGATCCACCAGGTCAACCTGTGCCAACATTTGTCAACAAGAATGTCATCACTATTCAGTGGACAAAGCCTGAGTACGATGGTGGCTTCAAAATCACCGGCTACACAGTGGAGAAGAGAGAACTGCCTGCTGGTCGCTGGATGAGAGCCAATTTCACCAACATCATTGAGACGACATTCACCGTCAGTGGACTGACTCAAGATATGTCATACGAGTTCCGTGTCATCGCCAGAAACTCAGCAGGTGCAGTGAGTTTGGCCTCTGAGCCCTCAGATCCAATTATATGCAAAGATGACATTATCGAGCCACGCATCATGGTTGATGCCATCTTTAAGGATGTGGTGCTACTAAAGGCAGGAGAGTCCTTCAAACTTGATGCTGATATCGCTGGTCAACCAACTCCATCTATGGTTTGGACCAAGAATGGAAAGGAGGTTGAGAACACAATGAAGCTGGATGTTAAGTTCACAGAACTGGCAACCACTTTGACCAACAAGGACTCTATCAGATCAGATGGAGGAGAATTTGTTTTGACTGCCACTAATGTTGGTGGATTTGCTAAGCACATATTTAACGTTAAAGTGCTTGACAGACCTGGGCCACCAGTTGGACCTCTTCAGGTGTCTAATGTCACAGCTGATAACTGTGTACTCACCTGGGCTCCACCTGCAGATGACGGTGGTGCCAAGATTGAAGGATATGTGGTCGAGAAGCGTGAGTCCAGCAGACTGGTCTGGACCAATGTGGTTTCAGACCTGCAAGTTACACAACACAAGGTTACCAAGCTGCTGAAGGGAAATGAATACATCTTCCGAGTTATGGCAGTGAACAAATATGGTGTTGGCGAATCTCTCGATTCTGAACCCACTATTGCAGACAACCCATATGTAGTTCCAGATCCTCCAGAGAGTCCTGAGGTAACAGCTATCACTAAAGATTCAATGATTCTTATGTGGCAAGCACCAAAGAGTGATGGTGGAACTCCCATCACTAACTACAATATTGAAAGGAAAGACAGAATAGGCCTCCGCTGGGTCAAATGCAACAAGAGGAAGGTGAAGGATCTACAGTTCAAGGCAACAGGTCTTGTTGTTGGACATGAATATGAATTCAGAGTAATTGCTGAGAATGCTGCTGGACTGAGTGCACCAAGTGTCGCCAGTCCATTCTACAAGGCCACTGATGCACTGTACAAGCCAGGGGCTCCATGCAACCCCAGAATCTTGGACACAACCAAGTCCTCAATTACTGTTGCCTGGAACAAACCTGTATATGATGGCGGCTCTGACATCACTGGTTACATTGTTGAGACCTGCATCCCATCTGAAAAGG
This sequence comes from Sciaenops ocellatus, assembly GCA_033000465.1. Lineage (NCBI taxonomy): Eukaryota > Metazoa > Chordata > Actinopteri > Sciaenidae > Sciaenops > Sciaenops ocellatus. Next base: position 1,683,083 of record CP136868.1, on the reverse strand, counting down.
CAGAAGAGGAGGAATGGACCATTGTGACACCCAAAGAGGGTCTCCTTGCCACCTCATTCACTATCATTAACCTGAAGGAGAACCAAGAGTACAAGATTAACATCTCTGCTGTCAACAGTGAAGGCGTTGGAGAGGCAGCATCGGTACCTGGCAATCCCAAGGCAGAGGACAGACTCCTCCCACCTGAGTTGGATTTGGATGCTGAGCTCCGCAAGGTTGTCAGTCTTAGAGCTTGCTGCTCACTTAGACTGTTTGTGCCTATTAGAGGCAGACCAACTCCTCAGGCTAAATGGACCAAAGGCGATGGTGAGCCTGTTGAGAGGGCAACTATTGACAACACATCATCATACACGTTACTTGTAATTGAAAATGTCAACAGATTTGACAGTGGAAAGTATAATCTTACAGTTGAAAACAGCTCTGGCTCCAAGACAGCTACAGTCCAAGTCAGGGTGCTTGATACACCAAGTGCCCCAACAAATCTGAACATTACTGCTGTAACAAATGAAGCTGTGACTCTGACCTGGGAACCACCAGTGAATGATGGAGGAGTGAAGGTTAAGAACTACATTGTTGAAAAACGTGAGTCCACAAGGAAAGCATATGCCACAGTCAATGCTAACTGCCACCACACCACCTTTACAGTTGACCAACTCCTGGAAGGATGCAACTATTACTTCAGAGTTCTGGCTGAGAATGAATATGGCATCGGTCTACCCATTGAGACTGGTGAATCAGTCAAAGTGTCTGAGAAACCACAGCCACCCGGCAAAATCACTCTTAAAGATGTTACTAAGTCCAGTGTCACCCTTACCTGGGAGAAACCAGAGCATGATGGTGGCAGCAGAGTGGGCTGTTATGTTGTTGAGATACAGCCTAAGGGTAGTGATAAGTGGACCCAGGCTGTGATTGTAAAGGAACCAGAAGCTACTATTAGTGGACTCAATGCAGGTGAAGAATACATGTTCCGTGTAGCAGCAAGAAATGAAAAGGGAACAAGCGACCCACGTCAAATCGGTGTGCCTGTCATTGTAAAAGATCTTGTGATTGCACCCGTTGCCAAAATGTTGTTCAACACATTCAGTGTGTTGGCAGGAGAAGACCTCACAGTGGCCATTCCATATGTTGCACGTCCCAAAGCAGCTGTCTCCTGGATTAAAGATGGTCAGCCTCTGAAGAGAACCAGCAGAGTAAACTTTGACTCCACAGAGACAATGCTGAATCTCAACATAAAAGAGGCTACTAAAGATGATGTTGGACAGTACCGTATTACTCTTAGCAACACAGCAGGAGAGACAACTGCAGATGTTGGCATTGTTGTTCTTGACAAACCAGGCCAACCAGGTGGTCCAGTTAAGGTGGAGGAGGTCACATCTGACAGTGTAACAATCTCTTGGAACCGACCAGATTATGATGGTGGGTGCACCATCAAGAACTACATTGTTGAAAAGAGAGACACATCCACAACTAACTGGATGGTTGTATCTTCTAACCTTGCGAGGACTAAAATCAAGGCAGGCAGGTTGAAGACTGGCTCTGAATATCAGTTTAGAATCACAGCAGAAAACAGATATGGAAAAGGCCCAGCTCTTCTATCAGAGTGTATTGTGGCTCAATACCCATACAAACTCCCAGGACCTCCAGGAACCCCATCCATTGCAGCCTGCAGCAAGGACAGCATGACGGTTGCCTGGAATGAACCTGTGAATGATGGTGGAAGTGCTATCTTGGGCTACCATCTTGAACGCAAAGAGAGAAACAGCATCTTGTGGGTAAAACTTAACAAGTCTCTTATTACTGACCAAATCTTCAAGACCACTGGTCTGGAACCAGGAATGGAGTATGAATACAGAGTTTATGCTGAAAACATTGTTGGAATAGGCAAAGTGAGTAAAGTGTCTGAGGGACGTGTTGCTAGAGATCCTTGTGATCCTCCTGGCACCCCAGAGGCAACAAAGATCACTAAGGACTCAGTGACCATTGTTTGGACCAAGCCTGAGTATGATGGTGGTGCAAAGGTTACAGGCTACATTGTGGAGAAGAAGGAGCTTCCTGAAGGTCGTTGGCTGAAGGCTAACTTCACGAACGTCATTGAAACAGAATATGTTGCGACTGGACTTGTGCAAGACAATCAGTATGAGTTCCGCGTCATTGCCAGAAATGCAGCTGGTGTTTTCAGTCTCCCCTCTTTCAGCACTGGTCCTATCACTGCCAAGGATGAGATTGAACCACCGCGCATCAGCATTGACCCAGAGTACACGCAGACTATCGTGGTTAACGCTGGAGACAACTTCAAGGTTGATGGAGATGTTCATGGCAAACCACTGCCCTCTATCCACTGGATGAAGGAAGGACAGGAACTTGTAAACACAATTCATAGAGAGATTAAGAACACACCCACCAAAGCCTTTATATCTGTCAAGGAAGCAAAACTTTCCGATGGAGGCCAATACACTCTGCTGTTAAAAAATCCAGGAGGAGAAAAGGCTGTACAGGTCAATGTGGTTGTTCTAGATAAACCTGGAGAACCACAGGGACCTCTTGCTGTTACAGGAATAACCAAAGAGAGATGCTGCCTTGCATGGAAAGCACCACTACAAGATGGTGGCAGCAAGATCTCCCATTATGTTGTGGAGAGGAGAGAGACAAGCAGACTTGTCTGGACTGTTGTTGACCCCAAAGTTCAAAATACTTGTTTGAAGGTTAATAAGCTCCTGGAAGGAAATGAGTACATCTTCAGAGTCCATGCTGTTAACCACTTTGGAGCAGGCCCAGCAATTGAGTCTGCTGCTGTCATAATTAAAGATCCATATATGCCACCTGGAACACCCAAGGCCTTGGAAGTTTCAGATATTAAAAAGGATTCGATGGTGCTCACCTGGGAGGCTCCTTCTGAAGATGGAGGCAGTCCTATCACTGGCTACATAATTGAGAAACATGACAAAGAAGGTGTAAGATGGATCAGATGCAATAGGCAAATAGTCACTAACTTGACTTTCAAGGTCACTGGTCTCATGGAAAGCCATATCTACGAATTCAGAGTTGTAGCTGAGAATGCCGTTGGTGTTGGTGAGCCAAGCTCCCCAACTGTATTCTACAAAGCCCTTGATCCCATCTTCAGGCCTGGCCCACCACACAATCCAAGAGTTACTGACACAACAAAATCATCAGTATTCTTGTCATGGAGCAAACCCGCCTGTGATGGAGGCTGTGAGATTCAAGGATACATTGTTGAGTGCTGCACTACCACAGCAGTTCCAGCTGAGGCCCCTGCTGAAACCCCAGCTGCCACAGATGCACCTGCTGAGGAATGGATAATGTGCACACCACCAACAGGAGTCAAAAAGACCAAGTTTGAAGTTGTAAACCTGAAGGAAAATCAGGCTTACAAATTTAGAGTATGTGCTGTGAACAAAGTTGGAGTTGGTGAGAATGCTGATGTCTCTGGAGCTGTGGTTGCCCAGGACAAGGCAGAGGAGCCAGACCTTGACATTGACCCAGAACTGCGAAAGATTGTAACCATCAAAGCTGGAGCATCCCTTAGACTGTTTGTTCCCATCAAAGGAAGGCCCAGTCCTACCATCAAGTGGGACAAAGATGAAGCTCCCCTTAAAGAGACTGCTCAGGTCGAGGTGACCAGTAGTTACACATCCCTTGTAATTGACAAGATGGGCAGGAATGACAGTGGAAAATACAATCTCACTGCGGAGAACACCAGTGGAACCAAATCTGCATTTGTTGTTGTGCGTGTTCTTGACACACCTAGTGCTCCTGTTAACCTGAAAGTGGCAGAAATCACAAACCAGTCAGTGACCCTGGCATGGGAACCACCTCTGTTGGATGGTGGCTCCAAGATCAAGAACTACGTTGTTGAAAAGAGAGAAAGCACACGCAAAACATATGCAGCTGTTGTAACAAACTGTCATGCTCTTTCTTGGAAGACTGAGTCACTCCAAGAGGGTTGCAGTTACTACTTCCGAGTGCTTGCTGAGAATGCACATGGCGTTGGTCTGCCTGCAGCAACTCTTGACCCTCTTAAGGTCTCAGAGGTGCCCCAGTCTCCAAAGAGCTTGATTGTTACAGACCAAACTAAAACAAGCATCTCTTTGGCCTGGGAGAAGCCTGAATATGATGGCGGTAGCAGAGTCATGCAGTACCTGGTCGAGATGCAGCTTAAGGGCCAGGATAAATGGTCTGGTGTTAACACATTTAAGACAATGGAGGCTAAGGTTTCCAATCTGAACCCAGGAGAGGAGTATCTGTTTAGAGTTACAGCAATCAATGATAAGGGAAAGAGTGACCCCAAAGTCCTTGCTGGTCCAGTGATGGCCAAGGACTTAGTCTTTGAACCAGATATTCGGCCAACATTCAGCAACTACAGTGTCCATGTGGGTAAAGACCTGAACGTTGACATTCCCATCTTTGGACGTCCTAAACCAACAGTCTCATGGGGTAAAGATGGAGCTCCTTTGAAGTTCACTACCAGAGTTAACATCCAAAACACACCAACACATACAACACTGAGCATTAAGGAGGCAGCAGGTGATGATGGTGGCATGTACAACATAAATGTTACCAATTCCGCTGGAAAGAAGGACGCAACTGTTGAAATCATTGTACTTGACAAGCCAGGCCCTCCATCCGGCCCTGTCAAGTTTGATGAAATCACAACACAGAGTGTCACTATTTCATGGAACCCACCAAAACACAATGGTGGCTGCCAGATTTCAAACTACATTGTACAGAAGAGAGATACTACTACAACAACTTGGGAAAATGTCACCATCAACTGTGCCAGAACCACCATCAAAGTGCCTAGACTGAAGACTGGAGCTGAGTACCAGTTCAGGATCATTGCTCAGAACCGCTATGGCAAGAGTCATGGTCTTGATTCATCTGCTGTGGTTGCTCAGTACCCATACAGAGAACCGGGCCCACCAGGCACTCCTTTCATCTCCTCTCTGTCTAGAGACCACCAGGTTGTTGAGTGGCATGAGCCTGTTACAGATGGAGGCAGCCCTGTTCTTGGCTACCACCTTGAAAGGAAAGAGAGGAATAGTATTCTCTGGGTCAAGATCAACAAGACGCTTATTCACGAGACTAGTTTCAAGAGCCACCCCTTGGATGAGGGTGTTGAGTATGAATACAGGGTTTATGCAGAAAATATTGTTGGCATTGGCAGGTGCAGTAAGGTCTCAGAGGGCTGTGTTGCCCGTGACCCATGTGATCCTCCTGGCACACCAGAGGCCATTCATGTGACCAAAGACACCATTGTCATTCAGTGGACTAAACCAGAGTATGATGGTGGTAGTAATATCACGGGCTATACTGTGGAAAAGCGTGATCTGCCAGAAGGCAGGTGGGTAAGGGCTAATTTCACTAATGTAATTGAGACCCAGTTCACTGTCACTGGTCTGACCGAAAATGCACAGTATGACTTCAGAGTCATTGCTAAAAATGCTGTTGGCACCATTAGTAAACCATCCTACAACAGTGGACCAATCATTGCAAGCGATAAGGTGGAGGCACCCAAATTCTCCATTGACCCTGCATTCACCAAGGCCATCATCATCAGTGCCGGGGAGACATTCAAGCTGGATGCCGATGTGCGTGGCAAGCCACTGCCTACAATCAAGTGGTTCAAGGATGAAAAACCAATTGAGAATACACTCAGACTAGAGATCAAAAACACAGAACACCACGCAATGATTGTCATTAAGGATGCTGTGAGAATTGATGGTGGAGTTTACACACTCCAGCTGACAAATGAGGCTGGCAGTGAAACTGTTCCATTCAAGGTTGTGGTTCTGGACAGGCCCAGCCCATGTGAAGGACCACTCCATGTCACTGGAGTAGCTGAAGATAGATGCACACTGGTGTGGCGTGCTCCTCTACATGACGGAGGTAGTCCTATTACAAACTATGTCATCGAGAGAAGAGAGACCAGCCGTCTAGCTTGGACTGTTGTTTCCAACACCTGTGACACCACGTGCTACAAAGTCACCAAATTGCTGGAAGGCAATGAGTATATGTTCCGTGTTATGGCAGTTAACAGTTATGGTGTCAGTGAACCACTGGAGTCTGGTGGAGTGATCATGAAGACACCATATTGTCCTCCTGGTCCACCACACATTGAGGATGTCTCCAACATTTCCCATGATGGAATGACAGTCACTTGGTCAGCCCCTGAGACTGATGGTGGCAGTGAAATTACTAATTACAACATTGAAAAGAAGGACAGAAATGGAATCAAATGGACCAGATGCAACAGACAGAAGGTCACTGACCTCTCCTTCAGAGTTACTGGCTTAACTACTGGCCATGAATATGAGTTCAGAGTGGCTGCAGAGAATGTAGTTGGAGTGGGAGAGCCAAGTCTTCCAAGTTCATACTACAAGGCTTGTGATCCCAAGTACAAACCCGGTGCCCCAGCATATGTGAATGTGATTGACTCCACAAAGAGTTCTATTACAGTGTCATGGGGTAAGCCTCTGTCTGATGGTGGCAGCGCCATTCAAGGATACATTGTTGAAGTTTGCAAGGCTGAGGCAGAGGAATGGACCATGGTCACACCCCCAACTGGCCTGCGTGTCAACAAATATGAAATTACCAAACTTACTGAGGGTCAGGAGTACAAGATCCAGGTGTGTGCTCTGAACAAATTGGGAGTTGGTGAACCAGCAACTCTCTCTGGAACAGCTAAGCCAGAGGAAAGGGTGGACCCACCACAGATCCACCTTGACTCTGAGCTAAGGAAGGGCATCATTGTGAAAGCTGGTGCATCTGTTAGAATCCATGTTCCATTTAAGGGCAGGCCAACACCTGAGATTAAGTGGACTAAGGAAGAGGGAGACATGACTGAGAGGGTGGTGGTTGAGAAAGCTCTCAACTTTACTCAGCTCTCCATTGACTCGTGTGACAGGAGCGACTCAGGGAAATACACCCTGAGCCTGACAAACAGCAGTGGCACTGTGTCTGAGTTTGTTTCTGTTAAAATCCTGGACACACCTGGAGCTCCACAGAATCTTGTGGTGAAAGAAGTCAAAAAGGACTCTGTGACTCTTGTATGGGATGCCCCACTAATTGATGGAGGCTCCAAAGTCAAGAACTATGTCATTGACAAACGTGAATCAACCAGAAAGGCTTATGCAAATGTGTCCACAAAATGCAACAAGACAACATTCAAAGTTGAGAACTTGATTGAAGGCGCTATGTACTACTTCAGAGTCATGGCTGAGAATGACTATGGAATTGGCCAGGCTATTGAAACAAAGGCAGCTTCCAAGGCCTCGGAGGTACCACTGCCTGTTGGAAAAGTCTCCCTCACTGACATCACCAAGACCACTGCCTCACTGGCCTGGGAGAAACCTGAGCATGATGGAGGCAGCAGAATTGGTGGCTACCTAATTGAGATGCAGCCTAAGGGTACAGATAAGTGGGGAGTTGCAACAAATACAAAGACATGTGACGGCACTGTCACAGGCCTCACAGCTGGAACAGAATACCTATTCCGTATCATTGCTTACAATGAGAAGGGTAAGAGTGAGCCAAAGGCACTTGCTGCACCTGTTGTTGCCAGTGACATGACCATCGAGCCAAGCATTAAGATGCAATTTAACACGTACAGTGTATTAGCTGGAAAAGATCTCAAGTTAGAGTTTCCTGTGCATGGCAGGCCCAAACCTAAAGTCTCATGGAACAGGGATGGTCAGCCTTTGAAGGTGACATCCAGAGTCAATTTGATTAACACACCAACAACAACTGGAATTCAAATTTCTGAGGCATGCAAGGATGACTTTGGCAAATATTCCATTACAGCAACCAATACTGCTGGTACAGTCACTGAGGATGTGTCTGTCATTATCCTTGACAAGCCTGGTCCACCAACAGGTCCAGTCAAAGTTGTTGAAGTGAGCAACACATTTGTCCATCTCTCCTGGGAGCCCCCACAGTACTTAGGTGGATGTCAGGTGAAGAACTATATAGTGGAAAAGAGAGACACGACAACCACAACATGGCAGGCAGTCACGACACAGCTTGCTAGAACTGCTTTCAAGGTCACCAAGCTGAAGACTGGTGCTGAATACCAGTTCAGAATCATTGCTGAAAACAGATATGGAAAGGGTGCATCTCTGGACTCGAAGTCCATTGTTGTGCAATATCCTTACAAAGCACCAGGACCTCCAGGAACTCCATTTGTCAAATCTGCAACAAAGGAAATGATGATCATTGAATGGAATGAGCCAGTCAATGATGGTGGAAGTGCTGTTATTGGTTACCATCTGGAAAGCAAAGAGAGAAGCAGTATCCTGTGGAACAAACTGAATAAGACCGTCATCACTGATACTCAGTTCAAGATCTGCAACCTTGAGGAGGGTATTGGATATGAATTCAGAGTCTATGCTGAAAATATTGTTGGCATTGGCAGATGCAGTAAAGTGTCTGAGTCGTTTGTTGCTCGTGATCCATGTGATCCTCCTGGTGCTCCTGAAGCTGTATCTATTTCTAAGAACCAGATCAAGATTCAGTGGACCAAGCCTCAATATGATGGTGGCAGCAAAGTGACTGGATATATTGTAGAAAGGAAAGATCTTGCCTCTGCTGATAAACGCTGGGTGAGAGCTAACTTCACTAATATAATTGAGACTGAGTATATCGTCACTGGACTGACAGAGAACGAGCAATATGAGTTCAGAGTTATCGCAAGAAATGCAGCTGGAGTCTTCAGTGGGCCATCTGATAACTCTGGACCTATTACTGCTACTGATGAAGTCGAACCACCAAGGGCCTCAATGGATCCCAAGTACAAAGATGTCATTGTTGTCAATGCTGGAGAACAGCTGCTTCTTGATGCAGATATCCATGGAAAACCAATTCCTGATGCTGTCTGGCTGAAAGAGGGCAAGGAAATGGACAAAGCTCTGCGCATTGAAGTGAGAACTACACAAAAGCGTACAGCCTTGACCATCAAGGATGTAACTAAGCTTGATGGTGGCAACTATGAGCTCATCCTCAAAAACCTGGGTGGTACAAAGTCCATTCCTATCACTGTCAAAGTCCTTGATAAACCAGGTCCACCCACTGGACCGATGAAGGTGACAGGAGTCATGGCTGACAGGTGCATACTTGCCTGGGCTGAGCCAGCTCTGGATGGTGGGGCTAGTGTAACTCACTACATCTTGGAGAAGAGGGAGACTAGCAGATTGTCCTGGACAGTGGCTGCACCAAATATCATGGGTCTGTACTATAAACTGACAAATTTGCTTCATGGAAATGAATACATTTTCAGAGTCAGGGCCGTCAACAAACATGGCGTTGGTGACTATCTTGAGAGTGAACCAGTTGTTGCACGCAATCCTTACAAGCCACCTAGTGCTCCTGGAACCCCTGAAGCAAGTCAGATCACAAAGGACTCTATGGTTCTGTCATGGACTGCTCCAGAACAGACTGGTGGAATTGAGATTGAAGGCTACCACCTTGAAAAACGTGACAAAGATAGTGTAAGGTGGACAAAATGCAACAGACAAAAGCTGACTGACTCTCATTTCAAGGTCATAGGTCTGATGACAGATCATTTCTATGAGTACCGTGTTGCTGCTGAGAATGAGGCTGGAATGGGAGACCTCAGTGAATTGTCCCTATTCTACAGAGCATGTGATGCCACAACACCACCTGGACCTCCACACCATCCTAAGGTGACAGACTATACAAAGTCTTCTGTGTCTCTGTCCTGGGGCAAACCTGACTTTGATGGTGGTGCCTATGTCAAGGGTTACATTGTTGAAATGAGAGAGTATACTCCAGTGCCTGAAGAAGAAGCAGAAGTAGCACCAACAGTAGAGGCACCAGTTGAAAAAGAATGGGCCATGTGCACTCCACCAGCAGGCATTCAAGCCACTAAACTCACTATCACAGACCTGAAGGAGGGTGGAGAGTATCAGTTCCGTGTCTGTGCCATCAACTCTGAGGGAGTGGGAGAGGCTGCTCATGTCCACAGCACTGTGGTCACTTCTGACAGGTCAGAAGCACCAGAGATCGAGTTAGATGCTGATCTCAGAAAGGTGGTATCTGTTCGTGCTGGAGGAACTCTGCGTCTGTTTGTTGCCATCAGAGGAAGGCCTGTACCTACTATAAAATGGGAGAAAGTTGAGGGTACTCTCACAGAACGTGCTGCAATTGACACCACCAGTTCATACACCATGCTTGTCATTGACAGTGTTAACCGCTTTGACAGTGGCAAATACTCCTTAACACTAGAAAATAGCAGCGGGGCAAAATCTGCTACTGTTGCAGTCAGAATTTTGGATACACCAAGTGCACCACAAAACTTTGCTGTAAAGGAGCTCAAGAAGGATTCAGTGACTCTTGCCTGGGATACTCCACTCACTGATGGTGGTTCTAAAATCACAAACTACATTGTAGAGAAGAGAGAGTCTGTCAGGAAGGTCTACACTACTGTCACTAGCAACTGCATAGCCAACTCATTCAAGATTGAAGAGCTGCCTGAGGGTGGCATCTTCTACTTCAGAGTCTGTGCTGTTAATGAATATGGTCAAGGACAGATGGTTGAAACCAAAGAAGTCAAAGTATCTGAGGTGCCTCTGCCCCCAAGCAAGGTTACACTTGTAGATTTGACAAAGACCAGTGTGACACTGGCATGGGAAAAACCAGCTCATGATGGAGGAAGCAAAGTAATGTGCTACAATGTAGAATTTAAGCCTAAAAGTGGAGATAAATGGGGTACAGCATGCACAGTCAAGGTACCTGAAGCAACAATTCCTAATCTGACTCCTAATGAAGCCTATTTATTCAGAGTTCTTGCAATCAATGAGAAGGGAAAGAGTGAGCCAAAGGATCTTGGCTTGCCTGTGGTTGCAAAGGATGTTGCAATTGAACCATCTACCAGCCTACTGTTTACCACATACAGTGTGAAGGCTGGAGATGACCTCACTATTGAGGTTCCAGTCAGAGGCAGGCCAAAGCCTGTTGTATCTTGGAAGAAGGATGGCCTTCCTTTGAAGCAAACATCATCAGTGACTATCCTAAACACTACAACCTCATCTAAAATTCTCATCAAAGAGGCTAACAGAGAACATGTTGGCAAGTATGAGATTACTCTGGCTAACACAGCAGGAACTATCACAGCTGATATTGGAGTTGTTGTTCTTGATAAACCAGGTCCACCTAAAGGCATTAAGGTAGATGCTGTGACCTCGGACAGCATCACACTATCCTGGTCTCCACCAGATTATGATGGTGGCTGCTGCATCAGTAACTATATTGTGGAGAAAAGAGACACAAACACACAGGAATGGCAGATGATAGCAAGTAATGTTGCCAGGACAGCTTTCAAGGCTGGCCGCCTAACACATGGAGCAGAGTACCAATTCCGCATCTATTCAGTCAACCGTTATGGAAAGAGTACATCTCTGGATTCACCAGGAATCACTGCTCAGTATAGCTTCAAACAACCTGGACCTCCTTCCACACCCATAGTAAAGTTGGCCACCAAGTCCTTCATGTTGGTGACTTGGAATGAGCCAGTCAGTGATGGTGGTAGTGCTGTATTGGGTTACCATCTGGAGAGAAAGGAGCGTACTAGCATTCTTTGGACAAAGATGAACAGAGGAATGATCAAGGACACAGAATACAAAGTCAGTGGTATTGAGGAGGGCATGATTTATGAGTACCGTGTCTATGCTGAAAATATTGCCGGTATCGGTAAATGTAGCAAGGCCTGTGAAGGTGTAGCAGCCAGAGATCCATGTGACCCTCCAGGCACACCTGTGGTTACTGCTGTTACCAGAACATCTGTCTCCTTATCTTGGGATAAACCAGAGTATGATGGTGGAGCCAAGGTTTCTGGTTATGTCATTGAACGTAGAGACCTTCCTGAAGGTCGCTGGACAAGGTGCAACTTCACCAATGTGCCTGAGACCCACTATGATGTGACTGGCCTTACAGAGAACAGCCAGTATGACTTCCGTGTCATTGCTAAGAATGCAGCTGGATTATTCAGCGAGCCATCTGACAACACTGGCCCCATCACTGTTAAGGATGATGTGGATCCACCACGTATTATGATGGATGTCAAGTTCAGAGAGACAGTGTTTGTGAAAGCAGGAGAAACTCTAAAGATTGATGCTGACCTTTCGGGACGTCCTGCCCCTGTTGTTTCCTGGACCAAGGATGGCAAAGAAATTGAGCTGAGAGCCAGAATCCAGATTATTTCAACCGATACCAGCACTTCTGTTGTGGTGAAGGATTGCGTCAGAAGAGATTCTGGACAGTATGCCCTGACTCTACAGAATATTGCTGGAACAGTTACCATGCCAATAAACTGTGTGATTATAGATAAGCCAGGACCCTCAGCAGGACCTCTGCAGATCACAGGTCTCACAGCTGAGGAGTGCACTCTCTCATGGGGTCCTCCTCAGGAGAAGGGTGGTGCTGATATCACACATTATGTTGTTGAGAAGCGTGAGACCAGCCGCTTGGCATGGACCGTGGTGAAGGGAGATGTCACAAAAACATTCTTTAAAGTCACAGGATTGCTCAAGGGCAATGAATATATCTTCAGGGTTTTGGCTGTCAACAAATATGGACTTGGTGAGTCTTTGGAGAGTGATGCTATAAAGATTACAGATCCATACACTGTTCCCACTGCTCCAGCTAGTGTTGATGTTACTGCCATAACTGGAGATTCAATGACCCTTACCTGGTGCAAACCAGTCAGTGATGGAGGCAGCGCCATCACTGGATATGTGATTGAGCGCCGTGAGAAGACAGGTATGCGCTGGATCCGTGTGAACAGAGATCCAGTTGTTGAATGTACTGCAGTAGCAACCAAACTGCGCAAGGGCTGTGAGTATGACTTCAGAGTCTATGCTGAAAACGCAGCTGGTCTGAGTCCTCCAAGTGAACACTCTCCATCATTCAGAGCAGTGGATCCTCTGGTTGTTCCTTCTCGCCCAACCAAGCCAAAGATTGTCAGTTCAACCAAGGACACTGTGTCCATTGTCTGGAAACCACCAACAGATGATGGTGGTGCTCCCATCCTTGGATACAGTGTAGAATATAGAGACTACATCCACAAACCAAAGCCAGAGGTTGAGGAAGATGAGGAAGAATATGAGGAGGAGGAAGAGGAGGTACCTGAATCACCCGAAGAACTAGCAAGATGGGTTGAGGCTATCCCTCTTACCAAGAGCTTAGAGTTCACAATCACTGGACTAAAGACAGATGCACAATATGAATTCTGTGTCAAAGCAATAAACAAAGTTGGCAGCAGTGCACGTAGCCTATATTCAGATGGAGCTGCAGCAATGGACAGAACTGCAGAGCCATCGTTTGATGTTGACATTGAGATGCGTAAAGTACTCATTGTTAAGCATAGCTCAGCATTTACTCTCAATGTACCATTCAAGGGCAAACCCGTGCCATCAGTGGCATGGACCAAGGAGGGTGTTGATCTAAAGGTCAGAGGAACCATTGAATCAACAGTATCCAGCACTTCACTGACCATTGAGAAGTCCACTAGAAACGACTCTGGAGAGTACTGCGTTACAATTGAATCACCATTAGGAAAAGCAACGCTGCCAATGGTTGTCAAGGTGCTTGATTCTCCCGGGCCCCCTGTCAATGTTAAAGTTTCAGCAGTGACCAGGGATTCTGCAACCCTCACTTGGGAAGCTCCGGAGAACGATGGTGGTGATGCAGTGAAGGCCTACCATGTTGAAAAACGTGAAGCCAGTAAGAAGGCCTGGGTGTCTGTGACCAGCAACTGCCATGCAATGACTTACAAGGTGGAAGACCTGCAGGAGGGAGCCACTTATTACTTCAGAGTTATTGGAGAAAATGAGTATGGAGTGGGTGTACCTCAAGAAGCCAAGTCTGGAACAAAGATTACAGGTAACATATGAACTGACTCTTTTTAAATGATTGATTTTATACAGCTGTTATCATATTAAGAAAATGTGCCTAACAAAATGTCCCACTGTCTATTACAGAGGTTCCAAGTCCACCCATGAAACTTGGAGTTACAAATGTTACCAAGGACAGCATTACAATTGCCTGGACAAGACCAGAATACGATGGTGGTAGCAGAGTTACTGGTTACCTTATTGATGCCATGGAGAAGGGACAGAGCAAGTGGGTGAAGTGTACCACAGTGAGGACCATGACCCATACCATCAAGAGCCTGAGGGAGGGTGCCGAGTACTTCTTCAGAGTCAGTGCTGAGAACCATGCTGGACTCAGTGAACCAAAGGAGATGATCGTACCTGTTATTGTCAAAGAAATACAGGGTATTATTTCTAGCTTTACTACATTGTGATATTAGTTCAGTCAAATGAATTTAAAATATTATATAGATACTTTTTTTAAAGCCATGTTTGTTTGTGAAAATTCTTGATGGGTTATTGGTTTGACTGTGACATTACTAATTCCCTTCCTGTCTTATTTTGTCAACAGAGGCTCCAGAGTTTGACCTGAAGAACTACCCCAAGAACACAATTTATGTGAGAGCAGGATCCAACTTAACCTTTGAGATCCCTCTCACAGGCAGACCTTTGCCAAAGGTGACAATGTCTAAGAACAATGTTGTCATTAAGGGATCCAAGAGGCTGCTAACAGAAGTAACTCCAGACAGTTTAATCATCACCCTCAATGAGAGCATTGCAAGTGATGCTGGCAAGTATGAAGTTACCGCCTCAAATGTGGGGGGTACAACCAAGATCTTCCTTAACTTTGTTGTGCTGGACAGACCCGGACCTCCTATTGGTCCAGTTGAGATTGGAGAGGTTGGAGAGACCACAGTATGTCTGAAATGGGCTCCTCCAGAGTATGATGGTGGTAGTCCTGTTACCAACTACATTGTTCTAAAACGTGAAACTAGCACTCCTACCTGGGCAGAGGTGTCAACAAGCATTGCCAGAAGCTTGATCAAGGTGACTAAGCTGACTAAGGGAGAGGAGTATCAGTTCAGAATCAAGGCTGAGAATCGCTACGGTGTCAGTGACCACATTGACAGCAAGCCAGTCATGATAAAGCTTCCATACAGTAAGTCAATACATTTGGATACAAGTTGGCAATAATATGTGTGTCTGAGTGATGAAAAAGTTGTGAAAACTAACATGAATGCTGTCCATTACAGCCATCCCCGGACCTCCATCCACACCATGGCTTGGCTTTGTATCCAGAGAGAGCCTGACGGTTTGTTGGAATGAGCCTGTCAATGATGGTGGAAACTCCGTGATCGGATACCATCTCCAGATGAAGGAGAGGAGTAGCATCCTCTGGCAGAAGGTCAATAAGACAGCGATCTCAGGAAACCAGTGGCGTGTCACAAACATTTGCCCTGGCCTCATCTATGAATTCAAGGTGGCTGCTGAAAATGCTGCTGGCATTGGAAAGTTGAGCAAGACCTCTGAAGAGGTGCTTGCCATTGATGCCTGTGGTAAGTATATCTAATTATCTCCAGACCAAGTGCCTTAAATAATATAGACAATAGATTTAACTGAAATTGCACCTTCTCACTTTAACATTACAGAGCCTCCAGCAAACGTCCACATCACCGAAGTCACCAAGAACTCAGTCAGCCTCGCCTGGCAGAGGCCTCCATACGATGGTGGCAGCAAGATTACTGGCTACAGTGTGGAGAGGAGGGAAGCTGCCAGTGGCAGATGGGTGAAGGCCAACTTTACCAACATCATTGAGATGGGCTTCACTGTATCTGGATTGAACCAGGATGAGTCTTATGAGTTCAGAGTGTATGCCAAGAATGCTGTTGGGTCTGTCAGCAACCCATCTCTCATTGCTGGCCCAGTCACTTGTGTCGACGCTTGTGGTGAGTTTTTGATTTGTGTCTATGGTTATGTGTTTTGTTTACTTTTATTGGATTTATTAATGCGTTACTTATATTGCTATCTCGTGTCCCACAGGTGCACCAGCCATTGACCTTCCTCCAGAGTATCTGGATGTTGTTCAGTACAAGGCCGGAGCTTCAGTTAAGCTTAGAGTCGGAATCATTGCCAAGCCTCTGCCAACTATTGAGTGGTTCAAGGATGGGAAGGAGCTGGTAGCAACATCTGTAATGTCTGTTGAAAGCACAACTGACTCTTCTGCTGTTCTGATCAAGGATGCAGCTCGTCTTCACACAGGCTCATATGAGATCAAGATCAAGAATGTTCTGGGCTCAGCTTCTGCTACTATCAGGATTGAAATCCTTGGTATTTAAAAATTCTTGCCTTACCACTTCATATTTCCAGAATTATGAAATCTTAATCAATTTGAATTAAGACACCTGTATTTAATGCTCTTCTCCTCCTCTTTTCAGATAAACCTGGACCTCCAGCCGGTTTGATCAACTTCAACGCTATCTCAGCAGACAGGATTGTCTTTAGCTGGGAGCTGGTGCCAGAGTCTGACCAGGGAGGTAACAAGGTGACCCACTACATTGTTGAGAGGCGTGAAACCAGCCGAGTGGTCTGGTCCACAGTTTCAGACCATCACGAGCAGACACATATCAGTGTTGGCAAGCTGTTGCGTGGAAATGAGTATGTGTTCCGTGTCATGGGTGTCAATAAGTACGGAGTTGGAGAGGCACTGGAGTCTGAGCCTGTCGTTGCCAAGAATGCCTTCGGTACGTTTGGGACTGTAAAGTGCTGTGAAAAATATTTGGGTCATGAAAATCTAAATTTATCAAAAATTGTTATGAAGATTCTCATTTGCATTTTTTTTTTTACATTTTTACTATAAATTTCTCTAGTTACTCCTGGGCAGCCTCATACTCCTGAGGTGAACATCATCACCAAGACCACCATGGTGGTAGAATGGAACAAACCAGGTGTAGACGGAGGTAGCACCGTGACTGGCTACTACCTGGAGAGACGTGACAAGAAGAGCTCACGCTGGATCAGAGTTTACAAAGACCCTGTCACTGACATCAAACAGACGGTCTACCATCTGACAGAAGGAAATGAGTACCAATATCGTGTCTGTGCCATTAACAAGGCTGGAGAGGGACCGTTCTCTGATGCATCAGACTACTACAAGGCTGCTGACCCAGTTGGTAAGTGGTGTAATATTCACAAGTTTGCAACAAAAGATAAATCTACACACACACCTAACAAATACATTGTACTTACAGATCCACCATATGAGCCACGCAAGCTGAAGGTGGTGGACTCTACCAAGACTTCCATCACTTTGGGCTGGTCCAAGCCAGAATGGGATGGAGGCAGCGAAGTCACCAGCTACATGGTGGAGAAGCTTGTTGAGGGAGAGAAAGAATGGTCTATGATTACCACCAAGGGAGAGGCCAAGACCACAGAATACACAGTCCATGACTTGAAACCAGATGTCAATTACTTCTTCAGAGTCTCTGCAGTCAACTGTGCTGGCCGTGGAGATCCTTTGGAGATGACTGAGCCTGTGCAAGCCAAGGATATCCTAGGTAAGTTAATCACTGAGCTTGTAAACATGTTCAGTGCGTTCAGCTTACATCACATCTTGTATTGTTCTAACATTGCTCACATACAGCAGTCACTGTGTAACCTTGAATATTCTTCTTGATTTTCACAGAGGAGGCTCAGATTGACTCAGATGTGGCCATGAGGACTCACTACATTGTGAAGGCTGGTAAGGATGTGGAGCTGTCTGTTCCTCTGAAGGGCAGACCTGCTCCCACCGCTTCCTGGAGCAAAGGAGAAGAATGCATTGATCGCGACCCCAAATATGAGTTCCACCACTCAGACACTAGCTCAGTCCTTGTCATTCGTGAGGTGACCAGACTTGACACTGGAAAGTACACAGTAAAGATAGAGAATGGTGTGGGAGAGCCAAAGACACTGACTTTGTCTGTGAAGGTCCAGGATACTCCAGCTCAGTGCAGGAATCTGGTCATGAAGGACGTGACCCGTGGAAAGGTCACTCTCTGTTGGGAGCCTCCACTCCTCGATGGTGGTGCTGAGATCACAAACTACATTGTTGAGAAGAGGGACTCGTCCAAGAGATCCTACTCTGCAGTGACAAACAAATGCACAGACCTGACATACACCATTGAAGATCTCTCCGAGAAGACATCCTTCTTCTTCCGTGTGTTGGCAGAGAATGAGAACGGTGTTGGTGATCCATGTGAAACTCTTGAGCCTGTGAAGGCTACAGAGACTCCAGGACCAGTCAAAGAGGTCTCTATGAAGGATTCATCCAAGACTTCTGTCACTCTGCAGTGGCTGAAGCCTGATTATGATGGTGGTAGCATCATCTCTGACTACGTCATCGAGAAGAAACTCAGTAATGAGGAATGGTCATTGGGAGGAACCAGCAGACAGTGTGAATTTGAGGTCAAGAAACTCAAGGAGCACTCAAACATGTTCTTCAGAGTTGCCGCCAGGAATGAGAAGGGGCAGGGTGACTTTGTTGAGATTGGACCTATCAAGGTTATTGACTACATTATAACACCTGAGGCAAGCATGGCAGAGTACCCAGATGGCAGAATAAGTGTTCGCCTGGGTCACAATGTGCACATCGAGCTGCCATACAAAGGTAAACCCAAACCTGCTATTCTGTGGCTAAAGGACAACCTACCTCTGAAGGAGAGTGACCAAGTGCGCTTCAAGAAGACAGAAAACAAAGCTACTCTGATGATTAAGAACGTGAAGAAGGAAAATGAGGGTAAATACACCCTTACCCTTGACAACAAGGTCAACAGGAGATCCTTCCACATCCATGTCATTACACTTGGACCACCATCAAAGCCTGTTGGACCTATTCGCCTGGATGAAGTGAGAGCTGAGAGCATCATGATCTCCTGGGATGAACCCAATGACGATGGAGGTGGAGACATCACTTGCTACTCTGTGGAGAAGCGTGACACCTCCCAGTCTGACTGGAAGATGGCCTGCTCCAGCGTACAGGGTACTCAGTTCAGGATCCCCAATCTGATTAAGGGTGTCCAGTACCAGTTTAGAGTGTGTGCTGAGAACAGATATGGTGTCAGCGAGCCTCTGGTCTCACAGATGATCATTGCCAAGCACCAGTTCAGGCCTCCTGGCCCACCAGGCAAGCCTGTCGTGTACAATGTCACCAACGATGGAATGACCATCCAGTGGGAGCAGCCCATCTATGATGGTGGCACCCCCATCCAGGGCTTCCATGTGGAGAAGAAGGAAAAGAACAGCATCATGTGGCAAAAGGTGAACACAATGTTGATCAAAGAAACAGACTTCAGAATCTTGGAGCTCATTGAAGGCCTCGAGTACTCCTTCAGAGTCTACGCCCAGAACGATGCTGGCTTCAGTCGAATGAGTGACGAGAGCAAGCCAACCATGGCTGTCAGTCCTGTTGGTGAGTGCTGATTCAGATGATTACATCACAAAATCTTTTCTGCTCTGAAACATGAATAACATGAAGTTAGAATGAAACCAAGTTAAAAGATGTATCTCATCTACATGGATTAAAGTTCTCCGTCGCTATGACGGATTTCTGTCATTTAGACTTCTCAGAGGCGACTTATGAGATCAATGTTGATCGGACAACAAAAAAGTGTTGGCTGATGGCTGATTTTTATTGACAGATTGTCACACTCTACAGCCAATGGTATCGTTTACAGCATGTGCGCGCCTGACCAATGACAGTATAGTGACCTACACAGGGCGGGATCTAAACACGGAGCATCTGCGCTAAAGTTTAGCTGCTTAGCTAGCATGGACTCGTCGCGCTGCGACATAACAATCAGTTTTTGACTGCGTCACAGAGCTGTGACGTCACAGAGCTGTGATGTCATTTTGAGACTCAGTTTATAAAGTTTAGTCAACACGTGAGAACTCATCTGACACAGAGAGTCTCCTGTTGTGTGTCTGGACTTTGTCTGCAGTGTTTCTGTGTAAACGGCTTCATTCAGCGTCTCTCCCTCCCCTCTGGCACCGTGAGTTACCATGGTTACAGGAACACCCTGGAACTTTATAATGATAATCAATAAGAAGTTTTTAATTAGTATGACTGTACAAAATCATGAATGTAGCCTGATGCTCTGCTGAAATCTTGTATTATAGCATATATAACAAATGTAAAGCCTCAGCGCTTCTTTGATTATTAACAGTATGTAGTGATGGCAGAAAGGTGAGAGATCACCATCACACTGAAACTGTCACAAGGCTGCAAAAGTTGCTTTTATTGTTATTTAATCCTAGTGCTGTTTGTTTGATGTATTTTTCTGTTAAATGATAACAGGCTCACTGGAAACAATATTATTATTAATAATAATTAATGATAATGATGATGAGAAGAAGAATTAGAAAAATAACGTACTGAAGTTCTGTAGATGCTTGATTATTTGAGTAAAACTTGAGACAATCTTGGCAAAAAAAGAGTATCAGTTTGATTTCATTGAAAAGACAATAAAGAAAAGTGTGACTAGAACAGCTCTTTAAAGCATCCTCCTATAAAACACGGTTGGTCAAATATTTAAACTCAATGGCTGCATTAGAGAACATGGTTATGGGAATGGAGTGGGGCTGTAAATCTTATCTTATTTTTTTAGGATGTGTCAAGTAATGTTACCTGTAACATCTTTCACAAATTGCAAATGGGGAATATGACTTGGCTGCAGCTCGAAAAAAATTTCAGCCAAAAGATTTTTTTTTTGCTTTAATCCATGCATCTATTTCAGATCCTCCTGGCCAGCCTGACTACACTGATGTGACTAGTGACTCAGTGGCACTGAAATGGGATGCACCTAAACGCGACGGTGGTAGCAAGATTGTTGGCTACAATGTTGAGAAACGCCAAGGCCATGGCCGCTGGTTCAAGGCCAACTTGACTGATGTACATGACTGCCAGTACACTGTCACAGGGTTGGCTACAAATGAACGTTACGAGTTCAGAGTGATAGCCAGAAATGCTATCGGTGTTGTCAGTCCTCCATCCAACTCCTCTGGCATGATTGCAGTCAGAAGTGAAAACGGTGAGTAATGTTAGGATGTTAGTTGTAATATTCAACCTCAGGACTGGTAAATAATGCAGCTGATGAAACCATACCTCTCAGCTAAACACTGTAAACTAATCCCTCTGTTGTTTCTCAAAACCAGCTGCTCCAAACATTCAGTTTGGCCCAGAGTACTTTGATGGCTTGACAGTCAAGGCAGGAGACAACATCAGGCTGAAGGTGGCCATCACTGGACGCCCTGTTCCCAAGGTCGTCTGGTTCAGAGATGGTGTTGAGATAACCAAAAAGATGATGGACATCATCAACATAGCTGGATCCAGCACCCTGTTTGTCAGGGATGCTGATCGCACACACCGTGGCCTCTACACTGTGGAGGCTACCAATGGATCTGGAAACAGGAAGGAGAACATCCTTGTTCAAGTCCAAGGTACGCAGTTTGATTATTTTCTTCCTTATATGGTAATGCAGTTGTTTACATTGTATTTATTTTTAATAACTTCTTTCTCACACACCTTCACGTTGCAGACACTCCTGGAGAGCCTGTGGGACCCATCGTTTTCAGCCAGATCTCAGAGGGCAAATGCACTCTGTCTTGGACCGCACCAGAGAACGACGGCTGCTCTGAGATTTCACATTATATCATTGAGAAGCGTGAGACCGCCAAGATCTCCTGGGCCTTGGTGTCTGATGAATGTAAGGAGTGCACTTTCAATGCAAGCAAGCTCATCAAGACCAATGAGTACCAGTTCAGAGTCTCTGCTGTGAACAAGTTTGGAGTTGGCAGACCTTTGGAGTCCAGCCCCATAATTGCTCAGCTGCAATACAGTAAGTGGAAAGTTGGAAAGTTTTATATATGTTTTCTATATTTGGCCAATGCAGACATTCCAATAATTTATTAAAATTCTTTCCCTCAGCTACTCCTGATGCTCCAGGCACTCCTGACTCTACTGAGGTGACGGGAGAGAGCATTACCCTGTCCTGGACTCCTCCATCATCTGATGGTGGAAACCCCATTCAGTATTACATCCTGGAGAAACGAGAGAAGAAGACTACCCGGTTCTACAAAGTGATTACCAAGAAACCCATTGTTGAATGCGCTCACAAGGTGCTCCATCTGACAGAGGACATGGAGTACGAGTTCCGTGTGATGGCTGTGAATGATGCTGGTGTTGGAACTCCAAGCAACATCTCTGTGCCTATCAGAGCTGCCGAGCCAAAGGATATTCCTTGTGCGCCATCTGTGATCTGTGTGTCAGACTCCACCAACACCTCCATTAGCCTGGAATGGACCAAGCCTGCAGATGACGGTGGCATGGAGATCATGGGCTACATCATTGAGATGGTGAAGGCAGGAGAGAATGAATGGCAGAGAATGAATGAGCAGCTGGTGGCAGAAACAAATTATGTGGTAACAGGTCTCCAGACAGGAGCTGAGTACAAGTTCCGCGTCGCAGCTGTCAATCATGTTGGTAGAGGAGAAGACAAGGAGATTGAAGAGCCAGCTCAGGCTGTAGACAGGCTAACAGCACCACAAGTTGACATTGATGCCACCTTCAAGCAGACACACATTGTCAAGGCTGGAGGTTCAGTGTGCCTGGGCATCTACTTCAGAGGAAAGCCAATTCCCACTGCCACCTGGGTGAAGGAAGTAGGAGAGCTGGGTGTGCTGTCTGAGATCACAACCACAGATGGCTACAGTTCTCTGAGTATTGAAAACTGCTCAAGAAATGATACAGGAAAATACACTGTTAACCTGGAGAACACAAGTGGCAGCAAGGCCATTACATTCACTGTAAAGGTGATGGACACTCCTGGACCTCCACAGGCTGTTGCCTTCAAGGAGGTGACCAGAGGCTCAGTCACAATCGCCTGGGAGCCACCTGTGAATGACGGTGGAGCCCGAATCCATCACTATATTGTTGAAAGACGAGAAGCTAGCCGCCGCACTTGGCAGCAGTCTGGTGGCAAGTGTACACAGCATATCCTGAAGATCGAGGACCTGCTGGAGGGAGTGCCATACTTCTTCAGAGTCTCAGCTGAGAACCAGTATGGTATGGGTGAGGCATTTGAGCTGCCCGAGCCTGTTACTGCTACTGCAGAACCAGCATCTCCAAAGAGAATGGACATCCTGGACACCACAGACAACTCTGTGTTCCTGGGCTGGCTTAAACCAGAGCATGATGGCGGTAGCCGCATCCAGGGCTATGTCATTGAGGCTAGGCCAAAGGGTACAGACAAATGGGTTGTGGTTGGCACTACAAAGAATCTCACCTATATGGTTGAGAAGCTCAACAAAGGTGATGAGTATGACTTCCGTGTGAAGGCTAAGAATGAAGCCGGCTATAGCAAGCCGAGGGAAACTCTGGCTCCTGCACTGGTTAAAGAGCCTCACATTGAACCTGCTGCTGACCTGAGCGAGATCACCAACCAGCTGGTTACAAGCAGGTCTGGCAGTGCCTTCACCATCGACGTTCCCATCAGTGGTAGACCTGCTCCTAAGGTCACTTGGAAGCTGGAGGAGATGAGACTGAAGAGCTCAGACAGAGTCTCCATCATAACAACTAAGAACAGAACCAGTATCTCAGTCAAGGACGCCATGAGAGGAGATGGTGGTAAATACTACCTGACCCTGGAAAATGTGGCGGGAACAAGGACCTTCACTATTGAAGTTAATGTCACCGGTAGACCCAGTCCTCCAACTGGACCCATTGAAATCTCATGCATCACCTCTGAGTCCTGCATTATTAACTGGCAACCACCAGAGGATGATGGTGGCACTGATATTACCAACTACATTGTGGAGAAGCGTGAGTCTGGCTCCACTGCCTGGCAGCTGATCAACTCCAGTGTAAAGCGAACATCTCTCCACGTCAGTCACCTGACCAAGTACATGCAGTACACATTCAGGGTCTCTGCTGAGAATAGATTTGGTGTCAGCAAGCCCACCGAGTCTGAGACTATAGTTGCAGAGCATCCTTTCAGTGAGTACTCCTTCATAAGCTTTTAACTTATCCAGTAATTTAACATGTCAGTGATAAACAACAGACATAAGTTTGTATGCATTTCTTAGACTGTTTTACATATTTAAACTAAATCTTTTTTTTAATTTTTTTTTTTTTATCACAGCACCTCCTGGCCCACCAACAAAACCTACAGTCTTCAATGTCACTGCTAACACAATGACCATGAAATGGGAGGAGCCCTATCACGACGGTGGAAGCAAGGTTACCGGCTACTGGATTGAGAAGAAGGAGAGGAACAACATCCTGTGGGTGAGAGAGAACAAGATCCCTTGCTTTGAGTGCCACTGCAAGGTTGAGGGTCTGGTTGAAGGCCTGGAATACCAGTTCAGGGTTTATGCCATGAACAGTGCTGGACTGAGCAAAGCCAGCGAGGCCTCCAAGGGAGCAGTTGCTCAAAATCCAGTTGGTGAGTTTTAAGTTTACTATCACACTATCCAGTTACTTTTCACTTAATTTTCCAATGCCAATCATTTCCTACATGTCTGATCAAATGCTGATGTGCTTTTTAGATCCACCAAGTAAACCAGAAGTCACAAATGTTACAAGAACCACTGTCTCCCTCAAATGGTCATCTCCGCTGAATGACGGTGGCAGTCCAATTGTGGGCTACATCATCGAGCGTAAGCCATACACCTTGACCGGTGAGGGCCGCTGGCTCAAGTGTAACTACACCAACGTGACAGAGACGTTCTACACTGTTACCGCCTTGGGAGAGGGAGAGCCCTATGAGTTTAGAATTATCGCCAAGAATGCCAACCAGGTCTTTAGCAGGCCCTCAGAGACTACTGGCTCTGTGCAGTGCAAGACCGACTTCGGTAAAGTCTGCATTTCTAATTGTGATACAGTACCATCAATACAGCTCACTTTCACATTTCTGACCATGTTAATTTTGTCTACCCAACAGAGCCTCCAAAGGCCCAGCTGGATAGTAAACTCCTGTCCGAAACTGTGAAGGTCAGGGCTGGTTCAGACCTGGTTCTGGATGCTGCAGTGGGAGGCAGACCTGATCCCAAGTCTTCATGGTCCAAGGGCAACAGGGACCTGGAGTTGTGTGAAAAGTACCACGTGCAGTACACCCCCACCAAGGCCATGGCCATCATCAAATTCTGTGACAGAGATGACACAGGAAAGTACATCCTCACAGTCAGGAATGTGAGTGGAACCAAGACTGCTGAGGTTAACGTCAAAGTGCTTGATACCCCCGGAGTATGTGAAGGCAGCATTGAGATTAGCAAAATCACAGAGGAGTCATGCACACTGAGCTGGAAGCCTCCTCTGGAGGATGGCGGTGACGAGGTCTCCCACTACATTGTAGAGAGGCGCGACACCAACAGACTCAACTGGGTCATAATGGACGCAGAGTGCAAGGAGCTGACCTGCAACATCACCAGGCTTTTCAAGAACACAGAGTACCTGTTCAGAGTCAGAGGAGTCAACAAGTACGGACCTGGAGTTTACCTCCAGTCAGAGCCCATGTTCGCCAGAAACACTTTCAGTAAGTGCAACAGTCAGGTCATTGTGAATAAAAACTGATAAACTATGCTTTCAGAATCTCTGAGGCCAAACAGATCCTGCTCTTTAATTTTAAACACTAAATTACCTTTTCTTTCCTTCAGCTGTGCCAAGTCCTCCTGGTGCTCCAGAGATCTTGGTCTCAGGAAAGGACTTTGCCACCATTGAGTGGCTGAAGCCTGAGAGCGATGGTGGCAGCCCGTTGATCCATTACCTGGTGGAGAGGCGCGAGAGAAAGAGTGCTCGCTGGGTGAAGGTGAACAGGGATGGAGCTCACCTGGACACTACGCTCAAGGTGTCTGACTTGGCCGAAGGCAACATCTACCAATTCAGAGTGACAGCCATCAACAAGGCCGGAGAGAGTGAAGCCAGCGAGGTTTCTCTGTATGTCGTTTGCAGAGTGCCAACATGTAAGTCTAAATGCCTAACATTAAATACAACCGAAGATCTGACTGATGATCTGAAATCTGTCTTTTGTGAAATGATTGTTGGGTAACCATGTCCATGATCTTCATTCCTGTATCCTCTCCTCTAAGGCACACCTGCTCCTCCTTCTATTCCTCGTATCACCGATACTCATGCTGACAGCATCAGTTTGGCCTGGTCCCGCCCTGTGGAGGACGGAGGAGCCGATGTGATCGGCTACATCCTGGAGATGCAGGAAGCTGGAGCCGAGGAATGGAAGAAGGCCCATGAAAAGACCCTGCGTGGTACAGAGTACGTGGTGACTGGACTTACTGCGGGCAAGAAGTACTGCTTCAGAGTGGCTGGCATCAACATCAATGGTACAGGAGACTTCAGTGAACCATGTGCTGAGACTGAGCCAGTGGAGAGAATTGGTAAGTCATCTAGAATGATTTTCCCTCTTTCAATACAGTAAATATAATTTGTAAGTCTTTCATGATGTGGTAGCATTAAAATTTCCAACATTTCAAATCATTTATCCCCTTTGCTGACACAGAAACTCCTGACTTTGAGCTGCACGATGACCTGAAGAAGACCATCTGCCTGCGTGCTGGCGGCTCCCTCCGCCTGTTCGTAAAGGTTACTGGCCGTCCCATGCCCACCCTCACTTGGAGTAAACCTGATGTTGACCTCCACAACAGAGGATTTATTGAAGTCACCAGCACGTCTACAACTCTCATCATTGATAAGGTCCACCGCTACGACGCTGGCAAATACACACTGGTGGCTGAGAACTCTGCTGGAAAACAGGAAGTCAACATTCTGGTTAAGGTCTACGGTAAGTGGCACTGATTTTATGTGATATAGAAGCTTTATGAAAATTATATATATATCTATACAGATATATATATATATATATATATATATATATATATATATATAAATGTACTGAACAAAATGTGTTTCCTTTGTTAGATACTCCTGGACCAACTGGACCAATTAAGATAAAAGAGCTGACAAAGGAGTCTATTACAATCTCTTGGGAAGCCCCAAACGTGGATGGTGGTGCACCTGTCAACAACTACATCATTGAGCGACGTGAGGCCTCCATGAGAGCCTACAAGACCGTCACAAGCAAGTGCAGTAAGACATCCTACAAGATCGACGGCCTGATGGAGGGTATGCTATACTACTTCCGGGTCCTCCCTGAGAACATCTATGGCGTCGGTGAGCCTTGTGAGACTCCGGACGTCATCCTGGCTTGTGATGTGCCTCTGCCACCACAAAAGCTGGAAGTGATCGACGTCACCAAGAGCACTGTTGTCCTGGGCTGGGAGAAGCCCGAGCATGACGGTGGCAGCAGACTGTCAGGCTACGTCATTGAAGCCTGCAAGTTTGGCACCGACAAGTGGATGAAGGTGGCCACACTGAAGATCACAGACTTTGAACACACCATCGACAAGCTGAATGAGAATGAGCAGTACTTGTTTAGGATCAAAGCAGTCAACAGCAGAGGAGCCTCCGAGCCCAAAGAGCTTGTTGCAGCCGTCACTGTACAGGAACAGAGAGGTAACAGTTTGCTTCCTGCAATCCAACAAGATATGGTTAATGTACATGTTAACATGGTATCATTTTTCTCTTTCCAGTCATGCCTGTGGTGGACTTCTCCAGTATTCCTCAGAAGGTTGTCAATGTCCTGGCTGGCAAGACTCTGGAGTTGGATCTGCCCATCATCGGCAGACCTCCTCCAGTCTGCTCCTGGTATTTCAGTGATAACAGACTAAAAATCACAGATCGTGTCAAGGTCAAGAGTACTGGCAAGTTCTCCAAACTGACTATGTCTGACACCACCATCGACGACACTGGTGACTACACCCTGGAAGTGAAGAACGCCATTGGTGTCATCAAAGAGGTCATCAAGGTCATCATCCTCTGTAAGAAACCATCCCTCACTTGGTATTTTTGTTTCATCATTTGTTGTTGTCATTATCAAGAGCAGGTTACAGTAAAGTCTGGTGGTGTCAAAGTACAACATTTTCCCTTTAGCCAGTCAAGTTGGCTGCAACCATTGATTTTAATCCCCTTTTTACCAGCTAAACCTGATGAACCAAAGGGACCCATCAGGTTTGATGAGATCGATGCCACCACCATCACCTGCAGCTGGGATCCTCCAGTCAGAGATGGTGGAGCTCCCATTAGTGGCTACGCGGTGGAGCAGCGTGATGCTCACAGACCCGGCTGGGTGCCTGTTTGTGACGTTAGTCGACCAACCTTCAAGTTTGAGAACCTGATTGAAGGAGATGAGTACGTCTTCCGTGCAGCTGCCATTAATCGTTACGGCACCGGAGAGTTCCTGCAGTCTGAGATTGTTACCTGCAGGAGCATGAACAGTAAGATTTTCTTTACATTTACACATTTAGCCAATATTACTACACAAACAGTGTTATGTACAGATATATAGAAACATGTTTTCCTTCTCCACAGATGTGCCTGGACCTCCTGGACGTCCAACTGTCTTTGACGTTTCTCGTGACGGCATGACTGTGGCCTGGAACCCACCAGATGAAGACGGTGGCCTTGAGGTTTCTGGATACATTATTGAGCGCAAAGAAGTAAGGTCTGACAGATGGGTGCGTGCCAACAAGAACCCCATCACCATGACCCGATACAGGTCCACAGAGCTAATCGAGGGCCTGGAGTATGAACACAGAATCACTGCCATCAATGCCAGAGGACTGAGCAAACCAAGTCTGCCATCAAAACCAGCAGTCGCAACAGATCCCATTGGTGAGAGAACAGTTTGAAAAAACTGTTATATACAGTATAAATGTAAGTACAGACTCATTTCAAATACTGACATGCTTCTCCTCCCCACTCAGATCCACCTGGCTGTCCTCAGAACCCAAGGATCACCGACACCACCAAGTCCACTGTGTCACTGGCTTGGAGTCCTCCCGATGATGAGGGAGATGCAAGAGTGGACGGTTACCTTATCGAGATGCAGAAGGTGGGCACCATGGCCTGGATCAAGTGCAACACCACACCATCTCTGATCTGCGAGTACACGCTGACCAACATGCCACAAGGAGAGGAGTTCAAGTTCCGCGTGATGGCCTGCAATGCCGGCGGCTCCGGAGATCCTGCTGAGGTGCCTGGAACTGTCACCATTACTGAGATGCTTGGTAAGGATGCAGAGGTTACATTAACTACACCTGCACTAAGATCATAGATTATGTTTAAGATGACTAAACTAAACTATCAAACTGTTATTGTTCCCTAGAATCTCCTGACTACGACCTGGAGCTCAAATACAAAGACGTGTATGTGGTCCGCCAGGGAGGAGTGGTTAGACTGTCTCTACCCATCAAGGGTAAACCTCATCCAACCTGCAAGTGGTCAAAGGATGGCGGTGCAGTCTCCACTATGGCCATGATTGCTTCCACCGAGGACGCCAGTGAGCTGGTGATCAAGGGAGCCGAGAGGAGCGACACAGGCATGTATGACCTCCTGCTGGAGAATAAGGTTGGCAAGAAGAAAGCCCAAATCAAGGTAAAGGTAATCGGCCGCCCAAGTGCTCCAGAGGGACCACTGGTCTTTGAGGAGATCCAGGCCAATTCTGTCAAGGTGTCCTGGAAGGCACCTACGGATGATGGTGGCTCAGATATCCTGGGTTACATTGTAGAAAGACGTGAGGCAGCCAGAAACGCCTGGTACACCGTGGACTCCAGAGTGACTGACACTCAGCTAGTTGTCAAGGGCCTGAAGGAGGGAACAGAGTACCACTTCAAGGTCACGGCTGAGAACTCCTTCGGTATCAGCTCCTCTCTGAAATCAGAGCAGCCACTGGTGCCCAAGACCCCTCTTTGTAAGTGTTCCTCTTCTTCAGTCAATCGTCAGTCACGTGTGTTTGAACAGTTTGAAATCATTCAATACTAATCTGTGTTTTTCAAACCAGGTCCCCCTGAGCCTTCAAGCACCCCACCAGAGATTATGGATGTCACAAAGAGCTCCGTGGCATTGGCCTGGTCCAGACCAAAGGATGACGGTGGCTCTGCAATCACTGGCTACTTTGTTGAGTACAAGGTGGTGTCTGCTGAGACTTGGTCCCGCCACGAGACCAAGATCACTTCCACTATGTTTACTCTGCCTGGACTCACCCCTGATGCAGACTACCAGTTCCGCATTGTTGCTGTCAACAACATCGGTGAGAGTGAGGCTGGTCCTGTGTCTGACGCAGTCACATGCAAGGATCCATTCGGTAAGCCTCCTCAACCAAATGTGGTTTGTGTTGGTGTCAGTGAGTCACATAAACAACTGATGATTAAACTTGTTTTTGTTTCTTTCTCTCCAGACAAGCCAAGCCAACCAGGCGAGATCGACACAGTGAACGTGAAAAACAACTTCA
Organism: Sciaenops ocellatus; assembly: GCA_033000465.1. Lineage (NCBI taxonomy): Eukaryota > Metazoa > Chordata > Actinopteri > Sciaenidae > Sciaenops > Sciaenops ocellatus. Next base: position 1,652,791 of record CP136868.1, on the reverse strand, counting down.
TCACCATCCGCTGGCAAGCTCCAGAGTGTGACGGTGGAAAGGAGGTCCTGGGCTACTGGGTGGAGTACAGGAAGTCCATTGAGAGCACCTGGAAGAAGTGCAACAAGCAGAGGCAGAAGGAAATGGAGTTGACCATGCCTGGACTGGCTGAGGCCACAGAGTACGAGTTCAGAGTGTTTGCTGAGAATGAAACAGGAATGAGCAGACCTCGTAGGACTGCCACATGCATCAAGACTAAACTGAGTGGTGAGTACACTGAAATGTAGTGTGAAAATAACTACTAAACTTTTACTACTTAACTTGCTTGCCCAGAGAAACTTCATCATATGTGTTTCCTGTATAAATCTAAAACTTGATTTGTACTTACAGTTGAAAATAAACCAAGCCTGAGAAAGGAAATGGATGAAGTGACTGCCAAGCTTGGCCAGCCTGCTGTCATGAAGTGCCAGATTATTGGTAGACCTGTCCCTGACATCAAGTGGTATCATGCCGGCAAGGAGGTTGTTGAGTCCCGCAAGTACGAGATGAGCTCTGACGGCCGCAACCACTCCCTCTCTATCATGACTGACCAGCAAGAGGACGAGGGTGAGTACACTTGCAAGGCCATTAACGACACCGGAGAAGCCGAGACCTCAGGTGTCCTGGTGTTGGAGGCTGTTCCATCCTTCCACCCTGACTACCCTCTGAAGGAAACTTATTATGCCGGCCTGGGAACCACTCTGCGCATCCACGCCGTCTACATCGGTCGTCCTGAGCCAAAGATCATGTGGCTTCATGGTGCAAAGACTCTAGAGAACACAGAGGACATCAGCATTGAGACCACTGAGCACTACACACACCTGATTATCAAGAATGTGCAGCGCAGAGTTCATGGAGGCAAATACAGGATCAGACTACACAACCACTTCGGCAGGGCTGACACTGCATTCAGTGTTGAAATCTATGGTATGTTTGTATGATAGCAACAAAGCATGCATTTCAAAGGTGATATATTAAGATTCATAACTAATATCTAATATCCCTGTTTACAGACAAACCTGACATGCCTCAGGGTCCCATTGTGCTGGATGCCCTCCTGAAGAACTCTGTCATCATCAGCTGGAAGCCTCCCAAGGACGACGGAGGCTGCATGATCACCAACTACATCGTAGAAAAGCGTGAGGACAAGGAGGGCACCGAATGGGAACTGGTGTCATCATCTATCAACGGCACATCTTGCCGTGTGCCAAATCTCACTGACAGTGCTGGATACTTCTTCCGTGTGTACGCCCAGAACCGCTATGGCAACAGTGTACCACTGGAGCTCGCTTCACCTATCCTCATCAAGAGCCAACTGGGTAAATCAAACATCAGCTTTTAAAGTACTTAATGAATTCATGTCTAACGATATAAGCATAGAACTCTGATACACCAGTTTACATGTAACCTGAACTGACAATGCTTTCCTGTCCACAGAGAGGCCATCACCACCTCTGTCACCAGTTGTTTCTGGAATCACCAAGGACTCCTGCGTGGTTTCCTGGAAGCCTCCACTCAGTGATGGTGGCTCCAAGATCAAGAGCTACTGCCTTGAGAAGAAGCACAAGAAGGACAAGAAGGAATGGACCGAATGGACTCCGGTGACCACAGACGAAATCAAACAGACGGTGCTGTCCGTTAAGCGCCTGACGGAGGGCGTTGAGTACATCTTCCGTGTTAAGTGTGAGAACCTTGGAGGACAGAGCGACTACAGCGAGGACACCACTCCCATCGTTACAGCCACAGCCGTTGATGTTCGTGCTCCTGCCTTCAAGGAAGAGCTGAGGAACATGAGTGTCAAGTACAAGAGCAACGCTACCCTTGTCTGCAAAATCACAGGACAGCCCAAGCCTGTTATTAAATGGTTCAGGCGTGGAAAGGAAATCCACTCTGATGGAAAGAAGATTAAGATCCAGGAGTTCAAGGGAGGTTATCACCAGCTGGTCATCACCGACGCTGATGAGGAAGACTCCACCGTGTACCAGATCAGGGCCACCAACCAGGGAGGTTCCATCTGTGCTACAATCTCTCTGGATGTTGAAAGTAAGTTTTATTTTTACAAATTTACCCAGTAGGTGTAAAGACTAAACATGTTTTTAATTTGAATAGAACACAACATCTCACTTAAATATTTCTCTTATTTCTAGTCCCTGCTCAGATCCACCTGCCAAAGAACCTGAAGGACAAAGAAGCCATCCCTGCCCTGCGTGGAGAGGTGGTCAATATCAAGATACCTTTCGGTGGCAAACCAGATCCTGTCATCACATGGCAGAAGGGACAAGACCTGATTGACAGCAATGGCCACTACCAAGTCATTGTCACCAGATCATTCACATCTTTGGTGTTCCCCAACGGAGTGGAAAAGAAGGATGCTGGTTTCTACATTGTTTGCGCCAAGAACAGATTTGGCATTGACCAGCAGACAGTTGAGCTGGATGTGGCTGACGTGCCTGATCCTCCACGTGGTGTCAAAGCCAGTGATGTCTCCAGAGACTCGGTCACACTGAACTGGGTGGCCCCAGCAAATGATGGCGGCAGCAAGGTCATCAGCTACATCATTGAGAAGAGCCCCACCACTGCTGAGAGGTGGCAGCGTGTCGCCCAGTCCCGTGACACCCACTACACTGTCATTAATCTGTTTGGAGGAACCAGCTATCAGTTCAGAGTCATTGCTGAGAACAAGTTTGGACAGAGTGCTCCATCTGAAACCAGTGGACACATCATGACCAAGGAAGACAAATCAAGAGTTCTGCTCTACGACAGAGAGGTTGACGATACCGGACGTGTACCAAGAGGCAAGGCTCAGCACTCTGATGCCAAGAACCTGCACAATAAATATGCCATTGCAGAGGAATTGAGCAGAGGTCAGTTTGGCATTGTCCACCGCTGTGTTGACATCAGCTCTGAGAAGACCTACATGGCTAAGTTTGTCAAAGTGAGAGGTGCCGATCAAGCAGTTGTTAAGAAGGAAATTGCAACACTGAACTTGGCCAAACACACTAACTACCTCCTCCTCCATGAGTCCTTCGACAGTCCCGAGGAGCTGGTCATGATCTATGACTTCATCTCTGGTGTCGACATCTTTGAGCGCCTCAACACAGCTGAGTTTGAGCTTAATGAGCGTGAGATTGTTAACTATATCAGGCAGATCTGCTCGGCTCTTGAGTTCTTGCATGCTCAGAGCTATGGACATTTTGATATCAGACCTGAGAACATTGTGTACACAACAAGGACCAGCTCCAATGTGAAGATTATTGAGTTGGGCCAGTCCAGACACCTGACTCCTGGAGATCAAATCAAGGTCCAGTATACCACTGCAGAGTACGCTGCCCCTGAGATCCACCAGTGTGACATGGTTAGCACTGTCACTGACATGTGGTCAGTTGGTGTCCTTGCCTATGTCCTTCTCAGTGGACTTAATCCATTCACAGCAGAAACCAACCAACAAATGATTGACAACATCTCCAATGCGGCATACAGCTATGATGACGAGTCCTTCAAGCAAGTCAGTGTTGAGTCATTAGACTTCACCGACCGCCTCATGACAAAGGAACGCAAGCACCGTATGACTGCTGCTGAGGCTCTGGCGCATCCTTGGCTGACCAAACCTGCAGAGGAGATCAGCACCAGAGCAATCACAACTGGCAGACATAAGAGATACTACCAGACAATGGTGAGGAAGGAGTGGAACACTGTCGTCTCTGCAGCCCGTGTGGCTAGCGGAGGATCCATCAGGTCCCAGCGTGGCGTTTTTGTCGCCAAGGTGAAGATTGCTCCATTTGAGAACGGTCCTGTTGGTGGGCAGATTGGCCACGCTATGGTGAACGAGGGAGACAATGTGAAATTCACTTGCAACATTGAAAACTACGACAGCACTACTGAGGTGACATGGTACTGTGGCGTCAGGCAACTTGAAGCTGGTGACAAATATGAAATTGAATACGAGGACGGCCTGGCTGTAATCACCATCAACAAGGTCACAAGGTCAGACGATGGTACTTACAGATGCAAGATTGTGAATGAGTATGGTGAGGACAGTGCCTATGCAGAGCTGTTCATCAGTAGTGTCAGATCTTACCGCGACTTCTTCACCACGCGTGTGGTCAAGAAGACAAAGCGCAGAGTTGACACTGCCAGGATGCTCCAGAAGCCACCAGAGTTCACCCTGCCTCTTGTTAACCATACAGCCTACATCGGTGAGGCTGTGCGCTTTGGCGTCACCATCACCGTTCACCCTGAACCTCGTGTCATCTGGCACAAATCTGGACAGAAGCTCATCCCTGGACAGGATGACAGGAAATACACCTTCCTCACTGACAAGGGCCTGTACCAGTTGATTATCCATAACCTTGATGATCAGGATGATGCTGAGTACAGTGTTGTGGCCCGCAATAGGTACGGTGATGACAGCTGCAAAGCTCGTCTTACTGTTGTTCCACGACCTAAACCTGCAGACCTCACCCTGAGGCCCATGTTCAAACGCCTGCTCGCAAACGTCGAGTGCAGGGAGGGCCAGAATGTGCGCTTTGAGATCAGAGTCTCCGGCCATCCAACACTGAAGTGGGAGAAGGACGGTACACCTTTGGCCTTTGGACCTTCTATTGAGGTTGTCCATGAAGGTCTGGATTACTACATCCTTCACGTGAGAGACACTCTGCCTGAGGACTCTGGTATCTACAGAGTTACTGCAACCAACTCTGCTGGATCTGCCAGTTGCCAGGCCACGCTCAAAGTGGAACGTGTCACTCATGTAAAGAAGGAATACGAGATGAGCGAAAAGGAGAAGGAGGAGGCAGCCGGAAAGGAGGAGTTAGACAAAAAGGTGAGGCTGTCTCAGATTTTGGCAGGCACTGTTGTTACACCTCTACCACAGGTGGCGGTACAGGCTGTCAGGGAGGCAGCCACCATGTTCAAACCTGCTGTGACAACCAAGAAGGGAGAGAAGACTGAGGCTGAGATAAAGAAAGAACAAGAGGAGAGGAAGAAGCGTGCAGATGAGAAGAGGCTGCGCATGCCGTACGTCGTCCCCACTCCTCGTGTCGTTAACCCAGCTATCCTCGAGGAGGACGTGGAGATTAAACACTTCAAGCCTCTCTCTGACATGAAATGGTACAAGAAGCTGCGAGATCAGTATGAGTTCCCCGAGCCAATGGAGAAGATCAAGCAGAAGAGGATGAAGCGTATTCGCCTCTCCAGATGGGAGCAGTTCTATGAGGTGCCTATCAGGATCAAGGACCAGTATAAGCCTAAGTGGCGCATCTCATCGTTGACCCAGGATGACTTGGAGACTGTGAGGCCTGCAAGGCACCGCACTCCTTCTCCTGAGATGGAGGCCTACCACAGGATCAGGAGGAGGTCTCTGGGTGACCTGTCGGATGAGGAGCTGCTGCTGCCCGTGAACGAGTACCTGTCAATGAAGAGAACTGAGGAGGAGAGGCTTCGTCTGGAAGATGAGCTGGAGCTTGGATACTCTGCCTCTCCACCTAGCCTCAGCCCAGTTCGCTTTGAGCTGTCCGCTTTGCGTCCCTCATCTCCTAGAAGAGTCTACAGCGATGACGAAGAGGGAGAAGAAGTCCGTAGATATGACTCCTACAGAATTCCTTCTAAATACGAAGCTGGCCCAAGTTTTGTTGACCTTCGCCAGCGTCACGACAAAGCCACATACAAAGCTCCAAGACAGAAGCAGAGGGTGTATGAAGAAAGAGAAGATCAGGAGCTGCTGCGCCCACACAAAACTGCCCAGAGAATCTCCTCTTACAAGAGTGAACTCAAACGCATGGAGTTTGAGGAGAAGATTCGTACCACGAGGAAGGAAACAACTGTCACTGTTGCGACAGTCTCTGAGGAGCAATCAGAGCACCTGACAAGTTTCACCTCTGAATATATGCCTAAACCGATCAAGAAGCTCCCAGTGCATGAACCAGAGAGATCTCCTACCCCAGGAAAAGCTGCCAAGGCAGATGTGACCCTTCCAAGGGTCGACTTTGCTTCCAGATATGAGGAGAGAAAGCAGGCGCTCAGATCTGAGAGGAGGTCAGTGGAGAGCAAGGTGGAGGTGGTGACTCAGGCTCCCTTCAGCCTTGACCATGCCCCACGTATCACCATCAGGATGCGATCTCATCGCGTACCCTATGGCTCCAACACAAAATTCACTCTGAACGTCCAGTCCAAGCCAGAGTCTGAGGTCAAGTGGTTCCACAATGGAAAAGAGATTCAGCAGAGTAGCAAATACTACATGAGCAACATCAGCGGTGTCCTGACTCTCCAGATCACCAACTGTGTGACTGAAGATGCTGGCACTTACCGTGTGGTCTGCAGGAACGCCAAAGGAGAGACTTCGGACTACGCTACATTGGATGTAGCAGGAGCAGAGTACACTGTCTTCTCCTCACTCCGCAAAGATGAGGAGCCTCCATCCTCCCATCTGCCAGAGATGACTGTAACAGAAGTATACCATGTCTCTTCCTCTAAAACAACAGTGCAGGAAACTGTGACTAAAACTGAGACCCAGTCCACCACTGTTGTTGAGAAGCCAAGTGAGAAGCCTGCTGAGGTTGAGAAGCCAAAGGAGAAGCCTAGTGTTCCTGCCATGATCCTGTCAAAGCCACAGTCCCTGACTGTCGAGGAGGGAGCAGTCGCCAGATTTGAGTGTGAAGTGGGTGGCGATCCAGCACCTTCTGTCACCTGGCTGCACGAAGGGGCAGTTGTTTGCACTTCTGCCCGTCACCACATCGTCTCAACTCACAACAACTCCAATTTTGAGATCTCTGCTGTTGAGATGTCAGACGAAGGTAGCTACACTGTGCTGGTGGAAAACGCTGGAGGCAAACAAGAGGCCCATTTCAGTCTGACCATCCGCAAGTCTGAGTCCAAGGAGAAGGTTGTTGCCTCTCCAAGAGTCACCTCTCCAGAAGCTAAGTCCCCTCTGGCCAAGTCCCCTGAACCAGTCAAATCTCCCCAGAGAGTCAAATCCCCTGAGCCAGTCAAGTCACCTCAGAGAGTCAAGTCTCCAGTCTCACCAAAATCCCCAACACCCAAATCTCCAACACCAAAATCACCGACTCCCAAATCACCTACGCCCAAATCGCCACCTCCATCTGAGAAGGAACGAGTGACTTCTCCAATCAAGTCACTAAGGAGAGTGGTGTCACCAACGCTTGAGGTCACGGCGCCTCACTTCCTGGTGCAGCCCAAGTCCCAGAATGTGAACGAAGGGGAAAACGTTAAGTTCACGTGTGAAATCGCTGGAGATGCTTCCTCTGAGGTGGAGTGGTTGAAAGACAACATGACCGTGAGTACTTTCTTCCAGAAACTTTTAGACTAAATTGTGTTTACGGTCTTTGCTGCTGACTTAACCCCACACTGCCGTCTCTTTGCAGATCTCTGTCACGTCAAACATCCGACTGAGCCGCTCTAAGAATGTGTTCACTCTGGAGATACGTGAAGCCACAGTTGCAGACAGCGGGAAATACACGATAAAAGCCAAAAATCAGTTTGGACAGTGCTCTGCAACATCCTCCCTCAACGTCATCAGTAAGTTCCCACTGCATTTCAGCTAAACTCAATTAAATACACTGTGCCTCAGTGTATTTAATTGGCCTTGATACTAAAGCTTGTGACAAAACAAAAGACTTTGATTTTTAACATTCAAACATGAGGTACTCGCAGCTTACACTCAGTGTCTGCATATTGTACAGTGCCTGTGCACATTGTGATATGAACCATGTGTGCTTGTCATTTGCATTCTCACAGCTGAAGAATCAACAAAAATGATAATTGTGGAGCAAAGAGCTTCTTCTGAGGCTGCTGCCGGCATGCTGAAAGGTTTATCTGCCTCTTCAGTTTGTATGGAGGCAGCTTCCATGCAGGCCGGCAGCTACAGCAGCAGCTCCCGCTCAGCTGCCGCTGCCGAGTATTCGTTTGAGAGCACGTCTGCAAGTAGCATGTCTGCCATGATGGCTGAGTCAATGACGGCTGAATCAATGATGGCTGAGTCAGTGATGGCTGGGTCAGTGATGGCTGGGTCAATGGTTTCCATGAGCTCCAGCAGCCAAATGATGGAAATGTCTACTCACTCGCATGTCGAGGCCTCCTCCTCTTCAATGAGGGCCCTCACCACCGGGGTTAAACGAGGTGAGATGCCTGAATCCGTCTGTAACTTGCACTTAAAGTCAGAGTAAGAGGAAGTGCACCTTGAATGATCTGAGCACCTTGACTGAGTAAAGATGAATGTGAGATGAAGTCCTGCCTGTTTAAAAACTCAGATCCTGTCATGTAGTCATCATTACAATAACATTTGAGACTTCTGCCTTGATGATTTCATCCAGTCATAAAAATGAAGCCACAAACGGGCGTAAAAACAAAGAGAAGACACTGTTAGTGTCGGCTTAATCAGAAACCCTTAAAACCACCGTTATATCGAGGTAGAGCAGCATTCATTGGATGAGACGTGAAGGACAAAAATCCAGTTTGACTGAAATAAATAGAATTGAACTGAAGTCATTATATTTGTTCATGGAGTCAAAGTAAATGTAGTTAGCCGTCTCAACGACAGCACAGAACAATGAAACATCGTACCAGCACTATCAAATCTTTGTTATCCTTTCAGCAACGTTGTAGTCAAGACCAACTAAACCGAGACTAAGTTGTGACTAAGACCAGAGTGTATCGAGACAGAGACAAGACTTACAAGACAGACCAGACAGTATGTAGCATACTTGGGTAGCTATCACGAAAACCCTTTGGGTGAAGGTTGCGACATTGAGTCACCTCGCAGTATTTCCAAAACGCTGTGTGTTCAGAAAGACAGGTAACAAATAAATCAGACAGTTAAGCGACATCCTGAAGTTTTGGTCTTGACCTGTCTGAGACCGAGACGAGACCGATCTCGAGTACTACAACATAGTATAGAGTACAAACTGATTCAGGAAAGATCATCAAAGAAACAATAAACGATGTTAACTCGTAGATCATTTCCACTGCGTGGTTTGGACTCGCTCAGCACCATTGTGGATGACACCTGGCACTTTTTATGGTATTACCTTGATGGAGAAGTCCATCAACAGTGCTCGCCGCTCTGTCGGTCGAAGGTTTTTCTCCTTACTGTAACAAACCAAGAATCAAGAACATCCCGTCATATCCTCCATTTCTCCTGCCGTGCTAAAGATGATGTTTCATGACAGTTTAATGCAGCGATCAAAGAATCACGAAGGAAAACATACGAAAACAAAGTTGAGAAAAGTGAGTTGAGTCATGAAATTTAAACTACGGAGACAAAGAGGTCAGAACATTAACGTGTGAATATTGTGGCTCATCTCTGTGACTTTGATGTCATCACATATTATCATCATCATCATCATCATCACTTCACTGAACCTTCATCACTGACTTTTTTTCTCCGTTAACAGGCGTTCCACCAAAGATCGAAGCTCTTCCACAGAACGTGAGCGCCGAGCCGGGGAAGACTCTGACTGTGGCAGGGGTATTCTCTGGAGACCCCACACCCTCCGTCCAGTGGGTACGCTCGGGTCGGACCCTCCCCAACGGGGACGAGCGGTATCATGTGGAGAACACCGCCGAGCTCTCCACCCTCGTGATCTCTGCGGTGAAGGAGGGTGATGCTGGAGCGTACACCCTGCGACTGTCCAACGAGCTCGGCTCCGACACCGCGACTGTCAACGTTCACATTCGGTCCATGTAAAAAAAAGAAAAGTTCATTTATACCCCCTGTTCCCTCGTCCAGAACCTTTTTATTTAGTGAATTAGCAATAATAATACTTGATAAAGATCTGGATTTCTGTTCTTGTAAATATGAACTATTTTTGTACCAAACTTGACATTAATTTATGCCAAACTAGACTAAAGTCTAAAGTTGTTATAAAATGTGCCATATTGGACAATTATGACTTAGGATTTTTGAACCACTTTTCTGTGACATGTACATAATGTATATAGCCGAATTTAACGGTTATGGGAAATGTATGCATTGTTATTTATGACAATAATATGAACTGAAACAAAAGAACAAATGTTTAAACAGGAGAAAGTTTCACCTGGAACGAATACCCTGTCAAACGTAGAAACTAAACTCTGTGCCTCAACGATAAGTTGAAGTCTTTAAGATTGCCTCAACAGGTAGAGAGGCTCCCTGTTGACGTTCTGAACCACAAACAGAAAGACTAAGTTATTGTTTGAACACGCGTCTGCGTGAGATATTACAGTTTCCTATGAGTTGTACCATGAGCGTAAGACCCTGAGTGCTGTTTGCATTACCCTCATGTAAGCAGCATGAACCGGCCTTGTGCTCAGACTGACTGTGTCATACCACCATGATTTGATGACCTGCCCGGAGTGCGAGCGGCCTGCACGCTGGGCGTTTAGATCATTTTAATAAAGTGCGCTGTTTCTGGCGCAGGACGGCCGGACTGGCTCTTTAAAACGTAACATCTCCTGGCCATGAACGAAGGTCAGAGCCGGCTCTGCTGCACAGAAGCAGCGCCATCTCTCGGAGGATATCTAGCTAAACGTGTTTGTGTGTTTGAGTGCGAGTGTTTGTAGCTTTTAGATATTTCACCTTGTCAGTAGTCGGGGTCCACCACAGTGACGTCATCTCCTGTGTTATAAAGAAAAGCAGACGTGTTACCCTGCACTTTGAGTTATTGATCTGTTGATGTAGAACTATATTTCATCCTCCTCGAGTTTTATGCATTACTGATTTAATAAAGCATGATTCAGCACTACGACCGGCCTCTGCTCTTTATTGTGTCTGTGCTCTGATACCTGCACTACATTCATCTACAGTGTTTATGATGATCAGCTAATAAGTACTCGAGTATTTCTGGTGTGTGATACCAACTGAGCTCACCTCCAGGATTTTGGTTCTGGATCCAGAGCTGTGTGTAGAGGACTGTCTATGCTCCAACCCTCATCTGTGGTCATGATCTTTGAGTAGTGACTGAAAGAATGAGAGCGAGATACAAGGGTCTGAAACCTGGACGTAGTCTCTGTGATGTCCCCGCGGACTGTCTAAAACCTGGACGTAGTCTCTGTGATGTCCCCGCAGACTGTCTAAAACCTGGACGTAGTCTCTGTGACGTCCCCGCAGACTGTCTAAAACCTGGACGTAGTCTCTGTGATGTCCCCGCAGACTGTCTAAAACCTGGACGTAGTCTCTGTGACGTCCCCGCAGACTGTCTAAAACCTGGACGTAGTCTCTGTGACGTCCCCGCAGACTGTCTAAAACCTGGACGTAGTCTCTGTGACGTCCCCCGCGGACTATCTAAAACCTGGACATAGTCTCTGAGACAAACTTCAGTCGCTCTTCATCACTGGTTTTAATATTAATTTGCGTTGTAGTGAAGCTGTTTGTCCAGCAGGGGGCAGCGCAGCACTGTTTATTATAAACCATCATACACCACAGAGGAAAAGATGACGGATTTCATTTATTCACTGAATTCAGAAAAAATATTTAAAATATCAAAAATAAAACAAAAAGTATTTTAATTTTTATTTCATATTCTTCTGTTTATTTATATATTTTTTTATTTTAACATTTGTCAGATAAAGTCAAAAGTTTAAAATTGTCCTCTGAAAATATATAAATGATATTTTTTATTGATCTGAACATTTTAAATCAGTTGACAGCTGACAAACATTTGTTTAAATCTGTAAAATTAAAATCCAATAATGTTTAATTTGATTTTATAACATTTGAGATGAAACGTTTTTATTAAAAATATATAAATTCATCTTCGTTTAAAGGTTTGACAGGAACCTTCAACAAACCAAAATCTAACTCAGAGAACAAAAAGAACGAGAGCGACTCCTCGTTCATCTTCAGTCCAGGTTCTCTGGGTCAGGTGATTATCATATGTTCTGGTTCTGCACAAAGTGTTTCAGGTCGATGTTCAAACAAACTCAAAGAACGTTCTGAGTACGTTCAGAATACGTTCAGAATACGTTCAGAGAACGTTCAGAGAACGTTCAGCTCAGGTTGATGTTTCCTCAGAGGAATTTTGTGTTTTTAGTGCCAAACAAACATGAAGTTGGGGCGGTGTTTAGCTCAGTTGGTAGAGCAGCCGCCCCATGTGCGAAGGCTCAGTCCTTGCTGCGGGAGCCCAGAGTTCGAGTCCGGCCTGTGGCTCTTTCCGCATGTCATTCCCATCTCTCTCTCCCCACATTTCCTGTCACTCTTCAGCTGTCTCTATCAGAATAAAGCTTGAAAAGGCCAAAAAAATAATCTTAAAAAAAAACAAACAAACAAAAAAACCATGAAGTAAAAATATAAATAATATAAATACATTAAATATGGACAGAAACCTCAAGCAGAACCGAGCTCATTGGTGGACAGTCATCAACAGAGACCAGTTGAGTTAAAGATAGAGAGGTTAGACAGAGAAATAGAGACAGAGCAGCAGTAAATCATTTACTACCTATAAACTGTGATGGAGATATGGCAGCAATAATAATAATAATAATAATAATAATAATATATGTCGGACGTCATCAGGACCACAGCAGCAACCACGATCATGAGAACCTGACCTGAGTTCTGTTCATGTTCTGTCTCCATGACAAATCTTCATTTTCAGTTTAAACAGCAGGAGGCGCTGTGCTTCCATTGAAAGAGCTGACACCTGATCAGCTGATCAGCTGACTGCTTTGATGATCATCATCTTTAGATGAACTCACCTGAAGAACAGGTGTGTTTGTTCTGTGCTTCATATTTTTATATTTTCTTCATGTGATTTACAGACAGAGATAAACATACTAGCCACAACCAATCAGAAACCTCCATGTCTGTGAAGTGAAGCCACAAACTGCAGCTCCTCAAACGTCCACTTGAGGCTGGCTCCAGAAGTGAGTCAGTCTCCATAAGTCCCCATGTTAAAATGTCCAACTTCACAGCAGAAATAAACATGTTTACAGCCTGGTACAAAAAACAGTTTTGGTCTCTATAGCTAATTTCCCCGTTCATGACAACTGTACTGAGGGTGAATTTTTATACAACTCACCTGTTCAGATTATATTAAGGCTTAAAGTTATGCAGGATTAAGAGCGTGGACGCTTTGATTGACAGGTGGGTGTCGTTGTTCGACCCGCCTCAGGTCCACGTCTTTGACCATATTTAGATTAACAGGTGGAGGAAGATGCAGGGTTACAAAATGAGTGACATCATGCACACTCTGTCCACTCATTACACTGTTGATGAACCACAGAACTTCAGATTGACGCCAGAAGAACCAGTTTGGCGTTTCCACAAAGAACCTAAAGAACCTAAAGAAGTTAAAGGTTCCTCAAAGAAACATCAACACAAGGTTCATCAGCTCCTCTCATCGTTGGTCTCAGGTGGTTTGAAGAGGATCTGGTTCTGGTTCTGGATGTTTGTGGACTTTGCGTCCTCCCTGATGTGTTCAAACAGAGAACAGAGAGTGGTGATTGGTTCGTTGGGTGAGGGATGTGAAGAGGGGGGAGGATGGAGTGTGTCTCTAAAATGAGCTTTCATGGTTTTTAATGAAGCTCAGAGGATTTAATCAAAGCCTGCGAGTCCCCGAGTGTCAGAGTCTGTCCAACGTTATCAGAGCCGCACTCTGAGGCTCGGCCATGCCACACTCAAGCTTCAGTTTGAGAGCAAGACAAGCTGAATGTGGCTGAGAGACGAGCTGAATGCGGCCGAGAGCCACCAGAGCTCCTCGTCTTAAAGGTCCGTTATGTAACATTCAGACAAATAGCGACACCTTTGGTCCTTCAGTGAACTGCAGTCAGCTTCCTGTTCACAGACACCATAAATAAACTACAGTCATATTTAGAATAACATTACTATCTGTAAGGAGAGTAACACATGAAAGGATGTTCATACGTTAGCTTGCTGCAGTATGCTAATATATGTGACATGTTTTACAGTAATGTTAGCTTAGTTTAGCTTTGGACTGTGTTGGAGAGCGGCCTCCATTTCTAAGCTAACGTTAGCTTGTGTTGCTTACTGTTGACACTGTAGGGAAGCTAACAGACTGAGGCTAAAGCTAATAGGTCTCATGTCATGATGCTAACAGCTGATTTCATAAATATTAAAAGACATTTTTATTCTGACGTGTCGATCAGACATGAAATGTTTCTAAATGTATTTTTACAGTATTATGATAGATCGTCTTTATATTTTCATTCTCGTTGTCTGGTCGGGTGAATCTGCAGACGTTGCTCAGTGTAATCCTAACTTCAGTCTGCTGTCAGCGGTCCTGCAGACTGACACAGGGTCAGACTCTGTTTTTCTGGGTCACAGAGGTCGAACCTCTCAGCTGTCCTGAGATCAGCAGTCTGCAGGTCCCACATGGGGCCGCAGGAAGTGACCTCAGTGCCTGGCTCCTGTCCACTCTGCTGTCTGGGCTGGGCCATATGGCTAAACCTCTGTCCGTCCATCTGTCCCCTGAGTCCTGTTCCCCTGTCCATCCGTCCATCAGCTCTCCTTCACATTCACCAGCCTGCAGACACTCATCTTAAATTTATGAGCCCCCCTCCTGAATAGGAACAGCCCTCCCTTCTGAAATGGAACGCCCCATGGCTGCAACGCCAATGCCATATTTGTCTGTTTGCTTTGTCGTGCCAGCAGAACCTGATCAGTCCCTGATGGTCCTGAAGCCTGCAGAGAAGCTGCAGCAGGATCAGACCTTATTATCATCATCTTCCACTCCACACTGTCACGTCATCTCCATCATGAATCTACAGACTGAACAATTGATAAACTAACAGGTCAATGACGATGATGACGATGATGACGATGATGATGACGACGATGATGATGACGACGATGACGATGATAATGACGATGATGACGATGATGATGACACCAATGATGATGACGACGATGATGATGACGATGACGACGGTTATGATGGCGACGATGATGACTACGATGATGACGATGATGCTGATGATGACGACGATGATGACGACGATGATGATGATGGCGACGATGATGACTACGATGATGACGATGATGCTGATGATGACGACGATGATGACGACGATGATGACGACGATGATGATACCGATGATGACGATGATGATGATGACTACGATGATGATGATGATGATGATGGCGACGATGATGACTACGAAGATGACGATGATGCTGATGATGACGACGATGATGACGATGATGATGATGGCGACGATGATGACTACGATGATGACGATGATGCTGATGATGATACCGATGATGACGATGACGACGACGACAACGATGATGACGATGACGACAACGATGATGACGATGACACCAATGATGACGACAACAATGATGACGACGACGACGATGATGACGACAACAATGATGACGATGACGACAACGATGATGACGATGACAACGATGACGACGATGACAACGATGATGACGATGATAATGACACTGATGATGACGACGACGACAATGATGAAGATGAAGATGAAGAGGAGACGTGTTCTTTATTCACACAAATCAAATAAATCAAATGTTTTCCACATTCATCAACACAGACACATAGCAGATGAAGAGACTTTAGGAAATATATAACCACGATGACGACGATGATGACGACGATGATGACAACGATGATGATGATGATGACGACGACGACAATGATGACAACGATGACGACGATGATGATGATGACTATGACAATGATGATGACACCAATGATGACGATGACAACGACAATAACGATGATGACAATGACAACGATGATGATGATGATGATGATGACAATGATGATGACGATGATGATGACACCAATGATGACAATGATGACAACGACAATAACGATGATGACGAAGACGACGATGATGATGATGACGATAAGTTTCTGTTTATTTCAGGATGTTTCTGTTTGTGATTGTTAATGGTTGTTTCTTTCTTCCGGCCACTGATGAATTTAATGAATATAAACAGTAATTATTGACTTTTCATGTATTTATTGTTTCATTTCAATAAAAGAGAAAATGTAAGGTTTGATCAGAATGAACATTACGGATGTTTTTCTAACAGTCTGAATCCGAATCAGGACGTGGACTCGTCCCCGTGGACCTCGTCATGATGAGCGATAATGGACTGTGTGGTTCATTAATGAAGAGGTTAATGACACTGGAACACTTCCTGTCTGTGAACAGTTTGTGGAGATCTTGAATGTGCCACTGAGTCATCATTCATTCATGGTTTGCCGTTGGTGGACGACATATTGTTGATGCCTGGTGACAGATGGACGAGACGCCGTCATTCATTTACAACGGGTGCAGAGGCCGACCAATCAGAGACTCAAACACACAAACAGATTTATAGATATTGTATTTATTGATGATTTAGTATTATTATTATGATCTTCACAGTCTTGTTGAAGCTGTCAAACCTGGCTGACCCGGCTCTCACTGAAGAGACTGAGCAGGTCCATCTGACTTAATGATTATTAATTTTTGATGATAAGAATATTGATGAACAGTGACATGAGAAACATGAGCTCAGACTGAAATGAAGTGATGAGGAGGAAACGTGTGAACCCTCAGCGGACTCGGAGGTGAACATTAGTCAACATCAGTGACAGTGTTGATTTATGGTCAGAGATGACAGCGGCCATTAGAGGTCCCCGCTGAGCTGAACACACAAACTAACAAACAAACGTGGATGTTCTCACGTATCTCAGTGTTTCAAACTGATTCTCAAACACTTTATTTTAGCTTTAAAACAAGCTATGCATTACAGTTAGCACCGTCTCTGCATGTCTTCATTATTGAAATTCTTCATGTCTATAGTTTCATGAACAAACAAACAAACATGGCAGTCTTTTAGTCTTTGTGGTTTCTCTGTTTCTT
This sequence comes from Sciaenops ocellatus, assembly GCA_033000465.1. Taxonomy (NCBI): domain Eukaryota; kingdom Metazoa; phylum Chordata; class Actinopteri; family Sciaenidae; genus Sciaenops; species Sciaenops ocellatus. Next base: position 1,635,937 of record CP136868.1, on the reverse strand, counting down.
CGTCGTCTTCATCGTTTGCTTCATGGTTTTGGTGGATTCAGTTTATGAGATCTGCAACAGTTTCAGTGACACACTGACTGAATCTCATTTAATCCCATTACAAACACACTGCAGGCTGCTCCATCACCCCCACACCACCTCCACCCCCCACCCCCCCTCGTCAAGGCAAATATTAGCAGAAAGCAAATAATCCTGCAGGTTGGGATTAAGATTTTAAATGGAGCCCAATTGTGTGCTTTTTGGTTAATGAATAACAAAGTCTTGGAGGACGGCATCTCATTTATTAAACATGAAAAGCTCCTTGATGAAATATAGAAACTGGAAGTGTTTTTGCATTTCAAACGATTTGCATGGCCGGCGTGCTCGCATGCTAATGAGCTGCGAGATTCAACGAGTTATAAAAAGAAACAAGTTTGTAAGTGACGCAAAAAAGCAACAATCAGCAAAAGAAGAAACGAAGAGACAAAGAAGAGAAGACTTCAGATTCACACACAAATATCAAAACGTGAGCTGATATAGCTAAAATGAGCTGTTAGCTTCTAGGCTAAACAGAAAATATAAGCTAATGTTGATTTTAGCTAATGTTTACTGGACGGTAGACGCTGACACTAGCTCATAGCGCTAGCAGCAATGCATAGTGGTATGGGCTTTTATTTTGGAAGGTCATTTTATGTGTTGTTGACTCTTCTTGGTGACTTTGTTTCTGTCGCTCGTCCCTGTGTGTGTCTCTCTCTCCTCGCCGTCACATGACCCTCAGAGATGAAAAATGAAGCTCCTGTCTCCGAGCAGAAAGTCCCAGTCTCTCCACGCGCCTCGTGGCCCACTTACAGACTCACATGACTGCGTTTCCATGGTTACTGAGGACACCAAACAGTGAGGGAAAACACGGCTAATTACCCAGAGAGCTAAATATGATTGAATCAGTCAGAGAGCGCTCGTGATGTTTAATGTTGAATCAACAGAGATGAAGAGGAGACGTGTTCTTTATTCACACAAATCAAATAAATCAAATGTTTTCCACATTCATCAACACAGACACATAGCAGATGAAGAGATTTATGACTTTAGGAAATATATAACCACGATGACGACGGTGATGATGACGATGACGACGACGATGATAATGATGATGACGATGATGACGTTGATGACTATGACGATGATGACGATGACTATTATGGCGACGATGACGACGATGATGACGACGACGACGGTGATGATGACGATGATGACAACGATGACGACGACGATGATAACGATGATAACGATGATGACGACGATGACAACGATGATGACGACGATGATGACAACGACGATGACAACGATGGTGATGATGACGATGACTATTACGGCGACGATGATGATGATGATGACGACGATGGCGACGACAATGACAGCGACAATGATGCCGATGACGACAACGGTGACGACGACGACGACAATGATGACGACGATGACGATGACAACTAAAAACACGGAAAAAAAGAAAAAACTGACAAAAATTATGAAAAAAAAACGAAAAAAATTACGATGAAAATGACAAAAAATGACAAAAATGAAAAATATGAAGAAGTTGACAAAAATGATGAAAAATACGTCAAAAATGAAAAAAATTGTGAAAAAAATCTACAAAAATGATGAGAAAATTGACGAAAATGATGAAAAAAACGTACAATATTAATGAAAAACTCAACAAAAAGATACAGAAATCGACAAAAAAGATGGAAAAACTGACAGATTTTTTTTTCATGATTTTTGTCAGTTTTTCCACCTTTTTTGTCAGTTTTTAAAATCTTTTTTGCCTTTTGAATGATGAAAAAAATCAACAAAAATTATAAAAAAATGACCAAAAATCGACAAGAATTATGACAAAAATGATGAAAAAAACGACAAAAACTATGACAGAAAATTATGGAAAAAAAGATTTAAAAAATCGACAAAAAAATGATGAAAAAAACCCCGTCAAAAACCCCCACAAAACATTATGGAAAAAAAAAGACAAAAATGATGAAAAAATGACAAATATTATGAAAAAAACAACAAAAATGATGAAAAACAAAGAAAATCGACAAAAATTATGAAAAAAAACAGAAATTACGATGAAAATGACAAAAAATCATGTAAAAAACAACAATGATGAAAAAATCAACATGACAAAAATGATGAAAGAAGTATTTTTTTCATCATTTTTGTCGTTTTCAACGTAATTTTTGTTATTTTCTGTTTTTTTTATCATTGTCAATTTTTTGTTGCTTTTTGTTGATTTTTTTCAACATTCAAAAATGATGGAAAAAACAACAAAAATGTTGAAAAAATCGACAAAACGCACAAATTGACAAAAATGATGAAAAAACAAAAACGACAAAAATGACGATGAAAATGACAAAAATGATGAAAAAAAGTCAATGACAAAAAATGATGAAAACATTCGACAAACGTCATTTTTGTCAATTTTTGATTTAGATTTTTGTTGATGAAAATGACAAAAAATGACAAAAATGAAAGAAATTACAAATATGAAAAAATCATCAAAATCATACAAAAAGTAAAAAATCATAAAAAAAAAATCAACAGATAAAAAAACGACTAAAATGATGAAAAAAATGATGAAAAAACAAAGAAAATGACAACATTTACGTTGGAAATCTGATGAAGACGCCCATGACAACGTTGATGATGATGATCGTCATCATCATCATCATCATCATCGTCGTCATCGTCATTGCTGAAGTCAATAGTCGATGGTCAATGGTCAATGTTGAGGTCAGGAGTTCATAAAGTGTTCAGCAGCCTCTGATGTCTGATGCTGTAATATTTATTGATCATTAGAGACACTCTCACAGTTCATCAGAAGTGTCTGAGTCTGTTGAACTCATGCTGGTGGTCAGACTTTAAACCTCTACAGAGAACACCACAAATACTGTACGCCCAGAACTAGCCACAGAGAATGTTTGACCATGTTAGTGTGACAGCACATTCTAGTCTGGAGACACTGTTGTCTGTTTATGTTAAAGAACCGTCACATCAAGCTTTCTATGATGTCTATGAAGACAACATTCAGTTCCTTTGACTCACCACAGTGTGGAGACAGACTGACACCTGCTGTCCTCAAACAAAGACAAACAACTACTACTGCAGGACCTCGAGGCCCGCACCTGACCCAGAGTAACTACTGCAGGACCTCGAGGCCCGCACCTGACCCAGGGTAACTACTGCAGGACCTCGAGGCCCGCGCCTGACCCGGAGTAACTACTGCGGGACCTCGAGGCCCGCACCTGACCCAGGGTAACTACTGCAGGACCTCGAGGCCCGCACCTGACCCAGGGTAACTACTGCAGGACCTCGAGGCCCGCACCTGACCCAGGGTAACTACTGCAGGACCTCGAGGCCCGCACCCGACCCGGAGTGACTACTGCAGGACCTCGAGGCCCGCACCTGACCCGGAGTGACTACTGCAGGACCTCGAGGCCCGCACCTGACCCGGAGTAACTACTGCAGGACCTGACCCGGAGTAACTACTGCAGGACCTCGAGGCCTGCACCTGACCTGGAGTAACCTAAGGATAGAAAATTCTGTAACAGTTGTCATCGTCATCATCATCATTGTTGCTCGTTAACATTAGCTTGTTAACATTAGTTCGTGTTGCAGTGAGACTTCCTTGAACATGTTTGATGTTTTGATTTGATTCCTGCAGCTGAAGATGCAGTGAACGCCTCACACACACACACACACACACACACACACACACACTTTAACGATGTCTGATGTCTAATTATCATCCTGCAGAGAGTCTCCTCCTCCTCTAATTATCTCACTGATCTA